>CAMZMU010000096.1:113838514-113974297 GCA_947311845.1 Poa pratensis | reverse complement strand
CCCCCCCCCCCCCCCCCCCCCCTGAGCATGTCTCCTCCTATGTTTTCTGCAATTATTTTCTCCACTATAATATTGCATGCGGTTCCAAATATCAATTTGGTTGGATTAGAGTATCCTATTAGTTGCATTATGTTTCTGTTGCCATTACCTGTTTCCCTCCTAATATCCACATGATTGATGTGTTGGCCTGAGTTAATTATATCCGCTATGTTTATGCTTAGCCATGCTTAGTCGTCCGGTGGATATTTCATTGTTGGAACAGTTGATGGAATGTCCGGATGATGGTGGAGATTTGTGGTGACATATATTAACATGCTTAAAGGCGGGGATGAGAAGCCACTGTGGTTTGGTGGTGCCTTGTCTCGTTCTCGCCGCCTAGGTGCGAGTTCTCGCCTTCGAGCCAAGACTGAACGTGCACCCATGCATGGGCCGAGGAACCCCCATCGACCGACTACCTTGTGAGGGGCTAACCAAGGTCCTCTAGTTTAAACTTCCATTTGAGCGTGTGTGAAGATGGTGGCCAGGACTGGGATGAGGATGGTGGTGTTAGGATTGTGGCCGCGGGGCAGGGTGTTGGAGGCGCTGAACCTGTCCTTCCGCCACTGATGATCCTTGGTTAGTCTCATGCGAGGTAAAGGTTGTAACCGCTCCCACTCAGCCGGTTTAGAACAACATAATTTGCTTCCGATTGATGTACTGTTTGGTCTGTGAACTCTGGTTGTAATATTTGCTATTTTTCTCTATTATAAGAGTTGAACTATAATGCTTTGAGTCGTAAAGTCTGTGATGTGCCAGATGTTCCGCAGTCTTGATCTCTTTATCTATTAATAATTAAAACACAGGACAACCAACGGTGGAGATTTGTCAAGATATAACCTCGAGGTACAAACGGTTGAGATTTAAAGCACGATCACCGTGATTCCACAAAGCTAAAACGTGCTGATAGATGTCCGCATCAACACGTTCAAGAATCGGGAAAGCCAGAGCAAACTTCAGGAAGTACACGGTACCTTTGCTAATGTTAGAAAATACACGGCAGGTTTTTTCTTGAAGGAAAATACACGGATAGGAGTTTATCATGACCACGTACATGAATCTGTCCAAGTAAATATAAACGCATGTACGTGAGCAGGCCCGAAGGAGCATGCACGCCTAGACACTACCATATACGCCGTTCGCAAATCGAAGGCATACCGAGCGAAGGCACTTGCCTAGAAATCGACGCTGGCCGGCGAATACTGTCGATCGGCCAGAGAATTATACAGGTTGATCGGTCGCCGTCGCAGAAGTATCAGCATCCAAATCGAACCAGAACTGCAGGACGAAGGCGGCAGCGAATACCATCGATCAGCCGGAGATTTTTATAAATTGATCGACCGCCAGAAGAATTTAGTTTTCAAATTGCTGCCGGATGGCTGCTCACAGCTGTGGAGGCATCAAGGGTTAGGCTACGCCGCTGTCGGCACCCGCGATGTCGCCGATGCCCGAGGGTCAAGTGTCCCCAAGAATTCGATTTTCACTTTCAGAATCAATTGCTTAGATGGATGCCTCTAATTAGCGGCCGGAACATCAGATTTCATCTACGGTATAACGAGCAGCGCAAACTTTACTCTTTCTTATTGATCATACGTAATACTAGCAGTTGATCAGCAGATTTCATCTTCGGTATTACCAGCAGCGCAAACTTTAATCTTTCTTATAGCTATCTTTAATTGATCATTGGTATGTTGTACTAGGATGATCAGGCTCAACGTGAGTATGGACTCCATGGATTTTACTACAGATCAATCGGTACAAGCTATGATCGATCACATCCTTGCCGGATATAGTCGGACAGGAGCATATACAATCGCATGATCCATCAGCTTCTAGAGAGCAGCCCATCCACGTTCCATTACGTGCATCTCGGTCAGCGCGCGTGAGTCTAGCAGATTGTTCTCGATAATCAGCTGCACTTTTGATCTCTTGAACTGAATCCAGTTGATTCCCTTATCTGCCTTCACTATTTTAATTGATTCATCAAGTTTGTGAGTTCGTACAGCTATCCAGCACATATAGTCATTAAAAGTCGCACTTTACTTTGGTCTGGAACCAATATCCTAAACTCAGGCAAGCAATCTATGCCCCTCTTTCAGATTCGTGTGCTCCCCTTGACCTGGAAAAGGTTGATTGCATAGTTTCTACTAATTCAAAAGATATCTTGATTTGAGGGACAGAACTTTGTGCAATCAGAAGTAATATGTGAGCATCAATTCGAGGGATGACAAGAGTACGTGATATATATTTTTGTTCATGCAAAGGTAAAGTATCTTGACCATCCATATTGATAAGGTACATAATTTATTATGGAAACTAGAGCGATACTTAACAAGAATTTTGTTAGTGTGTACTTTGAGATTTCAGAAGCTTCTTCCACATTAATTTTCTTTCTGCAGGAGAGGCAGGTGCAAAATATACATTAGAAAGATGGCATGTTAAGGATTGAGGTGGTGTTATTTCTTCTCGTTTCTGCAGTATGCTGATATATACGTGCAAACCAGTATTCATTGATTTAAACTTATAATTGATTGATTAGCATAAGAAAATGATAAAAGATAATAACTCGACAGATTTATGGAATATTATCGGGTTTTGGTCTATAACATCAGAAGAGGAAAATAGCTGATCAGTCCTTCTCGAGGTTATTTCTATATCCTTATCCTGAAATTGTTCTCAACATAGACATATTTACAATGACCTGTAGAGAGTAGGGATGAGGTTTCAAAAACTGGGAGGTCCTGAACAATGACCTGTAGAGAGTAGGGATGAAGTTTCAAAAACTGGGAGCTCCTGAATTTCAGAGCAGCCTATCACTTTATATTGAGTATTAATATGACCAAAACTTGGCTGCCCACAAATACACCAATTTATGAGCAGCCTATAAATTTATATATCTCGAGTCGTTAATATGACAAAAAAAATCGATGCCAACAAATGCACCAAATAGTAAGCACACAAGGAACTGATGTTTTGTTTTCATTAGTTAATTACTTTTATTGTATTTTCTTAGGATTGGCTGAGCACTTTGGGCTTTAAGATCATATACAGCAGTTCTTTTCTGTGTTCTCACTTAGACCTCGTGTTCTTCAGTATTAAATAATAGAAGATAATTTTGTAGTGGTGAAGGTGTTGCATTATTTGTCTTTCTCCCAGCTCTACTTTTTAGCTGCAACCTGCAGGTCTATCTAGAGCTAAAATCCTGCACATCCGTTGTCCTCAATCCGTTGTACAAAACATTCATGGATAGTATAACTATGCATCTTTTTTTTTGCATTAGTGGCACTTAAGTTCAGTTACGAGAATATCAAAATGGTTTCAGCATACGTATTGTACCTAGAATTCAAAATGTAATTACCTGAAAAATAAATACATGTTTCCTTATAAGTCATGACCCCTTATGAATCTGAATCATTTTAAAAGGATGTTTATGTAAAACCATATCTTGATTAAGTGTAGCATTGTCCTCTTAGTTTCCCTTACTCTCAAACTAAATGAAGTTGAGGAAAGTGTCTCAACATGGCAATTCTACCTTTCTTATTTAATTGCCCTTACTCTCAAACTATATGCTGACAAAATACAGCTTTCTAATTTCATATGCATTTTATTTGAATATTTTTAGACATACAGTGTTACAGAAAAGCTTTCTTATGATTTTAGCTTTTTTCCTTTATAATTTTATGGGTAGGCGTGACGTAGATTTTACTTCTTGCGTACTATATATATCCAATCACAAGAAATAGGCACGTTGTTTATGGATCTTCACTTAATCATCAATATACATATTTATTATTGCTAAGCTCTCGCATAAAGACGCGGGAGGATCAGAGGGACAGAGTATTGATATATTTGGTAAGAAGTGATAAAATGAACAGGATTATTTTACGAAAAAGGTAACATTCAAATAGGGGACATATTGCAGTACGGGACAACATTTATAAAAATATTCTATTTTGATGTTTGCAGATGCATAAATTCTAGCGATGAAGAAGTTATGTAGATAAAATTTTCCGTAAATTGTTATGTGAAAAAAAATTGTGGTTCGAACTTATGATGTCAGGTTGCCATACTAATATTTGAAAAGACAAGATATGATTTATGTTTGTTTATGATGGTACAACTTGATTCATTCTGACAACAAGATAATAGGAGTTTAAGGGAGACACACAAAAACAAGAGGCTCAACAGATTGGTTTGTGGATTTATTCATTCTTATATAATGGTTTTTCAAAGCTTAGATAATTGACCCTATTATGTATGAAAATCAATTTGACATATCTTAGGTTCCGTCCTTCTTATATTGGCAAATAAATTGGATGCTTCTACTAGCGAAAATATAATTCGGACATAATCTGCATGTATTGTCTTTTTGATTCAGCTGGTACATAACCGAATTTGGTCGCATGACCTGGAAACACTCCATGGCGTGAAGACACAATTGATTGATGAAGTTTTAAACAATAAAAAATAGTAGTATAGTCTACCGCTACACAAGCGAACATGGAAGACTAAACAATAAATATATTCAGGTTTTGCATTTACCACATGTACATATGTTTTAGCACATAGTTTGAAACATGGAAATAGCTGGAAGCTCAACAAAGTGAGTATCATGAATCATTCTAAATTTATATATGTTATATATATTTAACTATAATAACAAGTACAAGAATGATACATCAGATATAATAGATCTGGTATATATCATCACTAGCCGCGCAATTGCGCGGGCCACCCAGCTAGTTATACATTGATAGTTGTGTCTTTGTTATGGCATCAATCGAGGTGTTGCGTTGCCGATGATCCATTCCGAGCAACGCCTGCCAAAGCTTTTGGCCTGGGAGAGGTAACCAGCAACCTTCGGTTGTATCGCATGACCCGTGACACACAATATCTCTGTATATTTCCAGGGTCATGGCATTACAAAAAATAATTCTATGGGACCAGGTCTACACGCTGATGACTCCCAAGTGCAGGAGATCAATTGTAGTACCTTTCGATTAGAAAAGGTTGTCGAACCCACGAGGAGCTGAAGGTATTGGTTAACAAGAATGATAAATAAAACAATAAAAGATGCAAGTGTTTTTTGGGATTTTTGGTTGTATAGTTGCAAGAGAGAAAAAATGCTGAAGGTAAATGGTAGCAAGTAAAATCTCTCAAAGAGAGAAAGTCCAATCCTCTATGCAGCAAGAGGACAAGCTCAAGTGTGTGTTTCTTATAGGTGGAAAACATTCCCAAGGGCTACCTAGACTTCATGGCATAAATATTTCTAGAACAATAAGGTAGCATTTTGTCAAGTTTTAATCTTCTTTGGACGGAGCCATAATTAGGGAAAGCTAAATAAATATACTAAACCCCCTTATGATGGTTCTTATGGCCAAGTAAATGACTGCACAAGAGTTATTAAGACATAAAGTCTCACCATAGCATTACACTCTACGGTACCCGATACTAATACCCCATAAAGCAACTTCATGATTCGGTCTCAGGTTTACATGTCCTCCCAAGTCTCCCTCACTCCATTACACTACGGTGTTCTTCTATGAGCCCATCTAGGTGAAGTGATGTGCAGTCGACGTTCGCACAACACCATCATAGAATTACATAAAAGATAAACACAAGACAAAATACCAACACATGTTTAAGTGAAAATCATTGCCAATCCATCCTATGCCCCTAGGAACATGAGAGAACTACTCACAACGCGAAGACATGATATGATTCAACGGCATAAGTGATACAACACAATCTGAAAGTATAGTCTCACCACAAAACAATGACAAGTAGCTAATCATACATAGGTAGAATAGCACTTAAACAATTATCTAGGGTTCAACACTCTCAAACTATGAGGAGAATGAAGTGGATCACGAAGATGTGATGGAGATGGTGCTGGTCTTGACGGTGGTGTTGATGGAGACTATGGAGGGGGGGATGGAGGAGCCTTTCGGAGGTGATCCGGCGGCGTTTCCCTCCTCCAATCTTCTCCGGCGACAGCCTTCTGACTATCTGTTTCATGGTTTTATGTTTCTCCGCCACCTCCTCGCGAAACTCCTCGGGGGACTCTTTTTATAGTCGGTTTTAGGTCAAGACGAAGCCACGGAGATGAAAACGGACGGCATCAGAGCCACGAGGGGGAAAAGAGGTGGTCCACGCGGCCAGGGAATCTGACCGCGTGGGACCCTCTAGTTTCCAGCTTTCTGGGCTGCTGGTCTTTATTTTAGGCCCATTGCGTTCGTCTCGAAAATTCTGAACCGTGCTCTTTTGCCTTACCCTTTTTGGAGTCCCGAAGCTCCCGGAAAGTCCGAAACACTAAAAAAAGACGTTTTCTGGAAAACAGAGTTAGAACCAAATGAGGGGGGGATTGTTTAGAAAATCCCCGAAATCATTATAAAACATGAATATAACATCATATAAGTTGCAAATATGTAGGAATATCTAATATAACATGCAAAGTTCATGTATGCATTTTACATGCATCACACGCCCATCAGCGTGGACCAACTCCAAACAACGACGCGTGGCCATATTCTATGGGTGCCATTTTGCACCATATTTTTTGTACTTGGTTCACAAAAAAGTCATTTTTGCCTGTTAGAAAAAGGAAAATGATATTTATAAAAATAATTTGAAAAATCCCTTCGAAACCATTGCTTCCTATACCAAGATACACCTATTGGTCGAATATATGAAATTATTTCAAACTATGTCATGGGAATTGCACTAACTTGGTCATTTGGCTTAAACTTATAGATGTTTATACATGATAAACCTTTTTGTGAAGATTGGTTTTGAAAATTTTGTCAAAATCAAATTTATCATTTTACATAGCAACTAGTAGACATAAAGGACTCCATGCCAGAGGATATCTTTTCTGAGGTTTTTTTCACTTTATTTGATTTTTTTTCAAAAAAGCTCAAAATGGCCACCATGACTATTCATCGAAAGAGGTCAAATTCTCTAAAACTAGTTGTGTACGTTAAAATGATTTTGTGTACGTTAAAATGATTTTCTTTAAAAAAATCAGACCAAACTATCAAACACTTGTAGTTCAAATTTGGATTACTTTCTAAAAATCAGCATAAACTCATTTAACTGGGCGAAATCAGATAGAAATCAAGAAAATTCCTAATACTTGGGGATTATCTATCAAATGTGGATTACTCTTGTGAGAATTAGATGGGTACCATTTTGCACCATATTTTTTGTACTTGGTTCACATAAAAAGTCATTTTGCCACTTAGAAAAAGGAAAATGATATTTATAAAAATAATTTCAAAAATCTCCGGAACCATTGTTTTCTATACCAAGATACACCTATTTGTCGAATATGAGAACTTTATCACAACTATGCCGTGCAAATTGCCATTACTTGATCATTTAGCTCCATGCTAGAGATTTTTTTTTTCATATCAAGTTTATCGATATTTCTGTGATGCAAAAGATGATATGGATGGCATATTTAAATTCCTCTCATTTTTCTAATTGATTTAGACATTTTATTTGTCAAATTTCGCTTTACGGATTTAAATATATGAATTATTCCATATTAAATATTATTACATAATCACTGTTATTTATTCAAAAAAATAACCTAATCATTGTTATTTATTCAAAAAATATTATTACATAATCATTCTTATTTATTCAAATACATTTTGAAATTTTAAACAATAAAAAGTGTAACATCATGACACATGGGTTAATATGATTGATAGGATAATATATACTTCTCATTTGGAAGCTAATTTGGAAAGAACTCAAAAGTTAAGCGTGCTTGGGTTGGAACAATTTGAGGATGGGTGACCGAATGAGAAGTTTGACCAGGATAAGTATTTTGACCTGAGATTAACTGTATAATTAGAGATAAAATGTGTGACTAAGTGGAAAATTTCAGAATATAATTAAAAAACTCTCGGTTTGTGGAGCCACGTGGAGTCCTGATCTTAGACCAATCGAGACTAAAAAAAGGCCTCCATTGCTCGATCGCAACCACGTGGAGGGCCTTTAGTCCCGGTTTGTGACCAACCGAGACTAAATGACGGGCCTTTAGTCCTAATTTTGTAGTTCCGATTGGATAACCGGTACTACAGGCTCTTTTTCTACTAGTGACGCAATGCAACCCGGCCGGCAGCATAGATGATGAGATAAAATACTCTCTTAGTTCCATTTCACATATTACAATTTTTTTAAACGTGATCCAAACCCCTAAGCTCAGCATCAAAATGATACACACTATATTTTTTACTGTATTATTAATCAAAATCTTACAATCAAATACATCGATAAAACACAAAGCCACCTTTCTGGCGGTAATTGTGGCAAAGCCACCTTCCCCTCACCACATATGTGCTACTTCTTTCTTTGTTTGCACTAGTTTTTTTGGGTCCATATACAGACCTGTTAGATATGTCTAGCTTCATATGTGGTTAGATCTGCTAGTGCATATGTGATATTGATTTTGGTAATTAATCTCATACATGAATTGCCTAATATTCCAACAGGACGGATGATGTCCGCGGCCTGAGGATCTCGGCCAAGCCACCCCCACTAGATCATATCGCCTTGTGGAAACTGAACGCGCGAAGAGAAACCGGGGCACCCACGTCAGAGTCTGTCGCGGCCACGCCCTAGAGACGAGACAGAGAAAGCACCCCCCCCCTCCCCATCGTTCCCATCATCACCCGCTCGGACTTTTCCCACATGTGCTCCTGTAGCCGGGAAGAGATTATAGGCGGTGGCTGGGGTTAGAGTGGGAGGTCTGCGATACTTGCTAAAGACTGATACGTGCAAAACGTATCTATAATTTTTGATTGTTTCATGCCATTTTTATGCTTTTAGCACTTGTTTTATATTAAGTTTATTATTTATTTGGACTAACCTACTAATAGTTGCAAAAGTGCACAATGTTCTTGTTTTACTCTTTGATGTGTAGAAATTATCAAGAATACAAGAGGAAACCTTGTTGGAGTCGAATTGGGACTTTCCTGAAATCTGTCTGAGAACTTTTTACGAAGATTTCAGTTTGACCCTCGAAGATGACGTCATGGAGACCTGGCTGTTACGAAAGTTGTCACAATTTTCCATACGAAGATTTTAAGCCCGAGATCAGCCCAATCGGAGTTCGGACGCGGCCTGTAGGCCCGTTTTGGTGGAACCCTAAAAGGGGGTGACGGAAATCCGAGAAGATATATAAAGGGAGGAAACCTAATTCGTGGAGGACTCCTCCACCCACGAATTTCAGCCACCAAAAGCCACGTTTTTGCCTCCCCCATGGATCCCATCTCCATGGGGGAGGGCTCCCAAGAAGCCATGAAGGAGGGAGGCTAAGGGGCGGCGCTCCCCAAGCTTGCCGGCGGCGGGGAAAGGAGTTCCCCGCACCGGCGCCGCCGCCCTGCGCCCCGCTGCCCTCTCCGCCGTCTTCACCGCCATCTCCATCACCATCTCCTCCTTGTATTCAGTGGTTCATCCTCCCACAAACCTCTGTACCGTCCTATGTAAACATGGTGTTTGATGCTATAATATTTATCCTATGATTTACATCATGTTTCCGTAGTTTATTTGTCTTTTGATTGCTTAATTGAATGCATGAGGTTCATTAGAGTTGTATGTCTATATGGTGCTGTCCTTTGGTGTCCATTATATTTGTGCGCTAGGGTTGGTAGTATTTGTAACGAAGCGGGGGAAGTTCTGCCGGAGTGACAGAAACCTGAGAACGCGAACCGATTAGTTGCACGTATGGGAGTAAGAGGACCTTGAACTTAAGGCTATGGTTGGGGAAACCTTAATGCATTGTTAGTATTTGCGGATGCTTTCTAACAATCCAATCATATAGTACTTGTAATCCCAAGTAGTGGAGTGCATGTATATTTAGCCTCTCCCACATAGAAAACTGCATCGAAGACAATGAACCAAGTACCTTCACTAATTAATCTTGGACAAAGCCACCACAATTACCACCACTTTTCCACACTCATGGTACTGTTAGTATATGGTTACTTAGTGTATTTATTGCTGCAGCACTAACATTTACTTTCTTGTATTTATTATCTTGCAAAACTACTCTCATACCCGTATTGCTACCGTAGTTTTATTTCTAGATAATGCAAACGTTTAGTGTGCGTAGAGTTGTATCAGTGGTTGATAGAACTTGAGAGAATACTTATCCTACCTTTAGCTCCTCGTTGGGTTCGACACTCTTACTTATCGAAAAGGCTACACGCGATCCCCTATACTTGTGGGTTATCAAGACCTTTTCTGGCGCCGTTGCCGGGGAGCCATAGCGTAGGTTAATGTTCTTGTGTGCACTTGTTTGCTTTATCTCTAAGTAGTTTTTATTTTCAGTATTAAGTTGTTCTTTATCTTACTATGGATAGGGAATGCGAATTACAAAAAAAATTAGGTGTAGTTGTTATCTAAAAACGTTTTCAAAAAGAAAAGTGATTGGAAAGATGAGTAATGGTTAAATGGGGGTCGACCTTGAACACTTGTGTTCATGCCTATGAAACCAAAACAAATCTTTCCATGGAAGCTTTTCATTAAAAACATGTAAATATTGTAAATATTGTGTATATACCTCTGTACATAAAAATAAAATAATTATAGTCTTAGTTAATTGAAAGTTGATAGTTTTACTTTGCTGTCCAGAAACAGATTTTCTGTGCTCCACCGTATTAAATGTTTAAAATCACCAGAACGTGATCTTGATCTGAAATTTCTTGAGTGCAAAGTGATGCTTATTAGCTTTCTTTCATTAGACTAACTTTTTCTGATTTAAGGTACGTAGATAGGTCGAAAAATTCGATCTTTACTGACTGTTCTGTTTAGACAGATTTTGTGCTTCTCTGTAAATAAAATCGTGATAAATCTCAGAATAGTATTTTGACTTGAAAATTTTTGTGCATAAACCTGAGATTATTATCTTTCTTTCATTAGACTAAAGTTTTTCGATTTGAGCTACTTAACTATCTCGTTGAATGCCATCTTTACGGACTGTTCAGTTTTGACAGATTTCTTTGTTTATTCAATATTGTACTTGGTGTTGTTAGTTTCATTAGTTTTTCGACGGACAACGGAAATCATGAACACCTTAGTATATACAGTGGCTAATGTTGAAAAAATTATAAACTTGTCAATGCTTGAACATGAGTGGATTTTATTTAATGAGTACTAACCCTACTAATGAGTTTTGTGAAGTTTTATGTGGATGTAGCTTATAAGATCTAATCAATATGGTGATATGAGATGAATAAGAAGACGCAAGAGCTCAAGCTTGGGGATGTGTAGGTGCATCCCAAGAACATATTCAAGAAGATACAATCATCTAAGCTTGGGGATGCCCGAGTCATCCCCCTATTCATCAACTAACATGAGGTTGTCTCGTTCATACTCTATATTACCCGTCCACATGATATGTATTGTCTTAACTTGTATTATAATTGTTTTATATGTCTTGGTTTTACCTTCTTTAGTTTTATTAGGCTTTATTTGGTTTCGATTGCTTCTTTACTTTCACTTATAAATTCAAAATAACAAAAATATTTTCTTTTGTTTTGCTTCTTTGTTTGGTTCTTTATTTTAATTTTATTTGGGTTTTACTTTTGATTTTTATTTAGAGTTTTCCTTGCTGTAGCTAGCATGTTTAGGTCTTGCTTAGCCTCTGGTTTCTTAGTTTATCAAAAATAAAGTACCAAGTTTTATCCATTTAGCTTAGTTGATACATATGTAAAAAGTGATTTTCTGTTTTCGGTATCTACTGCTTATTGCGCGATTTTTCATATTTTACTGGAAGCTCTAAAAATCACGAAAAAATTACTGATGTTGTAGCACCTAATCCTCTGCATGTACAAAAATTGGCTAAAATTTCGGGCATGTTTAAGTGCACCTAAAAATTGCGTTTTCCAGCTGCTGTTTTTCTGGACAGATTCTGACTTTTGTTGCAAGAGTGGCCTCTTTTCGTTTTCATTTGATTTTTAATGGTTCTTACCTTTCATTTATAAGTTGGCCATTTAAGCAACCTTTCTGTAACTTAAAAACAAAATTTTATTTGGTTTAATAGTAGCACTTGGGAAATATTATCTATTGTACTAATGTCTAACCGCAGAAAAGAATGGGAAAGTTTTTGTGTTGAAGTTTTTTCACAGAGAATGAAGGAACACCAAACTATGGAATATTGAAGAATTACCAAAGTCATAAGCTTGGGGATGTCCCCGCATCCCTCTTCATCAATAACCCCACGGTTTGCAAACCTTTAAACTTTGTTTTTTGAGCAACATAGGAACTTAACTAAACTTGAAGCGGCTGTATTTTATTATCTATTTATCTTAGCATCAAACACCAGTTACATTAATAAGTGGATCGTCACATATTTTATTTATCCTCTGTTTTCAATGTTTACTTGGTTAATGGATTACTTGTTGAAACTTAAAAATGATGTGTGAATAATACTGTTTAGTAGTTTATGTTTTCTTATGGTTAGTCTCAACTAGCTAATAGTGCATATTATGTTATTTTGATATCAACATGCATTGTCCTGTTCATAAATGGTATTGTGGTATCCTCCTCTGAATAATTCACTTGAATCGACTTGGCACATGCTCACACATGTTATGACTGAAAAATAAAAGTCAATTAAGCCTTGATGATCTATTTTGCCTCAGAGTTTTAGTATCGTTTTTATGCCTCCGTTAATTTTATTTTGTCGCAAGCATGATTATGACCGTTATCGCTCTCGTGGTTGTCGCTTCCCAGTCTATTGCTAGCCTTCACTTGTACTGAGCGGGAATGCTGCTCGTGCATCCAAATCCTTAAAACCAAGTTATCCCAAAGAGTCCACCAAAAATTCCTATGCATGGTATTTCAAGCCATTCCAAGTAAATTTGCATGTGCTACCTTTAAAACCTTCAAAATATTTCTCTTTTTGTGTCAATGTTTACTAGCTCATGAGGAATTAGTGTGGTTATTCTTTATTCTATTTGTCAAATGGACTTTTACACCTGGACTAGTGGCATATACATCCGCTTATCCAATAACTTGCAAAAAGAGCTGGCAACGGGGTGCCCAGTCCCAATTAATTACAACTTTAACCATTAATTCTCTTCACACTTTTGCCCTGATTCATCAGTAAGCAATGACAAACAGTGAAATACCTGAATGTGTGTAAACCAAAGAGAAAGAGGGATGATCTGCCTTGCTGGTAGAAATAACGTCCTTCATGGGAGCCGCTCTTAAAAGTCCGTTTGACAGGTAGAATACTGTTCTCACCCGCTACCATTCGTTGACAATTAACAAACACCTCTCAAAACATTTTTACCTCTGTTTTTAAAAAAAAAGCTCTAGCACGTGTTAATCCCTGCTTCCCTCTGCGAAGGGCCAATCTTTTATTTTTATGTTGAGTCACCATCCTTTCTTTGAGCACTTCTTCGAGAGCATAGCTGTCGTTCTTAGTGTAATGTGCTTGTCCCAGAATACGATTAATTGAGGTATAACCATGATGCTTTTATCTTTGATATCTCTATATCTAGTCTTCACTTGAACTTCAGAGGTGCCTTGGCATTTATGTTTTGCTCCACAATTAAGGGCAAGCGAGATACCACTCTATCATGCTTTATTATGGTCATTACAATCTTGTTGATGTTTATAAATTTCATGTTATAAGCTCTTAGTTCGTTGATACTTTTCATTAGGAAACATGATTGCTAAGTTTTATTATCCATACATCATGCAATTGTTAAAGACCTGATCATAGCATTTACAATCAAAAATTATTTTGTTATCATTTACCTACTCGAGGACGAGCAGGAATTAAGCTTGGGGATGTTGATACGTCCAAAACGTATCTATAATTTTTGATTGTTTCATGCCATTTTTATGCTTTTAGCACTTGTTTTATATTAAGTTTATTATTTATTTGGACTAACCTACTAATAGTTGCAAAAGTGCACAATGTTCTTGTTTTACTCTTTGATGTGTAGAAATTATCAAGAATACAAGAGGAAACCTTGTTGGAGTCGAATTGGGACTTTCCTGAAATCTGTCTGAGAACTTTTTACGAAGATTGCCAGTTTGACCCTCGAAGATGACGTCAATGGAGACCTGGCTGTTACGAAAGTTGTCACAATTTTCCATACGAAGATTTTAAGCCCGAGATCAGCCCAATCGGAGTTCGGACGCGGCCTGTAGGCCCGTTTTGGTGGAACCCTAAAAGGGGTGACGGAAATCCGAGAAGATATATAAAGGGAGGAAACCTAATTCGTGGAGGACTCCTCCACCCACGAATTTCAGCCACCAAAAGCCACGTTTTTGCCTCCCCCATGGATCCCATCTCCATGGGGGAGGGCTCCCAAGAAGCCATGAAGGAGGGAGGCTAAGGGGCGGCGCTCCCCAAGCTTGCCGGCGGCGGGGAAAGGAGTTCCCCGCGCCGCCGCCGCCCTGCGCCCCGCTGCCCTCTCCGCCGTCTTCACCGCCATCTCCATCACCATCTCCTCCTTGTATTCAGTGGTTCATCCTCCCACAAACCTCTGTACCGTCCTATGTAAACATGGTGTTTGATGCTATAATATTTATCCTATGATTTACATCATGTTTCCGTAGTTTATTTGTCTTTTGATTGCTTAATTGAATGCATGAGGTTCATTAGAGTTGTATGTCTATATGGTGCTGTCCTTTGGTGTCCATTATATTTGTGCGCGCATGGATCAAACACCCTAGGGTTGGTAGTATTTGTAACGAAGCGGGGGAAGTTCTGCCGGAGTGACAGAAACCTGAGAACGCGAACCGATTAGTTGCACGTATGGGAGTAAGAGGACCTTGAACTTAAGGCTATGGTTGGGGAAACCTTAATGCATTGTTAGTATTTGCGGATGCTTGCTAACAATCCAATCATATAGTACTTGTATGTGGCACCCCTACCCGACTGTCATACAATTATACTGTGTATCACCGGTTAAGTGATACAACCGGAGGTTACGGGTTTACCAATCCCCGGCCAAAACCTTTGGCAGGTGTTGCTCGGAATGGATCATCGGCAACACAACACCCCGATTGATGCCTTAACACAGGCACAACCCTCACTGCATAATAGAGAGATCAAAACTTGTGGAACAACTGGCACATCACAGACTCTACGACACAAAGCATTATATTTCAACTCTTATAATAGAGAAAGATAGCAAATGACATTCAGAGGTCACAGACCCAACATTACATCAAGCGGAAGCAATTTAGGTTGTTCTAAACAACAAGATCCAAATATGGCCTAAGAGGCCTACAGATAAACATCACAGCGCCAGCTGTTCCGGGATGTCCCAAGCTGCCACCTGGGAACCCCAGACTACTCGTCGACATCCACAAAGAACCCACCTTCGAGGTCGGTGAAGTCCTCCTCTGAAACAAAACAAACGACATTGAGTTCGACGAACTCGCAAGATTATATAGAGCTTTAGCTCGATGAGGCTTTCAAAGTTATATGGCTGTTTTGCATAAAGCTGATTTTATTTATGAAAACATAACTCAAAGGCATCGACTATTCAGAGTATTTTCAAAAGAGGTAAGAAGTAACTCTTTCTTTCATCACTTTACTCATCATAAACCATCATCAACCACTGTACCTGTTCGTCCAAGGCACCTCCCCGAATCAGCCTCGAGGAAGCTCACCTTACAATCTTGAGTGGTACCTCTAGTACCGAGTTTTTAATCATTCCGTTAAAGTTATTCTATGATCCTACCTTCACTTCCCATGTCGTCCATAACCGCGGACACGGCTTTTCGAAAAGATTTAACCCTGCAGGGGTGTACAAATGTTTGCCACGCGTACCGTCCGGCCCATTACCTAGCTTTTAGCTCTCTTCCTTGGAGAGCCGGCTGGGTGGGAGCGGTGTCGACTTCTCCCTCGTTAAGGACTAACCAGGATCATCAGTGAGGATGGAGCAGCGGATCATCAACACCGTGCCCCGTGGCCACTCATTTTCCTAACACGACCATCCTCATCTCAGCTCAACCCACCATCATCACGCACGCGCAAATGGAAGCCCGAACTAGAGGACCCTGGCTAGCCCCGCCAGAGTTATTTAGTCTATGAGGGTTCCTGCAAATGCATAGGCCTCACGCATGGTTGCACGCTCAGTCTTGGTTCAAGAGGTATAGAACTCGCTCCTAGGCGACGAGAACGAGACAAAACACCACAACCTCAGTGGCCTCTCATCCCCACCTTTAAGCATTTTATTATCCGTCACCACAATTCTCCACCATCATTCTCATTTCACCACCTGTTCCCAACATTTGATAACCATAGTACCACTAGGCAATTACTAAGCATGGCTAAGCATCAACCTAGTATAGTTAAGTATCTCATGGCCAACAATACAAACCTATGGTGTTAGGAGGGAAAAACAGGTATTGGCATCGGAAACTTAATGCATTCTATAGGATACTCTAACCCAAGCAAAAGACATTTAGAACCGCATGCAATATTATAATGGAGAAAATAATTACGGAAAATAGGATAGGATATGCTCAGGGGGGGGGATTACGCTTGCCTTGCTCAACGTGCTGGTAGTACGGGTCTTCGGGGTATTGAGGTGGAACCCCGGTTGCTTGATCTAACGAAAAACAAACATCGGGAGAGAACAATCAATCACCACACATATGCTTAACAAATGCAATGCGCAAACATATGATGACATGACATTTTAAATCCCCGAGACGAGGATGATTCAACTAAACAATTTAAACGGAGGTTGGATGCATCACGGTGCATCGCGACTATACCGTGGGGTTTAAGGGTTACAACAACTTTACTAGTTGATCAAGATCGATGAACCTTAGGGTTAACTTGCATATGAATGTCATGCTCATGAGAAGATGCAAGTTTTAAGTTGTGAGGAGACCATGTGCAACTTAGCCAACTAGGCGAAAACCTCCCAGAGGCCGGATAATCCGGGTCGTGCCAGACCGGAATATCCGGTCTCAAGGCTTGGCCACACGGGAAAACGGCTAAGGACTCAAGGCGCGAGCCACTGGACTCAGCCGGAATATTCAAGCCGGACATTTGGTCCGGGGCTGGAATATCCGGCCTAGATCTGCGAGTTACAGCTGAAATTTCATGGGCTACTGCCAAAACTCGAACTAGAGCAAAAGGGGAGAGGGAAAGGGGTCAGCAAGGGTATAGTGCTCACCACGAACTCGTGGTGGTGCTCAGCTAGGCCGGGGATGGACAGGAGCAGCGGTAATCGAGCTCGGCGTGCGGCGGAGTTCGTTGGACAAGAACTCGAATCCCGGGCAATGTGCAGCTTCCCGGCTCGATTCTTGCGGTGAGGACGGAGAGGGAGACGCGGCGGAGCTTGTGGTGCACTTCGATTTGCTGGGGATAGCTTCAATCAACGGAGAGGCAGCGGTGGAGCTCGGCGTCCATGGCGGCTCAGTGGGGAGCAAGAAGAGAGGAACGGGGATGATTTCCTGGGGGTTGGGGTGAGGAGCAGGTGGGGGTCGTGTCTTGCTCTCCTTGCAGGTGGAAGGGCAGAGAGGGGGCCCCCGGAGCGAGGCGTGCGTGCGGGTGCGACGCGAGCTGCGTTCTTCGGTCGCTACAGGAAGAAGATGACCCCGACCGGATTATCCGGTTGTCTTTCGGACCGGATAATCCGGTTCTCCCTTTTTCTGTTTTTAACTTTAAAACATGTTTCTTCAATGGTTTTAATTAGGGCACTTGCACTGCTCCAAAAATTATGGAAAATTTGGGGATGCTCCCCTTAACCTGGAGGAACTCCATAATTTTTGGTGTCTCAAAATAAATTAGTTTGGACCACTTTTGTTTAGAAAGGTGAATAGGGCATTTTTGCTAAATTCAAAGATGTTGCTCCTTTAACAATTTGGAGCAAAAGCAAATATTAGTTTGGAGCTCTTGGAACTTCCTTGACAGATAGGGGATGCAATGTAATTTTATTTGCAAGATTGAGTGCCAACATTGTGTGGAAGTTTTGTTAGAGCACTTTGGCATTTGGTTTTAGCAACTTCATATCATTTCGATACCAATGTTGGTTAACTCAAAAGAGGCATGTTTATGCATGGATGCCATGATGCAATTAGCTCAAAAGTGGAAAAATTACACAGGTTTTTAGGTTCTCAGCTTTGGGCTGTTACAACTCTACCCTCCTTACAGGAATCTCGTCCCGAGATTCTAAGGTTGCGGAAAGAAGTCGGGATACTCCTCACGAGACTAGACTCTCTTTCCCAAGTTGCTTCTTCCTCGGAATGGTGAGACCATTGAACTTTGAGGAACTTGGTAGTCTTGTTACGGGTCTTCTTTCGCTTCATCCAAGACACGGATAGGATGCTCGCGATAAGTGAGATCTTCCTGGAGGTCTAGCTCTTCATGATTGACCCCATGGATAGGATCCTTGAAACACCGGCGAAGTTGGGAGACATGAAACACATCATGTACATTTGGGAATTTGACCGGTAACTCCAATTGATAAGAAAGATCTCCTCGCTTGCCCAGAACGGTGAAAGGGCCAACATAGCGAGGGGCCAATTTCCCTTTGATTCCGAAGCGGCGAACGCCACGAAGGGGAGAGACACGGAGATAAGCTTTATCACCAATTTCATAGTGAATTTCCTGATGGTGCTTATCATAGTAGCTCTTCTGCCTAGACTGAGCAATCTTCAGATTCTCCTTATGATTCTAACCTTCTCCTCAGCTTCATTGATAATCTGGACCAAAGAGTGCCCTCTCTCCGGTCTCAGACCAATTTAGAGGAGTGCGGCATTTTCTTCCATAGAGAACCTCAAATGGAGCCATGCCCAGACTAGCTTGATAGCTATTGTTGTAGGAGAACTCCGCGAAAGGGAGATACTTTTCCCAATCCTTGCCAAAAGAGATTACACATGCCCTAAGCATGTCTTCCAAAACTTGGTTCACTCTTTCGGTCTGACCATCAGTTTGGGATGGAAGCGGTGCTGAAGTTGAGACGGGCCCATAGCAGTTTGGAAACTAGTCCAAAACTTGGAGGTGAATAGGCTTCCACGATCAGAAATTATCTTCTTGGGAATGCCGTGAAGGACGACGATACGAGAGGTATACAGGTCTGCCAACTTGGCAGCTGTAATGTCCACACGAACGGGGAGGAAGTGAGCCACTTTTGATAGTCGATCAATGATGACCCAGATGGCATCATGTCCCTTTGGAGACTTCGGCAGACCAGTAATGAAATCCATACCAATTTCATCCCATTTCCACTCGGGAATAGCAATAGGGTGAAGAGTGCCGGCAGGCCTTTGATGTTCAGCCTTTACCCGTCGACAGGTGTCGCATTCAGCAACATACTTGGCAATTTCTCGTTTCATCCGAGTCCACCAGAATTGTGGTCGAAGGTCTTGGTACATTTTGGTACTACCGGGATGAATAGAGAGAGGAGATTCATGAGCTTCTTGGAGGATCAACTCCCTCAATTTTCGTTTCTTTGGCACCACCAAGCGGTCACCAAAATAAACAACTCCGGATTCATTGACAGAAAAACATTTGGCCTTCCCGCTAGCAATGTTCTCCTTGATTTTTAGAATACCCTTGTCACGCTTTGAGCATCCTTAATCTGGTCCACAAGAGTAGATTTGATTCCAGATTTGCAAGGTAGCCGGAAGGAACAATTTCCAGGTTCAAACGGGCAAACTCTTCATAGAGGGCAGGTTGGGCCTCTTCAATCATCAGATTGTTGCAATAGGACTTCCGACTTAGCGCGTCAGCCACGACGTTTGCTTTGCCGGGTTGATAGTTCAGACTCACATTATAGTCCGTGATTAACTCCAACCAACGCCTTTGCCTGAGATTTAAATCCGGCTGGGTGAAGAGGTACTTCAGACTCTTGTGATCCGAGAAGATCTCGCAACGGTTACCAAACAGGTATGGTCTCCATTGCTTCAAAGCATAGACCACGCGGCAAGTTCTAGATCATGAGTTGGGTAGTTGTGCTCATGCGGCTTAAGTTGGCGAGAAGCATATGCCACCACATGGCCATCTTGCATTAGCACACACCCAACCTTGTAGAGAGGCGTCACAGAAGACGACGAAATCCTTGCTGTGTCCGGCAGGACAAGCACAGGAGCGGACGTGAGCTTGGCTTTCAGTGTTTGAAACTCTCTTCAGCTTCGGCCGACCATACAAACTTTTTATCCTTCTTGAGAAGGTCAGTCAGGGCCTTGGCTATCTTGGAGAAACCTTCGATGAATCGGCGGTAGTAACCCGCCAATCCGAGAAAGCTACGAATGTCCTTGACTGACATTGGAGTTTTCCAATCCAAATGGACTGAATCTTGTCAGGAATGACAGCCACACCATCAGCGGATATCACATGACCAAGGAAGACAGATTATCCAACCAAAACTCACACTTGGAGAACTTGGCATAGAGGCGGTGTTCTCGAAGTCTTGTCAGAACCAAACGAAGATGTTCCTCATGCTCTTCATTGGTTTTGGAATAGATGAGATGTCATCAATGTAAATGACGACAAACTTGTCAAGATAATCCATGAAGATGGAGTTCATGAGCCTCATGAAAGTAGCTGGGCATTTGTGAGACCAAAGGACATGACGGTATACTCATATGAGCCATAACGAGTAACAAATGCCGTCTTTGGAATATCCTCCTTTCTGATTTTTATCTGATGGTAGCCTGACCTCAGATCCATCTTGGAGAATACCGTTGCACCAGCTAACTGATCCAACAGATCATTGATGCGAGGAATAGGATACTTGTTCTTGATTGTCACCGCATTCAACGGTCGATAGTCAGAGACTAGACGAGGCACGGTAGAATCCCTCTTCTTGACAAAGAGTACCGGACAACCCCAAGGTGAACTGCTAGGCTGGATGAACTCCTTAGCTAACAGCTGATCAATTTGCTCTTTCAACAGAGCCAACTCTTCCACCGGCATACGGTAGGGCTTCTTGGAAATTGGAGCGGTACCGGGAAGTAGCTCTATGACAAACTCCACACTTCGGTCAGGAGGCATGCCAGGCAATTCTTCCGGGAACACATCCGGGAAGTCACACACCACGTGTATGTCCTGGATTTCAGGAGGGGATTCGCCTTCCATAAAGCAAAGGAGAATCTCAGGTGAGTTGGGTACGATGGCGGACGGAGGTATTGATGTTGCAGGCCAATACTTCACAATGTCACCGGAAGGAGCGGTCACAGTAATGGTCTTGGCGGCACAGTCGAGATTAGCCTGGTATTTGGTTAGCCAGTTCATGCCCAGTATGACATCAATGCCTTTGGACTTCAGAGCTACCAAGGCATAAGGAAAAGACAAGGAACCTATATTAATCTGGACCTCAGGAGTAACCCATCGGTTTGCCATTTGGAGCCAGGAGTAGATCACCAAGGCGGCTCATTTTCTCGAACGGTATTTGTGGTCTTTTGCAAACGCTATGGATATGAATGAATGCGATGCTCCAGAGTCAAACAAAACTGTAGCTGTATTGCCGTTGATTCGTAACTCACCCATAAGAACGCCGGGGTCCTCTTCAGCTTCTTCAAGAGACGTGGTTCAGGCGACCACGCACAATAGGTCCAGCCTTGCCAGTTGGAGTGGCAGGGGCTCGTGCAGGAGTTATCGCGAGAGGTGCCTTCTGGGGGCACTCCCTGGAGTAGTGACCAGCCTGGCCACAGGTGTAGCAAGTGAGTCCAGGTGGAGCAGGTAGCATAGGACGGTACCCACTTCCGCCTATCCCAAGTGTCGAAGTAGTGGGGCGCGGAGGAGGTGGCCTGTATCCTGCTCTGGCATGAATGGAGCACGAGGTACGGCGCTGTAGGGAACAAACACCCTGCGCTTCTTGCTCTCAGAACCCGAGGAACTCTGGTGGTCCCCATGTGCGGGCCTCTTGGAAGCTTCAAGTTCCTTTCTTCCTTGCTCAAGAGTGAAAGCCTGGTTGAACAGCTCCTGATAGGTCTGGAACCTGAAGGGCAATAGCTCATAGCGGAGCTGCGGAGTCAGACCCTTGCGGAACAGCTCTTGCTTGTCAGCATCATTGGTCACGTCCCTTGGGGCGTAACGAGAGAGATGGTTGAACTCACGACCATAAGTGCGGAGGTCCATCCGTCCCTGTTGCAAATCCAGGAACTCCCTCCTCTTCAAGTCCATGATGGCTGGGGAATGTACTCCGCACGGAAGGCAGTGCGGAAATCAGCCCAGTGAAGACATGGTTGGCTGGAAACAAAGCCACATGGCTTTCCCACCAACAGCCAGCAGCACCAACCAAGAGATAGGTGGCAAAGTTGACTTGCTCAGCCAATGGGACATGAGCGCGGAGAACTTGCGCTCCAAAGCACGAAGCCAATCATCAGCTTCCAGTGGCTCCTTAGCATCAGCAAAGTGGGTGGCTGCGAGCAGGAACTCGTGAGAGTGTTGCACTCGTTCCTCCGTGCATTCTGCTGCACCAACTGTTCAAGCAAGCGCTCATTGCGCCCACGGTTCTCCTCAATGGCCATCAAGACCTCAGCCATCGAGGGTGGTGGCGGCAGATCATCCTCATCATCATTGTGGTTACCGCGACCACCACGGCCTCCACGGCCTCCTCGAGCCATTCTGGAGATTTGACAATGACACGTTAGTATCTTTCTCCGAATGGTCGAACAATAGCATTAGCGTCTACACAAGTACACAGACTAGGGACGATAATACTTTGCGAGAAGGAAAACAACAAGATAGAACTTGGGTCAAAGATCAGCATCATGTGCTACTAGTGAGAGTTAAGAAATCACAACTTAACACACTCTAGTTGACACAATCCGGGACCTTATGTTCAAGTCCTGGGTTAAAACCCAAAGAAAGGATCAAAAGATTAGACTCGGTAGAAACATCTGAGTTGATTTGGGATTGCAACGCAGCGGGAGCAACGTGACACATAACACTAAAGGTCGAACCCACCCGTTTCTAATCATTTTGAAGTAACAGACGAGGAGTAAAACCTTTAAACTCAAATCGAGGTAAGATTGCTCCGAGATTAGAGGGTAACCAGATAAGGAGTAAAAAGAATCCTAAGATGGTTTTCACAACTCATTTTTAGGTTAAAAATATTTTCACAAACACTAGACTCAACATCGACCAGTAGAAGGGTTTCCTACAGGCAGTACTGCTCTGATACCAACTTGTGGCGCCCCGACCCGACTGTATACAGTGATGCTGTGTGTCACCGGTTAAGCGATACAACCGGAGGTTACGGGTTTACCAATCCCCGGCCAAAACCTTTGGCAGGCGTTGCTCGGAATGGATCATCGGCAACGCAACACCCCGATTGATGCCTTAACACAGGCACAACCCTCAATGCATAATAGAGAGATCAAGACTTGTGGAACAACTGGCACATCACAGACTCTACGACACAAATCATATAGTTCAACTCTTATAATAGAGAAAGATAGCAAATGACAACCAGAGGTCACAGACCCAACATTACATCAAGCGGAAGCAATTAGGTTGTTCTAAACAACAAGATCCAAATATGGCCTAAGAGGCCTACAGATAAACATCACAGCGCCAGCTGTTCCGGGATGTCCCAAGCTGCCACCTGGGAACCCCAGACTACTCGTCGACGTCCACAAAGAACCCACCTTCGAGGTCGGTGAAGTCCTCCTCTGAAACAAAACAAACGACGTTGAGTTCGACGAACTCGCAAGATTATATAGAGCTTTAGCTCGATGAGGCTTTCAAAGTTATATGGCTGTTTTGCATAAAGCTGATTTTATTTATGAAAACATAACTCAAAGGCATCGACTATTCAGAGTATTTTCAAAAGAGGTAAGAAGTAACTCTTTCTTTCATCACCTTCTCATCATAACCATCATCAACCACTGTACCTGTTCATCAAAGGCACCTCCCCGAATCACCCTCGAGGAAGCTCACCTTGCATCTTGAGTGGTACCTCTAGTACCCAGTTTTTAATCATTCCGTTAAAGTTATTCTATGATCTTACCTTCACTTCCCAAGTTCGTCCATAACCGCGGACACGGCTTTTCGAAAAGATTTAACCCTGCAGGGGTGTACAAATGTTTGCCACGCGTACCGTCCGGCCCATTACCTGCTTAGCTCTCTTCCTTGGAAAGCCGGCTGGGTGGGAGCGGTGTCGACTTCTCCCTCGTTAAGGACTTTCCAGGATCATCAGTGGGACGGAGCAGGATCACAACACCCGCCCCGGCCACTCATTTTCCTAACACCACCATCCTCATCTCAGTTCACCACCATCATCACGCACGCGCAAATGGAAGCCCGAACTAGAGGACCCTGGCTAGCCCCGCCGAGTTATTTAGTCTATGAGGGTTCCTGCAAATGCATAGGCCTCACGCATGGTTGCACGCTCAGTCTTGGTTCAAGAGGTATAGAACTCGCACCTAGGCGGCGAGAACGAGACAAAACACCACAACCACAGTGGCCTCTCATCCCCACCTTTAAGCATTTTATTATCCGTCACCACAATTCTCCACCATCATTCTCATTTCACCACCTGTTCCCAACATTTGATAACCATAGTACCACTAGCAATTACTAAGCATGGCTAAGCATCAACCTAGTATAGTTAAGTATCTCATGGCCAACAATACAAACCTATGGTGTTAGGAGGGAAAACAGGTATTGGCATCGGAAACTTAATGCATTCTATAGGATACTCTAACCCAAGCAAAAGACATTTAGAACCGCATGCAATATTATAGTGGAGAAAATAATTACGGAAAATAGGATAGGATATGCTCAGAGGGGGGATTACGCTTGCCTTGCTCAACGTGCTGGTAGTACGGGTCTTCGGGGTATTGAGTGGAACCCCGGTTGCTTGATCTAACGAAAAACAAACATCGGAGAGAACAATCAATCACCACACATATGCTTAACAAATGCAATGCGCAAACATATGATGACATGACATTTTAAATCCCCGAGACGAGGATGATTCAACTAAACAATTTAAACGGAGGTTGGATGCATCACGGTGCATCGCGACTATACCGTGGGGTTTAAGGGTTACAACAACTTTACTAGTTGATCAAGATCGATGAACCTTAGGGTTAACTTGCATATGAATGTCATGCTCATGAGAAGATGCAAGTTTTAAGTTGTGAGGAGACCATGTGCAACTTAGCCAAAATAGGCGAAAAGCTCCCAGAGGCCGGATAATCCGGGTCGTGCCAGACCGGAATATCCGGTCTCAAGGCTTGGCCACACGGAAAACGGCTAAGGACTCAAGGCACGAGCCACTGGACTCAGCCGGAATATTCAAGCCGGACATTTGGTCCGGGGCCGGAATATCCGGCCTCGATCTGAGAGTTACAGCTGAAATTTCATGGGCTACTGCCAAAACTCGAACTAGAGCAAAAGGGGAGAGGGAAAGGGGTCAGCAAGGGTATAGTGCTCACCACGAACTCGTGGTGGTGCTCAGCTAGGCCGGGGATGGACGGGAGCAGCGGTAATCGAGCTCGGCGTGCGGCGGAGTTCGTCGGAGAAGAACTCGAATCCCGGGCAATGTGCAGCTTCCCGGCTCGATTCTTGCGTGAGGACGGAGAGGGAGACGCGGCGGAGCTTGTGGTGCGCTTCGATTTGCTGGGGATGGCTTCAATCAACGGAGAGGCGGCGGTGGAGCTCGGCGTCCATGGCGGCTCGGTGGGGAGCAAGAAGAGGAGAGGAACGGGGATGATTCCTGGGTTGGGGTGAGGAGCAGGTGGGGTCGTGTCTTGCTCTCCTTGCAGGTGGAAAGGGCAGATAGGGGGCCCCCGGAGCGAGGCGTGCGTTCTTTGGTCGCTACAGGAAGAAGATGACCCCGACCGGATTATCCGGTGGTCTTTCGGACCGGATAAACCGGTTCTCCCTTTTTCTGTTTTTAACTTTAAACATGTTTCTTCAATGGTTTTAATTAGGGCACTTGCACTGCTCCAAAAATTATGGAAAAATTTGGGGATGCTCCCCTTAACCTGGAGGAACTCCACAATTTTTGGTGTCTCAAAATAAATTAGTTTGGACCACTTTTGTTTAGAAAGGTGAATAGGCCATTTTTGCTAAATTCAAAGATGTTGCTCCTTTAACAATTTGGAGCAAAAGCAAAATATTAGTTTGGAGCTCTTGGAACTTCCTTGACAGATAGGGATGCCAAAGTAATTTTATTTGCAAGATTGAGTGCCAACATTGTGTGGAAGTTTTGTTAGAGCACTTTGGCATTTGGTTTTAGCAACTTCATATCATTTCGATACCAATGTTGTGTTAACTCAAAAGAGGCATGTTTATGCATGGATGCCATGATGCAATTAGCTCAAAAGTGGAAAAATTACACAGGTTTTTAGGTTATCAGCTTTGGGCTGTTACATTGTAATCCTAAGTAGTGGAGTGCATGTATATTTAGCCTCTCCCACATTGAAAACTGCATCGAAGACAATGAACCAAGTACCTTCACTAATTAATTTTGGACAAAGCCACCACAATTACCACCACTTTTCCACACTCATGGTACTGTTAGTATATGGTTACTTAGTGTACTTTATTGCTGCAGCACTAACTTTTACTTTCTTGTATTTATTATCCTGCAAAACTATCTCTCATACCCGTATTGCTACCGTAGTTTTATTTCCTAGATAATGCAAACGTTTGGTGTGCGTAGATTTGTATCAGTGGCTGATAGAACTTGAGAGAATACTTATCCTACCTTTAGCTCCTCGTTGGGTTCGACACTCTTACTTATCGAAAAGGCTACACGCGATCCCCTATACTTGTGGGTTATCAAAGACCAAGAAAGAAAACGTAGCTGCTTCTCCTTCATATTACTGTTCTATCTCTATTTTACAAATTACTCCCACTGTTTCACAATATAAGATGTTTTAGGTGGTACACATGTTGTCTACATTCGGACTGAAAGGAGTACACATACACTAGAATGTGTCTAGTTAAATGTGTATACATGTGCATGTGAGAAATGACTAAAACATGTTATATTGTGGAACGGAAGGAGTACATAAGTACTACTACGTTCGTTTGCGTCGGTCTCACGTCAGTCCTCCAAAATTATACTCTCTCCGTCCACAAAAGGATGTCTCAACCTAGCCCAAATTTGTATGTATCTAAACATGATTGGTATGTAGATACAAGCAAATTTGAGTTAGGTTGAGACAATCCTTTTGTGGACGGAGCGAGGGAGTATTTATCTGACCACGTCGACGTCTTTTTTTGTTTTGCGAAACACTGTACAACGCAGACACTCACATACGCGCGCATACACTCACCCCAATAAACGCACACACGCACACCATATCCCTATGAGCACCTCCGATAGACTGATCCGGCGGTTGGTCTTGAGATTGACGAAGTCACCACGAGCGCCTCGCTATCGACGGTAACATCGCCTCCCACTAAAAAATATTCCGCCTAAATGAGAATATTCGCGTAACAAAGGCCGGTCGTCGGAGTATTATACTGACCCATGCACCGTTGTTGAACGAGGTTATCACCATCGAGTCGATCTCGCAGCCTATAAAAAAATTAAGCAGAACCGTCTCTGGACGTAAAACGTAGCCACACATAAACCCAGGCCGGCTTTACCATCACGATCACGGTGACTGCGCCGCGAGAAGATAGGCAGTACGAGAACGTCTCCTGGTTGGGTCGCGTGACCGCCTGGAGCCGGTACGTGTATATATCTCTATGGACGGATGGACCGGCCGGCGACAGCGACAAAGCTGACGATGGCCGGAGCAAGGGAGCCAAGAGCCGTTTTTATGAGGTCGGCGCGGCGGGTATGATGTAGGCGGATGGCGACCCACACTCACACGGCCTTCACGTGTCGGCCGGAGTTTGTTGCACGGCCTCTCTCAGAGGGCACGTGTTCCAGGATTCATGCATGCCAGCGCAAGAGCCTACACAAATATGCTTTAACTGTCCAAAAACACGTAGTACTACTATTAAAATGTAAAAAAATCTGAAGAAAACAGGTTTTCAAGCGCACACAAATATCAAATTGCTCCAAGCCTGTTTCTCATGACCCCTCGATCCATCAGCATATGGAATCAATCAATCAATTATCTCTACTCGGTATATATACCTTTCACTGTGAGGATCACGGGGTTTTGGATGCGACCAAATCCACTAAACATATATTGAAAAAGAATGTGTGGCTAGTTAGCTACCCGAGGATGTGAAGGCATATCCAACGGCACCCAGCAAACGGGCATCGCGTGTCTCATTTGTCCGCGTGGACAGTGACCAAGGCCCAACAGGCACCCAGACGGACACGTGAGGACGTTTTGCCGCATCTCGGGCACAATTTTGGCCCGTGTTTGTGATGGACAGGCGCAACCCTTGTTCGCTCGTGTCCGGCATGAGGCCCACTCGTCAGTAACTCGCGGCCTCCTCGCCTCCCATGCACGATAATTTTTAATGCGTACCGGCATTTTCTTCCCCATCCCTATCCAGTTCCCACTCCATCCCCCACAAAACCCTAGCCACCTTGCCTAAACCCTAGCCCGCCGCCTTCCTCCCGCTAGATCTGCGGAGGACCCGAGCTACGCGCACAACAATCCCCTTTGGAAGCGCTGGTTCATCGCCGAGCATGACGAGCGCCGCTGCTGCTTCTTTGCCGATATGGCCAGACGAATTCGAGCCCGACAAGGACGAGTCAGAAGGCATGGGCCTTCGGCCTGTTCCCGGACCATATTTGTGGGGAGCCGTTGGGTTCACCCCCCACCCACAAATGGAAATGGGCCTCTGGCCTATCCTCAGACCACCCCAAACGGATCATGTAGAAATATGCCAAGAGGCAATCATAGATATGATGATATTTCAATGTATCCATGATTTATAATGTGCCTTGAATAATGTCTTGTATTGATTGGCGAGTTGAGGACTTGTCTGTGAAACTCATTACTTGTATATTTATTCTAAATATGTCCCTAGTCGGAGTTTATGTGAAAACACACTTGAATATTAGACTAGCACATGTATTAGTAGATGACTATGTTTCACAAGTCATAGACATGGAGATGTCAAACTAATAATGTGGACTTATGTTGTGAACATAGAGTTGGGCTGACCCACCTTGAGACAATGAAGCAAACGTTCATAACTCTCTCTCTACATGATGTGTTTGCTTTGTCCCTAGACCTGAGATTGTCGTATGAACTTGAGATGTGAATTAACTTACTTTGGGGATATCCAACGCTACACCGTGAAAGGGTAGCCATAAAGGTAGCTTACGGGTTTGTCATGAAACATGCTGCAAGGCATAGTCAGTCAAGATGAGATTTGCCCATCTCTACTTGAGAGAGATATTTCTCTGGCCCCTCGAGTGATCGGATCCAGAAATGCATGGCCGTGCTATAATAAGGTTAATGGTTAACCTAGTTTGGGATTCCGAATCACAGGATCGAGAAAGAGTGGTAAGCTGATAGCTTGACCAATATCATGAGGCAAAGGAATGGCATAAACATTGTGATGGTTCGTCCGATACGATCTTTATGCGCGTTTGGGAGTTGGCACGTTTTGCTAGAAGCCGCTACCAACTATTGGACGAGTAAGTGTACTCGTGCCATGACTAAACGTGCGTGAAGCTATAGGGTCACACACTTAAGGTTGTGCATGCATAATTCGGATAGGATCCGAGTTGGGCTGGAATAGACTCCAGGATGGGCTTCAGTTGAAGCGGCCCAGTATGGGGAGGTCTATATAAGGAGAGGAGATGGACGTTTTAGGGTTGCCCAATTCCGCATCACAATCCACCCAGCCACCGTCTCACCACCCCCCCTGCCGCCCGCGCGACCTAGCAGTCTGGCGAGCCGCGCCTCCACGCCGTACGTGTGGATACCGATAGAGGTGCTGCACTTGGAGCACTTGGACGAGCCGCTGAGAGGAGCTGTTCGTGGGAGCTGTTCATGGGAGCGACTGGATCGAAGAGGATTGTATGTCTACCCTGCCCCGACTCGCTTCACCGATTTCGGCACGGCACAACGCGTCTAGTGGTAATCCCGTGATCTATAACTGCAGCAGTTCCTTGGATGTCGCGGTAGAAATTTTTGATTTGCGCAAGTGTAGCCTACCTGCGACCCTACAAATCATATTTGCGGGGAGCCGTTGGGTTCACCCCCACCCCCAAACAGAAATGGGCCTCCGGCCTGTCCGCGGAGCACCTCAAAATGACCATATTTGCGGGGACCGTTGGGTTCACCCCTACCCCTAAATGGAAATGTGCCTCTGGCCTATCCTCGGACCACCCCAAACATATCATATTTGCGGGAGCCGTTGGGTTCACCCCCACCCCCAAACAGAAATGGGCCTCCGGCCTGTCCGCGGACCACCTCAAAATGACCATATTTGCGGGAGCCGTTGGGTTCACCCCCACCCCCAAATGGAAATGGACCTCCGGCCTGTCCCCGGACCACCCCAAACGGATCATATTTGTGGGAGCCGTTGGGTTCACCCCCACCCCCAAACAGAAATGGGCCTCCGGCCTGCCGCAGACCACCCCAAAATGACCATATTTGCGGGGAGCCGTGGGGTTCACCCCGTCCCCGGACCACCTCAAACGGATCATATTTGCATGGAGCCATTGGGTTCACCCTCACCCTCAAACAAAAATGGGCCTCCGGCCTATCCGCGGACCACCTCAAAGTAGCGCGCGATGCCAACCAGTTAAACCCCACCCAAAAAAACTACTAAGACCTAACATCTACAAGGTAGTGTAAAAAATGGAATGCTAACTTTCACTTAAGAATTAGTTATACCTAGTAGACATCGAGGATCGTCCTTACAAAGTTGTGATCCGCGTAAAAAATGTGTTGGTGCACATGGGTAGCAACGCAATTAGTAATTCTAAAAAAGTTATAAAATTCCAAAACTGTCATTGGACCCTGAGTCAAAAAATGATACCTGCACTTTTTTTTTTGCCAAAAAATGATATTTATTGGACCCTGAGTCAAAGATTTGGAATAAAGCACTATATACACGCTATACTCATGATAGATTTTTCATTTTGTCCTGAAGTCAATGAGAATTATTTCCCGACCAAACATTTATACACGAGTACCATAATTGATCATCTTTGATCCCAAAAAGATTCAGATTTTTTTTTTATTTTTTAGAAAATTGAGCATATTACCCGAGAGCCATTAGTCTGCACCCTGATCCGTGCATGCTTTTATATTTTCTAAACATGATTTTACACCTGGTATACAGATTACGACGTCATGCTGAACAACTATTAGATCTGTATGAACATAATTGCAATTCTCAGTGGACTGAAACAACATGATAAAACTTGTCTCTTGTTGAACAAAATTGTATAGCACGGTAAATAATTTTATATCTGTATGAACAAATTGTGAAAATTAACTGAGAATTTGTGCATCCTCGTCAACAGAGACATAAGCGCTCCGATTGAAAAATTAAGAAAATTATAAATGTTGACAAATGGTAAATATTGACCATGTAAATTTTAGACCAAAAAAAATGCCCATCTATGAGCTGTGCAATAATAAGAAACTGAATGTCCTTAACAATAAAGGTACAAGTCACACAACTCATGCCTATAAAAAACATCTTATTATTTAGGTAGTTAGCAAGTGGCCATATTTTTGCAGAATGGTTCTACAAAGACATGGATGCTCTATGTAAAGCATGGATTTTCTATTGTGTCCACCATTGTCAATTTGTCATCAACACGACCAAGGGCGCCAGTGTGCCATTGTAGACGACCTCAATCCCGTCAATTTAATACGTTACAAAATTCGATAGAAGAGGGCAACGTGATAAATACGATGTGTTTGTTTTCTCTTCTTATTTTTCTCCTGTGATCCTACTGGGTTGTTGGCTGTTAGTTTGTCTTTTTCAAATGAGGAAAATAAACCAGTTCTGATCTCTTGGGATTTTCTAAGGAAAGGGCCACGCAATCATTCTCCCTTCTCCATTTCAAAGCAAAATGCGATCCTACCTCGCAATGAGATCTTCTTTAAATTGTTTGATCAACCAAAAGAAAAGGTCGTGGGAATGTGGGCTACTAGTAGCTAAAGAAATCAATAGGGAATTGAGATGGTATTTTTCTTTCTTTGGTAATCAATGGAGACCTACCATTAGCTAACGGTGCTGCTATACCAGTGCTTGTTTAAAGAAAGATGGTTAAGCAGACGCCATGCCTATGGCTGATCGAAGAAGACAAATTAGAGCGCGCAGTTGATGCAACGCACATCGCTGAAACTACTCCAACGATCTAAAGTTCATTATTTGGGTGTGTGATTGATTAATCAGTCAAGTTGCCGTGCACGGAGCTTTGTCTATCATCTTCAAATGTGCAACTTGTACGCATGTAGGTGAGCTAGATCTGGTTAGTACTCTACAGCTTGATCTACATTGTTTAATTTGTGTTAGCTGTGTATCATAATCTTATTTGTTACTTTGGTTAATTTTGTCACTTGAATATATAGTTTTTGCTTATTTCCATGGTAACCTATGAGAGAAGTTTGCAATAGCACGATTCGACCAGCAAGCACAAACAGCGTTGGAATTGTTACGATTAGTACTCCCGTCGAAGGATTTATCAAATTAAACTGTTGAAACTATCTCGCTATTACACAGCAAAACAAATGGAGTTTTGTGACAATAGTAAATATACCCATATTAACCAAGTTGTCAAATATTTCGTCTTGCGAAATACTCCCTCTCTGTTACATAATATAAGATGTTTTAGTCATTCTAGCACTGACCAAGCACGGAGTAAAATAAGTGACGTACAAATCAGGAAAAAACTAAAAAACCTACAAAAAAACTTAAATTAGGAACGTTGCAACGGCACATAATTGTAAACTCTGACTTGCTTTTTGTTTTTATGAGTGTATGCAAGTCTGCATTGGAGGTTTATTATTATTTCTGTAAGCTATGGTAAAGAGGTTGGCTTGCGAGAACCAGTCCTTAGGATCGTGGCTATACCCCCGCCGCCCATCGCCTACGTATTACTTGTCAAACCCTATGTTTGAAATTATGTCATCTCATTAAGACAGAATATTGTTTTAGTAGGATGTGACGTTGTTTTCTTCATATCGAGACAGTGTAGCGAGTTCGCCACTTTTTAAGCTCATGATTCCGGTAGACGATGTGTGAGTGTGTGCTTGTATATGAGTGTTTGTTGTACCTGGTGTTTCATATACTTACTAAAATTCTTTTATATTAAGAAAATGCATTTGTCACATGTTATTAATCTTGCTTTTACTTGAGTGTAGATCACTTGTTTTTAGCTTAGATTGTAAATTTAACACTCAAGTAATCTTGAGGTCATTGTCCTGGGATCTTTTTCCTGGCCGCACATGATTCACTTGACGGGCATGCATGCCGGCGACGTGACACTAGCCGTACGTCGATCGAATCGAATCATCCAGCTCCCGCGCTCTCGTGTCTCGTCTCCTCCACGAGATATGTAGATCGCCAGATCAAATCGTGCGTGTAGTGTAGGGGGAGTTAGTCAGTAAATTAACAGATCGCGAGAACATTTTTTTTGGCAGAAACTGATCTCGAGATTAACTGTACGCAGCCACGTTTTCTGGAAAAACTGCTAGTAGTAGGTACATACACAAGATAGTAAGTAGGTAAAGATGACTAATGACGTGGATCAACTTTGACGTGGTGTTGTCACCGCAGCCCAAGTGGTATGATCAAATCAGTTCGAGAACAGTAGTAAAATGAGGGAGAGGGTAGAAAACAGGTACCAGAAACTCATGTTCCACCAATTTCTTCTTCATCTTGGACTTCAAAACTGGACACATGCAGGAAATCAAATTCAACGACGGAGAATCTCAAGGCCCTGACAAAATGTCCGGTGACTTTATTGGAAACAAACCACATATGCATCTGAATATCTGATCAGTTGTACACACCTTGAGCTAACTAATGAAGCTAGCGGGCCATCGAGATGGATCGGAAGCATCCGTGACCTGACCATCTGTGGTCAGCGCGTGTTCCACAAATTAATGACCTGGACGGATTAGGGGACCAGAATTCTACTCCTGTGACAGTATTCGAAATTTCAAACCTGCTATGAATGAACACAGCAGTTTATTTTCTTTCTCGTTTCTGAGTTACTGTTTTACTAGAGATTTTAGCCGCTCGTACATCGAAAACTCACTTTGGCTCTCCAGCCATCCTGAGTGACTCATGTCATCGAACATGGAGACATCACGTGCTCGCCAAAGTCAGCGCCATGCTGCATGTATTACTAACTCAGGGTACAGACAACAGCGCCATTAAGAACACAAACAGTGTAAGATCGTGCATATGGGCGAGGCATCTTCCCATGTGTGACCCCCGCCCCAAGGTTCATCCGGTTCCAAGCGGGCAACCGAAATTACCGAATCAAGCTAGGCATCCAGCAATTTGGAACCTTGAAAACGCATATATGATCTAAAAAACTATTCCCTTCGTCATTCCATAATTCTTATCATGGTCTTAGGTCAAATTTAAACTAAAACCTCGAACAAATTATTAAACGGAGGTAGTATGAAATAGCGCGTTGGATACTGAGATTATTTTCAAGTATGTCAATGTAAAATGATTTTGGTTCAGAAGATATACGAAATGTACGACAACTGTATGATAACTAATTTTGTAATATATGGACAACTCACAATGGTCATACATGTACAAGTTTCTTCCGTTATACACAAGTCTATTTTTCAAAAAAACTAAATTATAACTCATATGTGAATTTGGACGAAATTTCATAACGTGGATTCATGCAAACTACAGTCATCACCTCGCACATATTAGCTTTGGAGGTCGAACAACCTCGATATCACCACATAACTTTTGAATCCACATTAGTCAATTTTGTATCCAGTTAGCTACATGCTAATAGATTATCTTTGTTCAAACTATTAAATTAACGGAGCGAAATACGCCCAACATATATCAGGACGACGTGGAGCACATTAGACGGAAGGATAATGTCCATCTCTATTTATCTAAAAAGGTCGTAAACCAGTATGATTAGGTTGATAATCATGTCTGCTAAATATAGTTTAATTTCATCGTTGGTAATCAAATTACTTCATGTTTCGTTTCTATATTTCGTTGTAAGCTTGTTATTTTGGACATTGTCACGGCCCTGAAGATATAATTTTGTACTCTAGAGTATTTTCCGAGACCAATCTCTACAAATGATTTTTAAAATTTTCAATCCAAGTGTTAAACTGTATTTGTATTCAAATTTCTAACAGTCATGTTGAAGGCATGTCCAAATCGACAAGTTTTCGGATACATGGGAAGGAGTAATATATGTAAACCAGTACAAGCAACAATAGAAAAAACTTTTTTTTGAAATTTTCTTTTTTTAATTTTATAACAACACACAAAATAAAATAAAACAAGAACAAAGGGAGTAAGACACTAACGCTCAGTTAGAAATCACAAATTTGCCAAAATAATAACCTGTCTCTAGGCGCCGTTAAGATGGTACTCTACTTAACGGGCAGCCAACCAAAAAAGTAAAAGAAAGCCGCATAAAACGCAGCCCCCGCGCCTCGGATCATCGTCTTCGCCCCACACACACACATCCCCATACAACGCCTCTCGCCCCCCCTCTCTCTCTTTCTGCGACAAGTCAAGTGGAACGTAAATCAACAAAGGAGCGGACGGCGGAGGGAGCGTTACGCTGCCATGAGGCTCCTCGTCCCCGACGGGGCGCGCCACCACTGCCGCCGCCCGTCGTCTGAGGCGGCGGTTGCGATGCGCCACCACCGCCCCTCCGAGGCGCCGCCGGACGCCGCGGGGGCTAGCGGGAAGACGGTGGCCGTGGGGATGAGGGGGGACGCCGCCAGCCGCGAGCTCCTCACCTGGGCACTCGTGAAGGTCGCCAATGCCAGCGACCGCGTCGTCGCCCTCCACGTCGCCGCCGGTGCGTCTCCCCCCGCCCTTCAGACCCTTCCCCCACTCCTCCACCTCCCCCCTACACACTGACACACACACACCGGCGCCGGTTACTCGTCTCTAATTTGCCTGTGATTTGAGCCGCCAGCACTGGCGTAATCTATTCTGGGCTTGTCTGCCTGTTCTCTGTTCTGCTCCTACGGATCGTAGCAGAGTCTGATCATTGGACTGACCGGAGCGCTCGAAAGTTGGGATTTTTTTTGTTCAATCCTGTTGACAAATCAATCTCATTCCCGTTGCTCAGGAGGCGGAGGAGCGGCCGGACTGGAGGACAAGGGGAAGGCCGCGGATTCGCTCGCGTCGGTGCTCGCCGTGTACGACGGCTTCTGCAACCTCAAGCAGGTCCGTGCTTCCCAGAACGTTCTCTGTTCTTAGTTCTTGCCAAAAAGAAAAAGAAACCTTTTATTGTACTTCTTTATTGTGCGTGAGTTACTTTCGGATCTTATTCAATTGCTGCGGCTCACAACGCTTGCCCTTTCGGTCACGGAGGATAGCTCCCAATTTGACCCGTAATTAATTGCTGGTCCGTCCAATATTAGCTCAAACTTAAAACTTTCCACCTCTGCCGTATCATTGATGCTGCCACTGGGTGGTCCAAAGTTTCTGTTTTTCTATTTTTGGCAGCTTGAAATTTTGGCAACTCTTGATTTTCAGCACCAACCGTTAAATTCTTACTGCAAGTGTTTGCCAAGCTGCAAAAAGTCAATGAGCCTGGACCTTTGTGCATCTTTGATCCTACTATTTGCCTCAAAATCCTCATTTACTTTGTTTGGTTCCACTTACATCCGACAGATCAATCTGGAGCTCAAGGTCTGTGGAGGATCATCTATTCGGAAAACGCTTGTGAAAGAAGCCGCTTCTTGTGGTGCCGCGCATCTGATCCTCGGCGTCACGAAGAATTCTCGGTCTTTTGGGTACTTAAAATGGCACATTATCCACCCCATGTTGCTAAACTGCTCCAAACTATTTTGTTCCTCATATTAGTGTTCTTGTTTCCTGTTTATTTTTAGATCCTCCTCCACTTCAGTTGCCAAGTATTGCGCAAAGAGGGTTCCCACGAGTTGCTCGGTTCTTGCTGTGAGCAATGGCAAGATTATTTACCAAAAAGATACGGCACACCACGAACTATTCAGTAGCACTAGCACACGTAAGTCGATTAAACAACTTCGCTTGCGTTTGTTCATTTCCTGGTTTGTGGTTGCCATGAGTATGCTTAAGTCTGTCACTGGAATGCAGCGCCTGAGACCCCACGACGGAGTTACCGTAAGCTTCTGACCTCCCTGATAGGAGAGAGACATCAGGACGAATATATACACGATAACAGGTCCATTTCTCGGGCAGTCACCATGCCATTGAGGTCTTCGACACCGCCAAAGGAAGTTTCATTAGCATTAGTTCCAGTTAGACGTGAATCACCAGAAGTGGTTACTGGCTGGCCGTTCCTAAGGAAGAAGTTATTGCCCAACCGACAGGGTGTGTCGACTGACAAACCCAAGATGTCCGTGGTGCAGTGGGCAATGCGGCTCCCCAGCCGATATTCAGCTGTTTCGCCTGCCCATCTGGAACACAGAATCACAAGACCCGACTCAATCATTAGTGCCGGTCGTAACTTGCGTGATAGGGTAGTTGTCGTCCCTTCTAGAAGCAATTCAGAAAGCTCTTCTGTGGTGATCGAGGAATTGGATAATGAAATTCCAGAGGAGCTTATCTCACTCAAAGAGAAATTCTTATCCATTTATTCTTCGTACAGTTACTATGAGCTTGCAAAGATCACTTCCAATTTCTCACCTGGTATGCATTTCAGATTAGTTTCTGTTATTCCCGTATCTCATGACATTTCATGTTTAGCTATCTGATGATGGTTGTTTTGCGCAGACTGTATAGTTGGACAAGGTGGCACGAGCAAAGTTTACAAAGGTTGTTCAGAAAATGGCAAGGAGTTGGCAGTGAAGATTCTGAAATATTCCGATGAGGTACTGAAGGAGTTCATCTCAGAGATCGAGATTGTCAGCTCACTCATTCACAAGAGTATCATATCCATCATCGGCTTCTCCTTCAAGGATAATGATCTTCTGTTGGTGTATGAGTACTTGCAACGAGGCAGCCTAGAAGAAATACTGCATGGTATGTACCATATTATCACCTGTTTTCTCCCTGTGCCATTTCCATTTAAAATTTCATCCTATCATTGATGTGTTGTAGGCGAGAAAGAATGCAAGAGCATGTTTGGTTGGACCGAGAGGTTAAATGTGGCGCAGGTGTTGCTCATGCACTGGACTATGTCCATGGTAATGGCAACAGTCGCCCAGTGATCCATAGGGATGTCAAGTCGTCAAATATCCTCGTCTCAGAGGATTTTGAGGCTAAGGTAATTTATTATCCGATTCCAGAACATGCTTCAGTCCTTGTGCTACATTGTATTAGCTGAATCTCATTATCTATATTCATGTGATGCAGTTATCAGACTTTGGCCTTGCGCTCTGGGCCACCGATGCAACACCCCAGACCACGTGCAATGATGTTGCAGGAACTTTTGGGTTAGTTTGCTGATCATGTGTTTATGAGCTTTGCCATTTATGCTCTCCTGCAACATTTTTCTTACCCGTGTATGTACACGTATTTTCTGCCAGGTACTTAGCTCCTGAATACTTCATGCATGGCAAGGTGAACGACAAGATCGACGTGTTTGCATTTGGTGTGGTTCTTCTTGAACTCGTCTCAGGCAGGAAACCGCTGTGCACTGATTGTCCGAAAGGCCAGGAGAGCCTAGTTATGTGGGTAGGTGTCATGCCCTATGCATGGTTATGTCTCGATTGCTTGTTTGAAACTAAAGAATGGCTTGAGTTATGGTAAACAATGGTTTCTTTCTGTATTTTTAACTGAAAATTAATGGTTACTTGTGTTGAATAGGCGAATTCTATCATCCAAGAAGGAAAGCTCACGCAACTCGCAGATCCTAGCTTGCCTAGTGAAGGCCATGCCGATGAAGTTGAGAGGATGACACTTGCTGCTTCACTCTGCATCAGACCAACACCTCAACATCGTCCTCACATCGCAGTGGTGAGGTTTTGTTTCTGATGCATCGATATCATGTTGTGTATTTCCTTTGTGCTCCTTCTTACAAGCAATCCATCTGTAAATATCAGGTTGTGAAGCTACTTGATGGTGACAATGATACTCTCAAGTGGGCTAGATCACAAGTCGGGTTATCGTACGAGAGCGATGGCGATGAAGATGCGGTTACGCTTGCACCGCCTGAGAACAACACCAATATCCAGTCCTACATCAATCTTGCATTTGATGTCGACGACGACTCCGCCTCGGTCAGCAGCAACGATTTCATCACTGCGAACACATCGCTAGAACAGTATCTACAGGGAAGATGGAGTCGATCATCTAGCTTCGACTGAATGATCCGTGGCAGAAGTTCCCATTTTTGTGTATAGATCTCCCCTTCCCCCCTCACTTCTTTGCTAAATTAATTTTTGCTCCTTGGATGAGAGGTGGCATACCCAGTGCCCTCCTCAAGGCCTATCTTCATTGATCATGTCTTATTTTCCTGATGGGTGAGCCAGTAATCTTCTCACCCGAAGGATGAGAAATAAAGTAGGAAAATATTAGCCATACCCAGATGATTAGTCTTGTTGTTCTACCCGGCCTGTGTTCACTTGTTAGCATAAAATTATCATTGAAGAAATGAACTAATGTAACTCCTCAAACTGAGACTGCAATGTTTCACAGTAGTTACTGCTGAACTTTGTTGTGGATGCTGCTGAACTGCATCGAATGGATTGTATGTATATCCATCAAACTGTTCCAGATCATTAGAAAGGTCAGGATCTGTGGAGGGTATGGTTGTAATATTGGAACCCAAATATTATATCCATCTAGGCTTGTGATCGATGAATGTGCTTCTGCATCCATTAAACAATGAACTGCCAGTGTCCCCTTCAGCATGACGTCGCGGGTGACCTTCAGCAGGCCGGTCCAATGAACCAGAACTCAACATCATTAAAAAGAGGAAAGATGATGGGCAAGTAGAGCTACAAAATCATTTCGTGATCGCACACAGTTGGGACATGTTGCATCACATGGGGGCATCACATGGACCACCTCTTGTGGAGGTTAGCGCGCACCTGTGGATCCGACAATGGCAAGATTCTTGGGAAATTGAGCTGCCTGTGCTGCACGCCGACACCGAGGAGCCGTGATCAGAGTTACCTGTCGATCGACAGAGAAATACAGAATAATGGTGACACTCTGTATTACACATGGATAATGGCCAACAAGTCGCAGGTCCCAACTAACAGTGCTAACGAGAGCATCTCCATGATGGTAATATCGAAAAAGTTAGAAACAAAACAGAGTCCTTGAAGGTTTTAGCTGTTAATGGTGGAGCAACCAAGCATGCATGCTGCGATTGATGGTCTTGGAAGCATGGTCAAGATACACTACGGGAGAAGTTGCTCACTTTGGATGAAATTTATTGCTTCTGTCAAGCTTAAGAGACAATCTAATAGTACTATTAGTCAAGAGATACTCAGCACATAAGCTCTGAAAGTATAAAATCGATGGATCACTACTTCGCTGTAGTCATTGTACTTAGAGAAAAGGGCATTCCATTACCGCTTTCATCCCAGATTGCACGAAATGGCCCCTGCCATCTTTCATCTCATGCCAAAACTTTTTACACGCTGAAAAGCCGTTGCACGGCAGGGAAAGACACATTCAGTAGTCAGGACTCGGAACTCGGAAAGTTTTATCTTTGGACACAGATTCACGAGCAGACCACTATGAATGAGCACAAAACTAATACTGAACTCTGTCCAGATTCGCGAAATATTTTTTTATGGGCAGCTTCTCGACGAGGTGTGGCGGTGTGGATCATCAGCTTCTCAGTATGCGACTGTCTACCTGGGCTTTGCTTAAGCTATTTAGTTGGGCCAAAAGGTTTTGAATCTGGACTTTGAGTGAGAAACAATTGGGCCCAGTCAACATTGTTTGGACCGAGAGACCAGAATTCGAAAAACAAATGCGACAATGGTGGTTCTCAAAGAAAAACAAATGCTTGGCTAATTGTTAGCGTATTGTATTAGGTATGCACATATTGTAACCCTAGTTGTATTGTATTAGGACTCTTGCCCTTTGGGCTATTATATAAACACCGGAACCCCCACGTATTACGTGTGAGAGGCTTCCCCAAACCCTAGCTTACCGTTCTACATGGTATCAGATTGATCCCCGATCCTAAAACCCTAGCCGCCGACTTCTAAACCTAGCCGCCGGCTCCCTCTTCCGCTGCCCCCTATGGCCTTCACCTCGAGCGCCCTCGACTCCTCCTCCTCGCCCTCGTGCCCTCCACTGGCGGCATCCCGTCCGGTGGCGCGCCCCGCCATGTCGCGCCCGTGGTGCTCAACCTCGACGCCGCCAACTACACCAAGTGGAGCATCTACCTCAAGGCCTCCCTCGGTCGCGCCGGTCTCATCGGCCACGTTGACGGCACCACTCCTGCCGCTTTCACGGACGACGCTTGGAAGGCGGACGACTACACCGTCCTCAACCATCTCCACTCCGCCATCCATGAGGACGTGGCGGACATGGTGCTTGCCCGTGATCAGACGGCTCGCCAGCTGTGGCTCGCCATCCTCGAGCTCTTCTCCGCCAACAAGGCCAGCAAGGCGATCTACCTCGACAACGACTTTCGTCAGCTCGTTCAAGGCACGTCTTCGATCACGGAGTACTGCCGCCACCAGAAACAGCTCTCGGACGCGCTCGCCGACAACGACTCGCCCGTCTCCGCCCGTGCCCTCGTCCTCAATACCTTGCGTGGCCTCGGCCCGCAGTACGCCTCCGCCGCCACAGTCATCTCCATGACCGACCCGCTGCCCACCTTCATCCGCGCCCGAAGCATGCTTCTCATGGAGGAGATGCAGCAGGCGAACGCGGCCTCGAATGCCGCCTCCACTGCCCTTGTTGCGCAGGCACGCGGACCTGCCCCTGCGTGCACTGGCACGGCCTGCCGTGGCGAGTCCTCCACCGCGCCTCCTCCCAAGAAGAAGAAAAAGAAGAACGGCGGCAGGCAAGGCGCTTCCCAGCGCCCCGGCAACCCTGCTCCGACCGGCCCTTGGGTCTGCTTCTCTCCTGGTGCGGCCGGCTCGGGACAGTGGCGCTATCCATCGCCCGCTCCCGGCCTCATCGGACCGCAACCACAGGCGTACACCACCACGTCTGCACCGCTCTACCAGTCGGGCCCGTCCACCTCTGCATCGCCGGCGTGGGACAACGCCGGTCTGATTGCCGCCCTCAACAACCTTTACCAGCAGGGCGGCTGGGTCATGGACTCTGGCGCCACCGCACATATGACGAACGACGAGGGTAACATCCAGTTCTCTGCACCTCTCTCTCGTCCTCACTTCGTTACTGTCGGCAACGGCACCTCTATTCCCATCTCTTCATCTGGTTCTACGTTTTTTCAATCTCCTTCGGGTCATCGTTTTAGACTAGATCATGTTCTTCTTGTTCCACACTTAATTCGAAATTTACTCTCGATTCGTAAATTCACTAGAGATAATTTCTGTTCTGTTGAGTTTGACGCTTTTGGTTTTTCCGTGAAGGACCTGAAGACTCGTCGCGTGATCCTTCGCTGCAACAGTGAAGGGGATATCTACACGTTTCCCGGCACCCCTCACCGTGCACCACCTACCGCCATGCTCGTCACCACCACCGCTGATCTTTGGCACCGTCGACTTGGACACCCTGGTCAAGATGCCATGTCGGCTCTTCAGAAGTTTTCTCTTATTAAGTGTAATAAAAATAGGCGCTCCTCTGTATGTCATGCTTGCCAACTTGGCAAACACGTGCGTCTTCCGTTCAGTTTGTCTACCTCTACGTCTAGTGCCAAGTTTGAGTTGATACATTGTGATTTGTGGACCTCTCCAATTATTAGTAATTCTGGTTTTCGATACTACCTTGTAATTGTCGATGACTACTCTCATTTTTATTGGACCTTTCCATTACGTCATAAATCTTGTGTGCATGCCACTCTTGTGAAATTTTTTGCGTATGTCCAAACCCAATTTGGCACCACAATTCGCGCTCTTCAAACTGACAATGGCACTGAGTTCGTCAACTCTGCAGTAGACAATCTTCTCACCTCTCATGGCACGACACTGCGTCTTTCGTGTCCCTACACTTCCCAGCAAAATGGCAAGTCCGAGCGTGCTATTAGAACTGTCAATGACACGATGCGCACTCTTCTGTTTCAAGCCCATGTTCCTGAATCTTTTGGGCTGAAGCTCTAGCCACTGCTACCTACCTCCTGAACAGGCGTCCTAGCAAAGCAATTCGCTCCCTTATACCCTACACGCGTCTACATGACCGATCCCCACCATATGATTCTTTGCGTGTTTTCGGATGTCTCTGTTACCCTAATATAGCCTCCACCACCAAGCACAAGCTCCGTCCTCGGTCCCTCCCTTGTGTCTTTCTTGGATATCCATCGCAACACTGTGGTTACCGCTGCTACGATATTACGTCTGGGAAGATTATAATCTCGAGACATGTTGTTTTCGACGAGGGTGTGTTTCCCTTTCAGCTTGCAGCTCAGCCCGGGATTCTCCCGTGTCTACCTCACCGCGGCGCTTGGACTTCCTCTTCTCCGACCTACGGGACCCACTGCCACGTGCGGCCTCACCTCGTCGTGCCACAGCTGCGGATGATCGCCATGTTGATGCAAGCATGCGCTCTCCTGCCATGGCACGATCCTCTGCCGCGGACACTCCCTCTGCCACGGCACCTGATGCAGCTACTGACTCTGCCATGGCACGTGCCTCTGCCATGGCACCCGAGACTGCTGCGGCCCCTCCGCAACCTGTGGCTTCTCCGCTTGCCGCGGCAGCCCGGCGTGCTACCGCGACCGGACCTCGACGACATGCTCCCTCAACGGCTACTGCACCTGCAGCTACTACGACCACGCGGGCAGGTCGTCGTGTACGCCCTGTCGATTGGCTGAACCTGTCGGCTGTGGACACTTCTGTTGACCCGGTTCCCTCCACGTTTCGTCACGCGATGCAAAGCTCCAACTGGCGTCAGGCCATGGCAGACGAGCATCAGGCTCTTCTCGACAACAAGACATGGTCTCTCGTGCCTCGTCCACCTCGGGCGAATGTCGTGACCGGCAAGTGGATTTTTGGCACAAATTCCACGCTGACGGGACTCTAGCACGGTACAAGCTCGTTGGGTCGTCCGTGGATTCTCTCAGTGCCCCGGCGTCGACTATGATGAGACGTTCAGTCCTGTTGTCAAGCCTGCTACGATCCGACTGGTTCTTCACATTGCTGTCTCCAGCTCCTGGCCGATTCGACAACTCGATGTCAAGAATGCATTTCTAAATGGTTTCCTTGACGAGGTTGTCTACAGTCAGCAGCCCCCTGGATTTGTTGATGCCTCTAGGCCGGACCACACAAGTCCCTCTATGGTTTGAAGCAAGCTCCCCGTGCCTGGTACCAACGGTTTGCTGCTCACCTAGCTACTCTGGGCTTCGTTGCTTCTCGTACAGACACATCACTCTTCGTTCTGCGATCCGGGACTGACACGGCCTACTTGCTTCTCTACGTTGATGATATCATCGTTACTGCATCCTCCCCTGGCCTTCTGCAGCGTCTACTTGCGAGGCTACACAGTGAGTTTGCTATGACTGACTTGGGCGATCTTCACTTCTTCCTCGGCATTGCTGTGACCCGAACCTCCGACAGTCTGTTTCTCTCTCAGCGCCAGTATGCTGTGGATCTTCTTCAGCGCGCTGGTATGGCCGAGTGCCACCCCACCCCGACACCTGTTGATACTCACGCCAAGCTTTCTGTTTTTTATGGTGATCTCCTCTCTGATGCTACGGAATACAGGAGTCTTGCTGGAGCACTACAGTACCTCACATTGACGCGTCTGGATCTTGCCTATGCGGTTCAGCAGATTTGCCTTCATATGCATGCTCCTCGACAACCTCATCTTGCTATGGTGAAGCGAGTTCTCAGATATGTTCGTGGTACATTGGACCTTGGTCTGCAGCTTCGTGCCTCCTCCTCCACTGGACTCACTGCATATTCAGATGCTGACTGGGCTGGCTGTCTAGACACTCGTCGCTCTACGTCCGGCTACTGTGTTTATTACGGTGACAGTTTGATATCCTGGTCCTCCAAGAGACAGACCACCGTCTCCCGACCCAGTGCCGAAGCAGAGTACCGTGCCGTTGCCCATGCCGTGGCTGAATGTTGTTGGCTACGCCAACTTCTGCAGGAACTTCATCGCCCTCTCAGCTCGGCGACGCTTGCCTACTGTGACAACGTATCTGCCATCTACATGTCATCCAATCCGGTGCAACATCGTCGCACTAAGCACATTGAGATTGACATCCACTTCGTTCGAGAGAAGGTTTCTCTAGGCGAAGCACGAGTCCTACATGTTCCTTCGCGCTTCAGTTTGCTGACGTTATGACTAAGGGACTACCAACACAACTGTTTCTTGATTTTCGGTCCAGTCTTTGCGTCCGAAAGCCTCCCGCTGTGACTGCGGGGGGGGGGGGGGGGGATGTTAGCGTTTGTATTAGGTATGCACATATTGTAACCCTAGTTGTATTGTATTAGGACTCTTGCCCTTTGGGCTATTATATAAACACCGGAACCCCCACGTATTACGTGTGAGAGGCTTCCCCCAAACCCTAGCTTACCGTTCTACACTAATGATTCATCCCACTTTTTATCAGGTCCACACGATCTACTGAATTAGTGTCGCACTTCTGATCGGTCCGCCATTCCATGAGACAACGGGCCATGGACAGAAGGACGGGTCAGCGCTGATTAGGCCTCGAATTAAACTCAAAATTTGCGACTTAAACAAGTATCTCGCAACTTAAACTCGCTTGGCTCAAACTTTTTGTTAACCGAGTCGAGCCGAGTTTTCATTTTAGACAGTAAATGGGTTCGAGTTAAGCGAGCCGAGCTTACCAAGTACTCCCTTTGATCCGTAAAAATTGTCGGGAGATGTGAGGAAATTTGTACTAGCTCAATATTATTCCACGATAATCTTTTTGGACCGGAGGTAGTACTTATTTAGCTAATTTAATTCAGTAAAAAGAGGCCCTGCCTAATATTCTTGTCTGTGACCAACTGGTCTTGATTATTGTAATTTATCGACTATGAATTACTAGATGGTGTCATAGTCTCATTGATTGTTGTGATGATTACACCATACATGGCCAAATAATTAGAAATAATTGTATGTACAAGCTATGATGTTACCCGTTGACAGTTTGTAGCGAGCTAAATGAGTTAAAAGGAATAGCTTGCGAGTTTTGCGAGTTACCGAGTTTCCGTTTTGGATTCTCAAGACTACCAGAGATCGCGCTAGGTGAGCAGCTGCATGTACGTGAGATACAAGAAACCATTGATAGGCATGTTTTATGCATTCCGATGTTAGAAACATAGCAACGCATGTGTACTCCCAATTATTGTTGCGTAGCCAATTTCTTGTACAGTAATTCATGCTATTACTCCAGATTTGTTGATAATACTATTTCTTTCTGTTCTACTTTTAACTTCCAGTATATACTACTCCCTCCGTTCGGAAAAAGATGTCACAAAAATGAACTATAGATAAACCATTTTTGTGACATCCTTTCCGAACGGAGGAGTAGTAATAATCTGAAGTTTGAGGTGAGGGGAGTATTCGTTCTCACCAGAAAAATCATTGGTTAGATCGAGGAGGCCCAAATACAAGACAAGAAAAGTTGTCACCTCCACTCAAAAGAACGTCGCAAGACTTCAGCATAAAAGACTGACCATTAACTAGGTAATACCAAATATTTCCATAGAGCAATTATAACAATCCCAAAATATGTATCGAGATTCTAGGTAGAGCGAGCGAGATACTCCCTCCCGTACTATAATATTAGATATTATTACAAGAGTGAAAGGCACCGGAGTCACGAAGTTGCGCAGAAATAAAGTATTGGTCACCAAGTTGCGAAACCTCAATTATGGGTTACCAAGTTGTGGAAATGCCAAACTTTGGTTATTTCGTCACGGCGGGCGTTAAGTCGATGACGTGGCGGTCTGTTTTTTTACAAAAGACGCCTTGAATTTTTTTTCTTCTGATTGTTAGGTCCTTTTCAAAAAAAATTGCCAGGAAAAACCAGGAGCTATAGCAGCAGCGTGCTTCTCTCCTCTTATTCGGCGTCCCGTTGATTAATTCGGCGTGCGGCCGGTGGCGATGGGGGTGCCGGACGGGTTGCCTGCGGCGAGGCGGATTCCGGCGTGCTCGGACGATCTGCTGCTTCTTGGCGGCAAGCAAGAGGAACAGCCGGAGCCAGCTCGTAATTAAAGACAGGTGCAGCACAATTTCTTCTCAATTATGTACTATCTGTGATGCTTAGTTTCTGATTTGAGCTAAGCTAAGTACTGGCTATGGCCAGAATCAGTGGATGTGAGTTGGAGATTCCTGGGATCTGGTGGAGGAAGATGGACGGAGGAGCCAGATGCGCAGGTCCGCGGGATTGGGCGGCTTCGCGGGGGTGGGGGACGGAGCTGGAGACGACGGGGTTCCCGCTAGCGACGGAGATCGGCGGTGAACTCCGACGGCAGCTCGGGATGCGGGGGTGTGCCAGGGCGCTGATGGCTCGAAATGCGAAGGCGAGGCAGCGTGCTCCCCTGAAGGCGGCGGCGTCGTCCATCGCGTCGGTGGAGCCGGCGGCCGGGCGCCCTGGGCCAGTGGAAGTGCCGGCTGCTTGGCGCCCTCCGGCCCTGGTGCGCGCGCTGCGTGGTGTGCCTCCAGGTGCTGCGCGTCACCGGCATGCCGCCCGCGGCCGAGGGGCGCGGTGTGGTGGTCGGGTGGAGGAGCAAGGGCGGCGCTGAGGGCGAGAATACGGCGCCGGCGCGGGTGTCCCGGGACGGCGCGGCCGCGTTCGACGAGACGTTCCTGCACTACTTCAGCGCGGGCGGCTCCACGCTACGGAGCTTCACCGTGTGGGCAGCGCTCGTGGCAGACTCGGTGAGCGGTGGCGGTGACCTCGGCGCTTTCCCCGTCGACCTCACCGAGGCCGCCGCAGCCGAGAGCTCCAACCCGAGGTTCGGAGGCAAAGCTCTCAGCTTCCCGCTCGGCGGCCGGCCGCGGGCGCTGTGCTCACCGTCAGCGTCTACTGCAGAGCGCCGGCCTCGTTGCTCACAGGCCGTCGTGGGTCTCGATCCGTCCTGGCAATTTTTTTTTGAAAAGGACCTAACAATCAGAAGAAGAAAAGTTCAAGGGGTCTTTTGTAAAAAAATAGACCGCCACGTCATCAACTTAACGCCCGCCTTGACGGAATGACCAAAGTTTGGCATTTTCACAACTTGGTGACCCATAATTGAGGTTTCAAAAGTTGGTGACCAATACTTTCTTTCTGCGCAACTTCGTGACCTCCGTGCTTTTCACTCTTATTACAACCAATATAAAAAATATTGGTTTTATATTGGTTGGAGTAGGACCGCGCCAGGAAATTGTGGCTGGGTATTCACCCAATTTTTTTTATTTGTCTAAATGCAACTAAACTGTACGAGAAATCTAGGGGAATTTTTTTCTTCGTCTATAATTTACATTACATGAAAACAAGAGGAAATTTAGAGCAAAATCAAGAAATTCCCAAATTGAGGGCGAGCGAGGCCGCACCTTCTGTTTCTGTGCCGCTGAGCGTGGCGAAGAGGAGGGGCGGGTGGGGGACGGGCGCCGCCGGCGCAGGGGCCGAGACGCCGCCGCCAAGGTCGTTCTGCCCTGCTCCGGCTGCTGCTCCCTCTGACGGTTAACACGGAAGAGGAGGGGGGGGGGCGGGGGCGGGACGTCGCCGCCAGGGTCGCCCGTCACTGCTCCGGCTGCTCGGTTGCTACTCCCTCCGGCGGTCGACATCCGCTCGGTGGGCCGGCGGGCGGCGGCGCTGTGTCTCGAGGCCCTGCTCCCTAGGAGTAGGGCTAGGGCTGACACCAAACTGCATCTCAAAAATTCGGAGATATCAACAAAGAATTTTAAGCCCAAGATCAATGTTTTAAGCAGGGAAGAATACATCTGCAATCACCTGGAGCTGCAGCAGCTTGGCGGACGCAGACCTCCAACAACGCGTCCCGGTTGCCTGCGTGGAGCAGCCGATGTCGGTGACGCGGGCGAGGTCGACAGAGCGGTGTACGTGGCTCACTCACGCCGCGTGGGCCGGCGAGCCGGTCCAGTCACGCCGCTGCTAGATCTGCTCGCGGGAGTGGAAGGTACGGGAGGGGGGACGACCTCTGCGTGCGTCTCCAGATCGCCGCGGCATCGATCTGCGCGGTGAGGCCTCCTCATCCACGAGAACCTCCATAGCGGGTTCAGGGACGGCGAGGAGCAGCAACCTGGCCGGAGTCCGTTTGCGAGCGAAATACAGAGGAGAGGCGTGCGTATGCGAGAGAGAGAGACGGCGAAGGTGCCACTGGGTGCGAACAAAATAATCGGGTCTGGTCATGCGTACATGGGCTGGGCTGATATGTAGTTTTTTTTGTGTGTGCCAGAATCATGGGTATTCCCGTGAATACAGGGGCATACCCCCAGCGCCGCCACTGAGTAGGACGGAGTGAGTTGTAAACTAAAAGCAGCAAACTAAAGACATATATCTAATTAACGTGCATAACATGCATGCAAGCATGCTCAAGTAGACGAACGCATGCGTTCACTAGTCCTCCTAGTCTTGCAGCGCGAAAAGCGCGTCGGCGGACCGTTCCCTCGGCGACACGTTCTTGTAGAGCAGCTGCACGTCCATCGTCCGGGCTCGGAGACGGTCGTCGTCGTCGACCGAGGGGCCACGGCGGCTGCCGGGACCGGGGACCGTGACCCGTACGTCGCCTCCGATCGCCCCGGCGGCCGGCCCCTGAGAAGCTTGGACTGGGACGTTGTACGCCGCCTCGTCTTTGCGATCGTACTGGCGAGACATTGTATTTTTGGATCCGGTTTCCCTTATAAATTGGGTCAATTTTTCTATCTATTCGAGCGGTGGTACGACCACCTTGTCCTCAAAAAGGTTTGCGTCGAGATCGATCTGAGCTATGCTGGCTATTGTTTGGACGTTTGGCATTGCACGCACGCCCTCGTCTATATATATGCACGCGCGCCCATTCATCTTTGGAATGTGTAGGTGTTTTTGGAAGCTGACTGCAACGTTTGATTCAAGGTTGTTCATCGCATGGTATGGTAATGAATTACTGAGAAATAAAGGCATGCATTTGCGTGATCTTGCTACAACTAGATCGGCCGACTTCTTTCTTACTGCATATGTAGTGCAATTGCCTTATTCTGTTACGCGTGTGCATGGAGCTAGGGCTACAGCAATATGGCAATGTTTTGCCGCCTGATTCCAGATGTTCTACTTCGTACAAGATTACTTCCTTGCCTTATTCTCCACGTTTTTTCTTCAACACGTCTTCTCTCCAGAGTATAAATCGGCAGACTTCAGGATGACATGTTTAACTGGAAAGGACAGAGCGGCTTCCGAAAGTGTATTTGAGGTCCGAGCTCCAGTATATTCAAAAAATCAAAACCTGCATTCTTATGTTTCAAAAAATACAAAACAAAAATCTAGATATAGATAATGTCGGGATCTATCTGTGTGCAAATTACCAATGCAAAATTCTTATTATTGTCTCAACTTTGCCTCCATATCGCCGCACTTTGAGCGGCTTCCGCTACACTATGTCACCATAGTTCACAGAGCTATTAGGATACTTTGGTGGAGACACTTTGCCAAAGTGCGTTTAAAAGATCCGACTAGGAAAAAATTAACTTTAATTTTAGGGCACTAACCTAGAAAATATCTGAAATAATCCAATTTTGGAGGTGGTTTTTAAAACTGTCTTCAAAAGTTCTTCAAGTAATACAAACATTGGAGGCACTTTTTTTTAGGGGTAAAGAGCTTCATAAATCATTTGTAAACAAGAGTTTTACACTCACGGATTACAAGCTCTCTAAGGGCATCTTTAGCAGATCCCTCAAAATTTAGTCCCCTTATGGCTACTTAGTTTTTAACTCCTCAAATTTGCTCCTCTAAAAATAAGCGTTTTCTAGCCAATCTCTTAAGTTTAACTCCTTAAAAAATAAACACAAATTCATGCAAATTTTCATAACTTCAAAGAAATCTAAACTAAATTTGCATAAACCAAACACCTAATTATTATCGGTGAACTGGGCAAAAAAAACTCCAAGTGTTCCTCGTTGTCGGAGCTAACAAGGTCGATGACTGACACAACGGATAGCCCTGCTCCGTCCTCGGTCTTCCTCGTCTTGTACGCCTCGTACTCCCGGCGCTCCTCCTCGACGGGTTCCGGATACTGACGGCGGAGCTCCTCATTATTAAGTTTGGATTGGTGATGATGATGATTCATCAAATTTTTCATCAGTTCACACGATCTCCTAAATTGGTTCTGCACTATTTGATCGCACTAGGGGGAGCAGTAATTCATGCTATTACTACAGATTTGTTGACAATGCTATTTCTTTATGTTCCACTTAATTTTACATTCCAGTAATATCGGAAGTTAGTGTTGTTCATCAATTGAATCGAGATCCTGTTGCATTCATCTGGAAGAACACTGCCCTCAGTCGATTTATGACACTTGACCCGGCCAGCCCTGATTTATGCCAATTTGCATTACTTTGTCGTGAAGCACAAGCTCTTTCGACCTGCCGAAGGCCAACATGCCAATTGACACTACAGGAATGCGCAGCTACACCGACGGCCAGATTCTACGCCGGCGGCATTTTGTCGGGGCCGTCGGCGTAAAACCCGTAGAGTCCAGCCCGTCGACTTCGCCCTCGCGTAGAAAATGCCATCGACGTAGACAGGCTACGCCTACGGCCACCCTCGGCGTACAAAAAGCCGTCGGCGTAGACAGGCTACGCTGACGGCCACCCTCGGCTACCGTCGGCGTAAGTTGGGTTCAGAGTTCAGGCATAGCTACGCCGACGGCTTAGCCGTCGGCACAGTTGCCATGTTTTTTACCTCTTTATTTTTATGTATTTATTTATTAAACTCAATTAGTCTAATATGGTTATATTTTTATCAATTGGAGGGATTCGTGCCCTCCGAATAGCGGTCTCCACCTACCTAAAATGATGTCGCGAATCTTATCTCACATAGCTGCACGTCAAGAAATTGGGTAAGTGTTATCCCATGTGTGTGAATATTATCTCTCACACCGTATCAACAAAATGATCATTAAGAAGCGCACTCCGTCTCGAGGTCCTCCCCCCCCCCCCCCCCACCCCGTAGCTCACATGTGGAGGCCACTCGGGGATCGACGGGGCCAAATTAATCCGGCAGGTCGCGCGCTCCATGGAGGCTGATCTTCAATGGTGGGCTTGCTGATGTTGTCGGGGTCGATATTAGCGGGATTGACGATCTTGGCACCGTCTTTGCTATCGATGATAGACTAAAGTTCTCGGTGAACTCGCCAAAGTGTGTTGACGTCTACAGAGAATAGGCCACGTGTACCCTTGGAGGTAGGGGTGATGCACCATAAATTTCTGCGAGAGGCCGGCTAACATCACCATATGCAAGAAATTTAGTCGACGTTTTTAGAACCAGACGCCCCACTCGCCTGAGACGTTTTTGGAACTCGGCCAATTCCCTCACTGCTAACTCAATTGTCGATCAAACAAGTGAACTGGGGAAGGCAGTCGCCGAATTAAACGAGACCTCGGACAAAATGGGATAAGTGATAAACATAGATGTAAAGATACGATTGATTGGATTTCTGTGCTTAGGTTAAAATTGGGAAGAACGAAGAACCGGATGTGAAGCAATGGCAGGACACGACGAAGCGAGCAGGACAGAGAGAATAGAATATGCAAATAGCCAATGCCAGTCAGCATAATCACGTGAACTCCTGAAGTAGGAGTCGGCTCGAGTTCGTAGACCAAGTCGAGTCGGCACTGGCTCGAACAAGGTGTGGAAATCACTAGAAAAAGGGTTCCCTTTGCGAAGGGAACCCAGCGGACCGTGGCGTGATGACAAGTATCAGCTTTTCCCTTCACGCGGTCCTCCGTGGGTGCTTGCATATGCGACAAGTGGCAGCACGAGAGAGTTTTGGTGAGATTTCTGCTTCTCCGTGCGTAGAGTTGCATGTGCATTTATTTTGAGATTCTTTTTTAAAAATGAAATATCTTGAGAACCGTTTATCCAAATTACGAACCGTTTTCACTTTTGATCTCCTCGTGTCGAGATCTTCAAAACTAGATCCCATGTTGATAGGTTTCGACGAACTTTTTTTTTGTATAACCGGTTATGTATAGTTGTACAATCCGTGTCTGTGTATTTGTACAACCTGTGTTTGTACAAACTGTGTTTGCCTAGTTGTACAACATGTGTCTGTATAGTAGTACAACCTGTGTCTGTACAACCTGTGTCTGTCTAATTGTACAAACTGTGTCTGTACAAGCTGTGTCTGTCTAGTTGTACAACATGTGTCTGTATAGTTGTACAACATGTGTCTCTTTAGTTGTACAACATGTTAGTTATACAAACTGTGTTTGCGTAGTTGTCCAACATGTGTCTGTATAGTTGTACAACCTGTATTTGTCTAGTTGTATAACCTGTATTATGTAGTTGTACAACCTGTGTCTGTATAGTTGTACATCTCAGATTTTTAGATTCACGTGTAGAAGATTCTGTACATCCGTATGTAGTTGTACATTGTGTACAACCGGTTAGTTGTACAACTTGTGTCTGTATATTTGTATAACATGTATCTATGTAGATGTATGTCTATATAGTTTATACACCACTCTCTGTGTAATATATACATCTATCTTTTTTATGCGTGTTGCATGTACTTAAATAATTTTGTGCTTGCCGTGCAATGGAACGGCGACGGATGTGCGCGCGGCCGGCCGATCGGAAGTACGCGGGCGTACGCGCGGGAGATTTGCTCCTTGCATGGCGACGGATGTACGCTCCTTCTTGCATGCAACAGGGTGTATGCGGCCATTGTCCCGTGGACGGATGTACGCGCGGCAGTGGTCAAATTCGTTTTTGCCAACGCCTACCAGTCCACCACGTGGCCTGCTCGCGTTTGTTTAGTTCCTTTTTAAAAGGGATACCTTTTGCCAGTGGTACCACAAGGTGTTCGTCGGTGATACGGTTGGGAGGCTGACGCACGTGTGAAGACCCAATTCAGCCCATGGGTTCGGCTGGAAGACGGAAATAGTAAGGCCCGGTATGATCAAAGCTACACCAACCTCGACGCGACGACATTGGAAGGATAATCCGACACATAAGGAAACTTGACTCGTCCTAGACCAAGTCAGGCGCTTGGACTTCGATTCTTCTATAAAGTGGGAGGAACACCTGCATAGTTTAGCATTGGATATGTAATGTGTATACCTGACTTGCATAGGAAGTCCAACTGCCCTATATAATGTAACAGTGATGGCCGATCACAATCATTCTTCAGGATATCGCCTACACATTTGGTACTCGGCTAAGAACTGGTGCCAACGCTGGCGAAACCTCTGCACAGACCATGCCAAAACCTCTAACCATACACCGTGGTAAACAATTACAATCCCTAACCATAGATCTTTTGCGACGATTCAAGCACAAATTCGATGAAAACCCACTAGAGTGAGAAGAGATTGGGGCGTTACCATAGTCCGGTGATGGAGCTCCTTTTGGTCTACGGGAATGAGACATCTCCTCCGCCTCCTACCGCCGGAGATGATCCGCGGCGGATCCCCTGCACCCGCCCATGCAAGGAACACGATGTCGGCGGCCTCTTACCACTGATCGCGCGTTTCCTCCCCCTCCCCGATACTCTAGAATTACTGGGAGATATGAGAAAACAAAGCAGTTATTGGAGGCGGGGTAAATTACAAATATAACAGAAGTTCCATAAAAATTAAGGACGGCGCTGCCACAACTATGCGGGTCCCACCATGCCACGTCACACAATACCTAGCATCAGCATCCGCTGTTCGTATGTGCGCCGGCAACAGTCTTGAGTGACCATAAATTCACATTTCTGAAATATAATGATCAAACTGAATTATACAGGCGAGTTTACTATTGTTCGATGTGCATTATACTCTTTGGGGGGTGTATAAATCGGCCTCCCCCTATGGCCGCGGACGGCCGTTATCATGTCGCGGAAGCTGGTGGCCCCCGAGGTGTTCGATGCCTCTGGTGCAACGGCGCCGAGGACTCCGGAAGTTTTCTCTTTGGACAAAGATTCACGAGCAGACCACTATGAATCAGCACAAGACTAACACTAAACACTGTCCAGATTCGAAACTTGTAGTGAGAATCAGTTTGGTCTAGTCAACATTGTTTGTACTAGGAGATCACAAGTCCAAGAACAAATGCGACCCTGGTCCTCAAAGAAATACAAATGGTTTGGTAATGCTTAATTCATCCCATTTTCTATCACGTCCATGCGATCTACTGAATTGGTTTCAAACCTTTTGATCGATCCGCCTTTACCTGAAGACAAACAGGCTATGGAATGACCGCTAGCCGAAGAACCGTGCCCTCAATTGATCTATGACCCTTTACCTGGCCAACCCTGATTTAGGCCAGCTGCTATTTGCTCCGTAGGGAAGCGGAAATTCGACCTGGTCAATGTAGCGCTGGAAACTCTACAATAAGAAAAATAATATATAACTCCGTCTATCACAAATTATCCTTCAAAGCTTTGGTTAAAATATAATTTACAAAATTTGATTTTGACCAAACCTAAAACGCATGGTAATTTGAGGTAAGGGAAGTATTCGTCCTCATCAGAAAATCTTTTGGTTAGAGGACGCGCATATAAAAGAAAAGGAAAGGTGTCACCTCCACTCAACAACTTCGGCATAAAAGGCTGATCATTAATACAGAATATTTCCTTACATCAACTATAAAAATCCCAAAACATGTATCAAGATTCTAAGTAGACTGAGCGAGATAGTCCCTCCAGCCATAAATATGACATGTTATTACAACCAATATAGAGAATATATTGGTTCGAATAACATGTTATATTATAGGACGGAGGGTGTAGTGGTAAATTAATAACAACTAAGTAGACATATATCTCATTAACATGCATACGCATTGCTACGCCGAGACGAAGACGTGCATTCACTAGTCGTCCCCGTCTTGCAGCGCGTCCACGGCTGACCGCTCCCTCGGTGACACGTTGTTGTAGAGCAGCTGCACGTCCATCGTCCGGGCTCGGAGACATTCCTATAGAGCAATAATTCATGCTATTACTACAGATTTGTTGACAATGCTATATCTTTATGTTCCACTTTTATATTATTCTAGTAATATCTGAAGTTAGTGTTGTTCATCAGTTGACTCGAGATCATGTTCCATTCATCTGGAAGAACCCTGAACATGGCGACTCCCACCCCTCTGGCGACTCCCAAGGCGAACCATGGCGATCTCCTCTGATCTGATCTGCCATGGATCTCAAGGCGTTTGAAGACTCCCTTGATCCCTCCCCGGGCAAGGATTTTCAACTCAAGGTCCGTAACACCTTCTCCTCCACCGTCCACCCCGTCTCCGATGAGCTCTCGTTCTCCCTGGTGGTTTCTTTTGGCCGTGCCACTTTCTGGCTTGATGAGGATCATGTTGGGATCGCCCTCCAATCTTGCTTAGGAGGTGATTCTCTAGGACTTAAGGTCCATGTCGTTCGAGATCGGGTTTTCAAATTGTCAGTTTGTTCCAAGGCCGTGGGTTTCATGATTTACAAATTGATCAGTTTTAGTTGCCGTGCTTTCAAATGTTATTTCCATCTCTAGGTTTTGGAGGTCCTTTCTGGATTAAGGAATATGAGGCATGGAACCATGAAGAATCATTGGAATGGCACAATGTGCCTAGCAGATCTTCTCATCTTACGGGTGCCAATGCTGTTCCGATTGGCCGCCGGCAGAATTCGGGTAATCTGCAGTACGTGGTTCGTCGACGAAACGCTGATCCGATTTCAGCGGATCACACGCGCAATTCTCGCCCCATTGCATCGCCTTCCATTTCGAACCTCGCCATCACTGGTACGACCCATCCAGCTCCCACGCCTACTGAGCCCATCCTCACACATACAGCCCAGCCCACCACCTTGACTCGCCCTCAACCCAACACCTCTCTTTCCACACGGCCCATCAACGTTTCATCTTCCTGTGGTCGATGCCTTGCTCCGGGTCATTTTTCATCAGCTTGTTTTTCCAAGATTCGTTGCCGAAAGTGCTATCTTTATGGTCATATTGAAAGACAATGTCTATCTAAACGGAATAAGCAACTGATTTTCAGAGTTAAAAGGAAAGCACCTGATATTACTGTGGCACCTGCAGCCGACCCAGAACCTGTTCTACAAACTCCACCGCAGAGCCCCATGCATGCACCGCACCAGCAGGCAATAGAAGCAATTGATGCCTTTGCTGCACTGAACAATATGGTGACTAGCATCATCCACAACGCACCCAACTTGCTGGCTAACATTGCAAACCACCAGGTGACTGCAGCAGGTGTTAAAATTGTTAAGGTCACTGGTGATGGTTTTACAGAGAAGAAATGCTTTCTCACTGTCTACTCTGAAGCTCCTCTGTCTTCTGCTGCTAGCTCGGTTGAGATTGTGGAACTTGACAATGATGATGAACAGGAACAAGAGCACAGTGTGCCGGATGACAATATCTCGGTGACCAACAATGAAATAAATGAAGAGTATAACTCATGTGATGATGACCAGAACCACATGGAAGAAACAACATCAAAACGCAAGGTGCCATGATGTTAATGAGCTCAGACGCAGTAGAAGGATTGCTATCCTCAATGGTGGTTTCAAGAACAAAGCTGTTGCAGACAAGGCCGAGAAAACTCAGAAAAAGGGAGGCGGTGTCAAGAAAATGAAGAAGGTGAAGAAAACAGCCAGAAACCTGGATCATGAACTCGATGTGCAGATCATTGATGATAATGCCGACCCACCACCAGTCCTTCCCATCAGCACCATTCAAGCTCTTGGCAAAGAGCAGTGCCAGATCCCTCCTAGTGAGCTATCTGAGGAGCATCTCAACGCCATTGTTCCCAATGAATAGAAACTGGAATGTGTTTAATTGGAACTTGAGAGGGATTAACTCCCAAACCAGATGTGATGAAATAAGAGATAAAGCGGATGAGAGCAATTGTAGCATTATCTGTTTCCAGGAAACTAAAAGAGAGACCTTTGATCTGCAATATTTGAAAAAGTTTTGTCCCAAGAGATTCAATCAATTTGCATACACACCATCAGTTGGAAATTCCGGGGGACTGATTACCATTTGGAATGGAAATTTATTTGATGGGAAAATTTTATCGCAAGCATCATACCAAGTAACAGTGGAGCTGACTTGCAAAATGTCAGGCTTCATATGGGTTCTTACCAACATTTATGGGCCAGCACACAATGAAAACAGGGCAGAGTTTATTGAATGGTTCAGGGATTTCGATGATTCAGCTATCAAGTACTGGATGATTATGGGTGATTTTAATCTTATTAGGTCACCTAGTGACAGAAACAGAGCAGGAGGTGACCCCAATAATATGATGGCTTTCAATAATGCAATTCAAGCACACGATCTAGTGGAAATCCCTTTGAAAGGTAGAGCTTTTACTTGGAGTAATATGCAGGATTCACCTCTTTTGGAAAAACTGGATTGGATTTTTACATCTGCGGATTGGACTTCTGAATTCCCCAATACTATGGCTTTTCCTATGGCAAAAATTGGGTCTGATCATGTTCCAATAAATATTCAAATCAGCACATCTATTCCCAAGGCTCATCTATTCAGATTTGAAAATTATTGGGCTGATTTCAGTGGCTTTCAAGAAATTATTATGAACTGTTGGCAGCAAGCTCCCACTAAACCAAATACTGCTACTACACTGAATGCTAGGCTAAAAAATGTAAGATCAGGACTCAAGAAATGGAGCAAGAGTTTCTCTCAGCTAGGGAAGGTAATTGACAGAAGTAAATTCGTTCTGGCCATGATTGATGGACTTGAGGACCAGAGGGAGCTTGCTTTACATGAAAAAAATTCAGACGAATACTAAAGAAGCATATCCTAAAGCTGATGGAAGCTAAGAGAATTTTTTGGCGCAGCAGAGCTAAGATCAGATGGGCTAAGATGGGAGATGAAAATACAAAGTTCTTTCACGCAGTGGCAACGCAAAGCTATAGAAGAAACTATATTTCATCTATTAAAATTGATGATGATGTTTTTGTCACTGACCATGAACAGAAAGCTGCGGTTATTTGGAATTCTTACAAAAACAGATTGGGAGTTAGTACTAATCCTGCTATGACTATGAATCTGGATACTCTTGTGCAGAGACATCAATTGAGTCACCTAGATGAGCCATTTACCATGGAAGAAATTGAGGCTGTTATTAAGGAAATACCCACTGACAGGGCGCCAGGTCCTGACGGCTTCAATGGTTTCTTCCTCAAGAAATGCTGGAATACCATCAAGCAGGATTTTATTAATCTTGTCAATGATTTCTACGCAGGAAAACTCAATTTGCAAGCTATCAACACAGCATTTATCACTCTAATCCCCAAATGCAATGATCCTGAAACAATGAACGACTTCAGACCCATCTCTTTGGTTAGCTTACCTCTGAAATTCTTGACCAAGCTGATGGCAAACAGACTGCAGAAAGAAATCATTCCAATACTCCATCAGAACCAATATGGCTTCATCAAGGGCAAAACCATTCAAGATTGTTTGGGATGGACTTTTGAGTACCTGAATATATGTCACCAGTCTAAGAAGCCCACTATCATCATGAAGATCGACTTCGAAAAAGCTTTTGATATGATTGAATACAATGCGGTCATTGCTATGCTTAAAGCAAAAGGTTTTGGGCCAAAATGGATCTCACTAGTGGAACAAATTCTGAACACCGCCTCCACTGCTGTACTTTTAAATGGAGTTCCAGGGAAAAAATATGCTGTAAAAGAGGTGTTCGCCAAGGCGACCCTCTCTCGCCATTGTTATTTGTGAACACAGCCGATCTCCTCCAATCAGTGGTAAATGAGGCATGGAGTAGAGGAGACCTAAGTCTACCAGTTGATAATGATTTTGGGCAGAAATATCCAATTGTTCAATATGCCGACGACACTTACTTATTATGCCTGCTGATCCTGTCCAATTAGCAACACTCAAAATTTTATTGACGGAGTTCAGTGAATGTACTGGTTTGAGAGTCAATTACAACAAGACAACACTTGTGCCTATTAACGTCGATACAGATTATGCCCAACAATTGGCTGATGGTTTCGGATGCAGGACTGAGGGACTACCTTTCACATATCTTGGGCTCCCATTAGGAACTACCAGACCTTCTGTCGACGATCTTATGCCAGTTGTCACTAGACTGGATAAGAAGTTAACTGGGATCTCGTCACTCTTAACATATACTGGAAGGCTCACATTGTTAAATTCGGTATTGGCATCTCTTCCTATGTTTGCTATGTGCTCCCTTAAAGTTCCTATTACAATCCTAATATATTTTGAGAAAAGTGGGAGGCAGTTCCTATGGAATGGAAAGGATATACAAAAGCATGGATCTTGTCTGGCTAGTTGGGAGCTTGTATGCAGGCCTAAAGAGCAAGGTGGTCTTGGTGTTCTGAATTTAAGACTACAGAACCAAGCGCTGCTGATGAAAAACCTACACAAGTTCTATAATCATATGGATATTCCATGGGTAAATCTTATATGGCAAGCATATTACAGCAATTCTGCAGCACCACATGCTACTAAACCTAAGGGATCCTTCTGGTGGAGGGACTGCATGAAATACTTTGATAAATACAAGGAGATCACGACCTGCACTATTGGCAGTGGACAATCCATCTCATTATGGACTGATTTCTGGCAGGATGAAACCATGGAACACAAATACCCGCACCTGCATTCTTTTGCCCGGAATGAAAATATATCCATGAAAGATGCTATTCAGGCAAACAATTCAGATATCTATGAGTTGTTCCACCTCCCACTATCCCTTGTTGCACATGAAGAATTACACTCGCTGCGCAATGATATCAATGATATTGAACATGACGATGAGCATGATAGTTGGATTCTCGACTGGGCCAGTTTTTACTGCTAAGAAGATTTACAGAACATTAGTGGGCATTCATCCGACGCACAAGACGATACTAGATATCTGGAAAACATGCAACATTCCAAGACAAAAATTCTTCATATGGCTATTGCTATACAACAGACTAAACACCAAGGATCTAATGGCACATAAACACTTCTATGTGGAATACAAAGACTGCATTCTATGCGATACTTGTCCAGTAGAAACATTGCTGCACCTATTTTTCGAGTGCAGTTTCAGTCAAAGCTTTTGGTGGGCACTTGGAATTGAATGGAATGGAGACCTTGAGCTCAAGGACATGATACAAGAGGCCAGACAAAGATATTCACTCCCTTTCTTCATGGAAATATTCATTACAGGCTGCTGGAGCATCTGGGATCAGAGAAATGGATTTATATTCAGAAATCATATGCCTGATGTACAACTTTGTATTCGTTTCTTTAGAAATACTTTTGCTCTTAATTTGCATAGGGCGAGGCCTAGTTTGAGGGAGGGCATGCAAACTTGGCTAGATACCTTATGAACCCCTCATAGGCCTCATATGATGTAATTATGTCCCTATCCTTTTATAAAAGTTTTTGACGCAGTAGGGGTTTTCCCTACTGTTAACGAGTCAAAAAAAATCTGGAAGAACCCTGCCCTCAGTCGATTTATGACACTTGACCCGGCCAGCCCTGATTTATGCCAATTTGCATTAATCTGTCGCGAAGCACAAGCTCTTTCGACCTGCCCAAGGCCAACTGTCGGTTCATGCCAACTGACGTTTTCTCCGTAGCAAAGCACGACATGGTTTTAGTCATATATAAACGGATATTGAACGTAGCGCTAGAAACTTTCCAATAAGAAAATATACTATATTGCTCCCTCTTATCTTTAATTATCCACCGTTTTAGCTTTGGTTGAAATCAAAATGTGTTCTCCTCCTCGTTTAAAAAAAAGTTCTCCCGAGAGAAATCATCATTGGTTAGAGGAGGCGCATATAAAAGACAAGAAAAGTTGTCACCTCCACTCAACAGGATGATCATTAAGAAGCTAGTACGAAATATTTCCATAGGGCAACTATAACTGATCGCAAAACATGTATCGAGAAAAATCTAGGTAGAGCAAGCGAGATAGTAAACTAATTAACAGCAGCAAACTAAAGACACATATCTATTGAACGTGCATGACATGCATGATGCATGCATTGTTTCGCGGAGACGCAGGCCCTAGTTGACGAACGCATGCGCGCTCACTAGTCCTCCTCGTCTTGCAGCGCGACCAGAGCTTCGGCGGCGGACCGCTCCCTCGGCGACTTGTTGCTGTAGATCAGCTGCACGTCCATCGTCCGGGCTCGGAGACGGTCGTCGTCGACCGAGGGGCCACGGCGGCTGCCGGGACCGGGGACCGTGACCCGTACGTCGCCTCCGATCGCCCCGGCGGCCGGCCCCTGAGAAGCTTGGACGGGGACGTTGTACGCCGCCTCGTTGTTGCGATCATATTGGCGAGACATTTTTGGTTTTGTCGAGATGGATATACGCTGGCTAGCTATTGTTGCACGTTTGGCATTGCACGCACGCCCTCGTCTATATATACACACACGAGGGCATACATCTTTGGAATGCATATAGGTGTTTTTGGAAGCCGACTGCAACGTTTGCTTCAAGGTCTAGTTCATCGGACGGTATGGTAATAAATTTACTGAGAAATAAGGCATGCATTGCGTGATCTTGCTACAACTTGATCGGTCTACTTCTTTCTTACTGCATATGTAGTGCAATTGCCATATTCCGTTACACGTGTGCATGGAGCTAGGCTACAGCGATATGGCAATGTTTTGCCGCCTGATTCCAGATGTTTCTACGAGACCTCGACCTTACTTCTTCTCCAGGGTATACATCGGCAGACTTCAGGATGGCATGTTTAACTGAAAGGACGGAGTGGCTTCCGCTACACCATATCACCATAGTTTTTTTTATATGAAAAGATCCTGACGTTAAAAGAAACACCGAATAACACAAAACAGTTCAACGAGATACTTGAGAAATGCCCTTCGTTTTCACTAGGTCACCATAGTTCATAGAGCTATTGGAGCATCTCCACCGGTCACTTTTAGAATTTTGTTCGGCACCCTCCAAATTGTGTCAGCTTTGGAGTGTCGGACATGTGTGCGGCACAATGCAGGGTGTTGCCCACAACAGCATCGCAAATGGCCAGCCCATTTAGATTTGCCCATTTTTTTATGGTTCTTTGCATTTGCAATAAAACATTCAATGACAACAATAAATCCGGCTATCAAAATGTAGATAAACCAAGTCTGGCCACCAAAGTCTCGGCCAACAGCAAATCCAACCATCAAAATGCATTGGTAAATCTGAGATCGTTCTGTTATGGGTTTCATACTTGCAGGGAAATCGGGAGCGGAGCTCCTCAATTCGAAAAAAAAAATCATGCCACAACCTTTTATACACCGAGACATCTCCTCTCCGACTGTCGATGTTAGCCAGAAGCTGCACGACAGGGAAAGAGATGGTCAGTAGTCACAGACCGAATGCGATCCAGATAGTAACCTGCGGTTAGGACTCCGAAAGTTTTTTCTTTGGACAGATTCATGATTCACGAGTAGACCACTATGAATCAACATATACTAACACTAAACTCTGTCCAGATACGCGAGATGAATTCTTATGGGCAGCACCGCTCTCACTCAGAAGGAGAGCGTAGGTGGGTGGGCAGCTTCTCGACGAGGTATGGCGTCGAGGCGGTGCTGGTCATCGGCAGTTCAGAATGCGACCGACAGTAGCGATTGTCTGGCTGGACTTTGCTTAAGTTTTTGATTGGGTCAAAATTGGTTTCGAATCGGGAGTTTAGAGTGAGAAACAATTGGGCCCAGTCAACATTGTTTGGACCGGAAGATCACATGTTGAAAAAAAATATCAAAAAATTCAAAAAAAAATGCGACCCTGGGATGAGAACTCTCCTAAAAAAGATGATATTATCTTCTTTATTACTCAGTTTGGATTGATGTTTTTTTGTGAAAACTCAAACCGATTTATTGATCATCAACAAGATTACAAAGAGTTCTAAAAGTTACGAAAAATATATAAATAGATCTTCGAACCACCTAGCGACGACTACAAGCTCTGAAGCGCGCTGAAGGCGCGCCGCCGCCCTCACCCCTCCCTCACCGGAGCCTGGTAAAACTTGTCGTAATAGTGATTGTTGTAGTACATAGATGAGAAATCGCCGTGCTAAGGCCCCGGATGACCAACGCACCAGAGTAGCAACCACCGCCAATAATGAAAACCATAAATCGAAAGAGACAGACCTACAACCACATGAACGAACACGAAAATGGACCGGATCCCTCGAGATCTGTCGGACACACAACTCCACGTGTCTTCCGCCGGTGCTAAGCACATCACTAGAGGGGAGGATATGACGGGGAGGACTTTATTATGAGTTTAGAATGTTGTTGCCGCCACACCATTCTGAAGAAGACACCGAAACAAATAAAAAAAAGGAATGTAAACCTTCCCGCCGGCGTGGGGCCATGGTCGGCCGCACCTCCATGGCCCGAAGACCGGCAGCTTCGCCGGCGAGAGGGACAAACCCTAGATCACTTTGATTGCCTCTATAACCTGCGACACTAACCCCTTGTTAGTTTAAGTTTGGATTGATGTTCATCCCCCATTTTATCATGTTTGCACGATCTCCAAAATTGGTTCTGCAATCGATCCGCATTTTCCTTGATGACGGACGGGTCGCCAATAATCGCACTAGGGGCCGGGGACTGGGCCTATTATTAAGTTTGGATTGGTGATGGTGATGATTCATCCCACTTTTCATCACGTCCACACGATCTACTGAATTGGTTCCACACCTTTTGATCGATCCGCCTTTCCATCAGTAGTCGAAAATTGTTTCTCATTTGTTTAAACACATGATCTAATTTTTTTGGTAGAAACATAGCAACCCACGGGTACACCAAACTATTGTCGCACAGCCAATTTTCTTGTAATTCATGCAGAAGATTTGTTGATAATGCTTTTGTTTTTGTTCTACCCTTAGATCCAGTATATACTTATATACTAATAATCTGTAGCTAGTGTTGTTCACCCGGATCAATTGACTTGGATCATGTTCAATCCCAGAACTGGCATCCCGAAAAGCCCTGCCATCATACTGAAGCACGAGCTCTTTCGGCATGGCCAACGCTGGTTCATGCTAACTGGCGTTGTCTCCGTCGCGAAGCACGGTCATAGTTCTAGTCGTATATAAAACGTAGCACTAGAAACTCTCCAATAAGCAAATATGATATATTAGTCACTGTATCTTAAATAATCCACCGTTTTAGCTTTGGTTAAAGTCAAGTATTACAAATTTTGATTTTGACCAAACTTAAAACGCATGGTAATTTGAGATAAGGGAAGTATTCGATCCCCCAAGATAAATCATTTGGTTAGAGGATCCGGAGGCGCATATAGAAGACACGTAAAGGTGTCACATCCACTCAACAGAACGTTGTAAGACTTGAGCATAAAAGTCTGATCATTTACAAGATAATACGAAATATTTCCTTATAGCAACTATGATCCCAAAACACTTATCCAGATTCTAGGTAGAGCGAACGAGATAGTAAACTAGCAGCATCAAACTAAAGATATATATCTATTGAACGTGCATGACATGCATGCATTGCTTCGCGGAGACGCAGGCCCTAGTTGACGAAGGCTTGCGCTCACTAGTCCTCCTCGTCTTGCAGCGCGAGAAGCGCGTCGGCGGCGGACCGCTCCCTCGGCGACCTGTTGCTGTAGAGCAGCTGCACGTCCATCGTCCGGGCTCGGAGACGGTCGTCGTCGTCGACCGAGGGGCCACGGCGGCTGCCGGGACCGGGGACCGTGACTCGTACGTCGCCTCCGATCGTCCTAGCGGCCGGCCCCTGAGAAGCTCGGACGGGGACGTTGTACGCCGCCTCGTCGCTGCGATCGTACTGGCGAGACATTGCAGGTTTGCGTCGAGGTCGATCGAGCTATGCTGGCTATTGTTGCACGTTTGGCATTGCACGCACGCCCCCGTGTATATATACACACACGAGGGCATGCATCTTTGGAATGCATATAGGTGTTTTTGGAAGCCGACTGCAACGTTTGCTTCAGGATCTAGTATGGTAATAAATCACTGAGACACAAGGCATGCATTGCGTGATTTAGCTATAACTAGATTGGTCGACTTCTTTCTTACCGCATATGTACTATAATTGCCTTGAATCCGTTGCAAGTATGCATGGAGATGGGACACAGAAATATGGCAATATTTTGTCGGCTGGTTCTAGATGTTCTACGGGACGGCGACCTTACCTTCTACTCCAGGATATAAATCGGCAGATTTCAGGATGGCATGTACTCCCTCTGTATCATAAATTCATAATATAAAATCTTTTAGATATTTCAATATGTATAACATACGGATACATATAGATGTATTTTAGTACATAGATTCACTCATTTTGCTACGTATGTAACCTGTATTAGAATAGACAAAACATTTTATATTATATTACGTAGGGAGTACAACTAGAAAGGAGAGAGAGGGGCGTCCGCTACACTATGTCACCATAGAGCTATGAGTGTACTTTGGTGGAGACACTTTTCCAAAGTGCGGCCAATAGTTTCAACTTGGGAAGAATTCACCGCAGTTCCTGAAAATGTCTCATATAATCGTACAATTTTAGAGATAGTTTTAAAATGTCTTCAAAAGTTCTCCAAGTAATACATTGGAGGCACTTTCTTTCTAGGGGTAAAGAGCTTTATAAATCATTGGTAAACAAGAGTTTTACAATCGCGGGTTACAAGCTCTCTAAGGGCATCTCTAGCCGCTCCTTAAAAATTTAGTCCCCTATATGGCTCCTTATATATATTTGAACTTCTCAAATTCGCTACTCTAAGTGTTCCTCCCCTCGAAGCTATCAAGGTCGATGACCGACGCACTGTATGACCCAGCTCCGTCGTCGGTCTTCCTCGACTTGTACGGCTCATACTCCCGACGCTCCTTATCGACAAATTCTAGATACTGGTGGTGGAACTCCGCCATGTACTCCTCGTCGAAGCGTTCCGTCTTGAGGCGCATGTGGGCCTCCCGGTCCTCCCGCTGCTCGCGTGCGGAGGCCACTCGGGATTGACGGGGGGCGAAATCCGGCAGGTCAGAACTGCCGAAGGGGAAGTTTAGCTGCGTTGCTGATCTCTTTGGAGGCTGATATTCGAAGTTGGGCTTGATCACTAGTACAGAATAGCTCATTGGCAACGTGTGACTTATGCCCCTTAGCAACATGTGGGCACACGTTGCCAGTGTCACGCTGCTGCTATTTGTACTGGCAACGTGTGATATGGCACGTTGCCAGGGTCCATAATAATGGCAACGTGTGCATATCGCGCGCGTTGCCACAGTGCACATATCGGCAACGCGTGCATGACTTACACGTTGCCAGCTTTGGATATGTAGCAGCAACGTGCTTTCTTTGCACGCGTTGCTACCTATTTTTTGAATATATATAATTTGTAAATAATTTATTTAATTTCAGCATTTGCACAGTAAATTAACAGCAGCATATAATGTGTACGAAATAGCAGTAATAACATACAATGATACAAATAAGTAGGTATGCATCGAAGTCTCGCATAGGTACATAATTGAGTCATCCATGTGCTTACAAAGCCACCAAACGTCATGAGTTTTCATCCTAAGGTATAAGTAGTTCGCTCATCATCTAAAGCATGATGAGATACAACATAAACAGGATGACTAGTAGCAAGACAACGGTAATGAAGTTCTTCAACAGAATGACCACCTCCCTCTAGCTAAGGACTCCATGTAGCTTGCTTATGAACGACTTGTGAATGTTGCTCGGGAACTTGTGCACCTGTGGGTGACAAAGATGTGTCATAACGAATAGTCAGGGAAAGTATGAAACATAAATATAAGGCAAACAAAGCGCAAGAGTAAATTCTTTAGCAAGAGAATTAACATATTTAAAAGCATGCCTGATTCATAACGTAAGAAGTTCATGTTGTAAAGCAAAAAAAATCGCACTTTAGTTTGATATCTTTGGCGGCCGCTCTGGAAGAATGTCACCTAATGGGGCAAATGGCCTCATGTCGCCCTGTCCCTCTAAGCGTCCTTGTACCTCCACCTTCGTTAATTCCTTTGTGTGGAACATTCCATTGGGTAGAACGACATTCATGTAGATGTTTGATGCAAGCACATGTTGGATGCGACACAGATTATTCCTAACCAATTTAGCCGAAGCCTTTGCCATGTCATTGCACCATTTGTGGATATGAGATTGGTTTTTGTCACATGGCATGCGAAGGTTTTCTTGATCCCTTACAAACTCTTGTATTTGAAGCATGACGTAGAAGGCATCAAGCTTAGTGTTCTCAGCTTGCTTGAGGCAGGGGAAATTGGTATGGTGGATGAATGCTAAGTTGCCTGACTTGCGCTTTTTGACTTTGAGCACGTTTCCACGCATGATGAACCTGGCGATACAACAATTCAGAAGCTTCTCGATTCTCTCGTAGTCCTCCTTTTTTTTTGCCTTTGGGTACGAGTCCAAATACAAAGCTTGTGATACATTCGGCCATAGAATGATGAGGATGTGGCGTCGCTGCCCAAAGGAATTGAAATCAACCATCATCCTCAAATACACCTTCATACGTGCAAAGGAATGATGGAAATTTACGAAAGCGGAAAATGACTTACTTGAGAGAGAAAGGAAGGAGCATGATTTCCTTGAGCCTATTTTGTTGCATGAATGTATCAACGATGTATTCCAGCACCAATTGAGTTCCTTGTGTGGTTGTCAACATGTTCTCATATAAGTGATAGGGGTCCGCTATCGCGATCTTTGAGTTACTCTCTTTTAAGATCATGTATGCTTGGTGAAGCGCATGACAGCAGATCAAGGACGAATCAAGGCGATGCAAATGAAACAGGCCGAAGATGTCCTCAAATCTCAGCAAGATAAGATCCGCGGGGAATGTATCAACAAAGGAGAAGCCCTGTGGGACCTTAGCCGCGAAAAGCGGGCGTGTATCTGTATTGGGTCGGGTAAGAAGATGGTTCTCATAGGACAGAACTCATTCATGTAGGTGTTTTGCATCCCCAACCATTGTTGACAGCATACCGGGGGGTAGCATTGGTTGGCCCCCGATATGATAGTGTCGCACTTTTGGCCTGGGTATCCTATCATACATCCGTTCTGTGTGCGGAGCTGGTTGGCTGTGGGACTTAGAGGTGTCAGCTTTGGTCTTGTTATATTTTTTCGCACCTTCTTCTCCTTGGGCACGGGCACCTCCTTCTGGGTGGGCACGGACGCCTCCTTCTGGGTAGGCACGGGCGCCTTACCATATTGAGAGTTTGAGACGCATTTAGCCCGGGTTAATCAAGGTGGTGGGCGATGGTTGGGTGAAGGCAGCTGGAGCCGTTTCTTGAGAATCGACGAACTCCAGAGACTTCTTACACTCACGCCGTTGTTCCTCCCGGAGGACCTCACACATTTCACTATTGGGATATGTTGGGAATCGTAGACAGAAAACAAAAAAAATCCTACCGACGATAACCATAAACAAGCCAAGAACTATACTATGCATATATACTATACGAGGAGAACGGAATACATACCCTTGTAGACCGTAAGCGCGACGATCAAAAGATCTGTTTCGATGATGACGCGTGATGAAGACGACGTAGCCGACCTCAAGGTCATGTAGAGGAAGAAGACAGCTCCCACACCAAACAATGGTACCTCGCGGTTCCACACACGTACGGTGTGGATGACGACCTCCGGGCTCCAGATCCAGCAGAGCAGCGGAAGTGGAAGAGTGGATCCAGCAGCACGGCGGTGTGCGTATGGTGGAGAGAACTCTCTCAAACCCGTACGCAGTTCCATTTACGGAACCACGCTTGAGATAGGAGAGAAAGAGAGAATTGGGGTAAATTTCCAAGGCATAGGGCACCTCCTTATATAGGTGGAGGAGGGCTGCCTGCCTCGGTGGCTTGGCGGTGTGGGACTATTCCCACACCAGCCGCACCACCAAGGGGTGTGCCGGCCCTAGGTGGGCCCCATGTGGCCCACCTAGACCGGCCGGCCTCCTCTCCCCATTTTCCAAATGGGGTTTCCCTAATGGGCCTCTTAGGCCCATTTATGATTTAATGCTTTAAAATTCGAATTAAATTAAATAAAAATATATTTAATTACTAATAACACTTATTAATATTAAATACATATTATTTAATTCATTCGGACCCCGAAACATATTTTGTTGCCCTCCGATCTCCATCGGACATGTCCGGAACACTTCCGGAGTCTCCGGTTTCTTTTCTCTCTAAATCCAATCTAATCGTCACCACCCTTAAGTGTGTTACCCCACGGTTCGGGATCACTCCAGACATGATCAAGACACATTCTTCGATCAATGACTAACAGAGGGATCTGGATACCCATGATAGCCCCTGGGTGTCCACGAAAGTCTTTCTATCGTTTGAACCTTTAGACGTCCAGTCTCATCCTCTTGCCTAGCGATACTTAGATTGTCAGAGCGTCGTTCTCGGTATCACGTTTACCGAGCATGACCTCGTCATCGACAAATCTATCTTTACTCGTCCGTGATATTACATCCCCGTGACCTAGTCACATGCTTGCAAGCTCATTGATGTAATCTCACCGAGTGGGCCCAGAGTATCTATCCTGCTATAAGGATTGGCAATTCCCGCTCTTGATCACTCGCTTCTACTGCTTCCTTCCGATACCGAAAGTGTCACCTTTATTGTCACGCTATATAAGTCATGCCGTTTGATGCGATCAGCCGCACCTTCCAGAAGCAGAGATTTGATATGATCTCACAGTCGAGGTATGAACACTACGTTTCTATATTTTGGGTATGTCCATCAAATCATTCACCTAATGATATGACTCCGTTGTCAACCGACGTCATTGTCCATGATCAGGAAACCTTGATCATCTGTTGCCCAACGAACTAGTCAAATAGAGGCTACTAGGACCTGGTTGTTTTTATACCACACGTGTATTAATGTTTCCGCGTAATACAGTTATAGCATGGTATTAAACATATTATGAACAATTGAGATATGAAAAATAAAATCACTTTATTAATTGCCTCTAGGGCATATCTCCAACAGTCTCCCACTTGCACTAGAGTACAATTTAATCTAGTTTACAACTCGGTAAAAGCTTAACACCTATAGCAATATTGGTGCACGCTTGTCTCGTGGAAGAGGAAGCAAGTCAACAGATCTAGATCTGTATGTGCTTTGCAACACTTCTGTGTCACCTAGTTTGACATCATCCCGTATCATATGATAACGGTGAAATATATGCTTTGTCGATGGAGTGAGACTCAAAATTTTGCATAGCATGAGCCTTAAAAGTCTAAGAGATCTATTAAGGGAAACCAGTCATGCTCGGGAAAACAGCACAGTCCAATCACACTTGCTACTTCCGAAATAGCCATATATTCCTATACCTATGTAGATCATGCGACAGTGCATTCATATGCAACTTCGCAAGCTAACCCTTCTACGATAGTGCATTCATATGCAACTTCGCAATCTAACCCTTTCTTCAAAACAAAGGACTTTTCCTCTATGAGATTTCTAGCCGTATGGGTCAGTGTCATAACTTGCATTATCGTAACCATTTTACGGCAAGTTGTCTCTTCACTCTCACCATACAAGAAACATATCTTCAGTTCTCTATAGACACTGAAGGAAATACTTAACATTTGTTCATTGATCCATCCAGGGATCACTCTAGAACCAGTTCTTCAACCAAGAACTTGGGTCACACCAAGTCGAGTTTTCAGTATGATAGAATCTATGTCTGAGGCATAGAGGATGTCGGACATCCAGTTCTTTCAATAACTATCACTGAAACTTAATATTTTATTTAGTCATACAACCAAGAACCTTTTTCTTCGCTTGTTCTATTCTGAAACATTTCAGAATCTTGACCTAGAAAAATATTCCTGACCTAATGTTATTAAGCCCTCTTGATCTATACAAATTACAGATCTAAAGCCTAATACTCTAAACTTCATTCATAGAAAATTTAATCACTTAAATAATCATTCATACTTTACTAGAGGATCTGTATCATTCTCAATATGTCATTACATATAAAGTTTGGAATGACACCTAGCTCCCACTCAAATATGCCTTCCGCATATAAGACAAGGGAATTTCCTTTTAGCTCCCACTCAAATATGCCATTCACATATAAGATCAAGAAAAGCTACTTAGCTCCCACTCACTTCTTTATAAATGCAGGTTTCTTCAACTATTTTGGACGACTCCAAAATCCTTTGATCACATTATCAAAGTGAAGATTCCAGCTCCGATATGCTTACTTCAGCCCATGAATGGGCAACTGAAGTTTGCATACGTGTCTAGCATCCTTAGGATCAACAAACCATCTCATTGTACGAGTTACAACTCTTTTCTTAATGCTACCATTAAGAAACATGGCTTCTTTATCCATCTATCAATTTCTCAATTGAAAATAATTGCTAGAACAATCCTAAATAGACCTAGGCATCGCCACATGAGACAAAATCTCATTGTGGTCAACTTTTGAATTTGTCAAAACTGTTTTATGACAAATCGATCCTTATAGACGGTTGCCTTTCCGTCGGCGTCTATTTTCTCATAAAATTCCATTTCTTCTACCCAAGTCATTACTTGGTAATCTTACATGGATTTTATCTCGGAATATATATGGCTCATAGCCATTTCTCGGACTTAGGTCCACCATCGCTTCTTTGTAGTTCGTAGGTATTCTCATGTTCCGTTAACATGACGTTTCATAATAAGATAGTCGTAGCACATAGTGCGGTAACCATTCTCGTATGCCTACGATTTTAGTACGAGCTTAAAGCATCATGATCATTATCATTAGCTTTCTTTCATCTAGGGAGGATGATATCGGAACATTTTCGGTATCGGAACAATTTCCGTTGCGTCACTCTGATGTCTGGAGAGGAAGTTCATTAACTCCGTCTTGCTCTACTTTCTTTCCCACTTATACCTTCGGTCAAGAAACTTATTTCTTTAGTAAGATATATTCCAGCAACAATTTTGCCTTCTTGTCGTGAGACACGTACCCAACTAATTCTTTAGGTACACTACAAAGATTTATCCATTTTAGGTTTGATCGTATCGCAGCACTAAAATACCGAAACGACAATCTAGGCTAAAAGCCATGCCATAACTCATATGGTATTGTCTCCATGGATTTAGATGGTTTCCCTATTATCTTAAGTGAGTGTTTTGTTCCTACCATACGACTCTAATGATCACAAAAATTCGATAAGAGATTTTATTGATCACACACAATCCAATAGCGTGTGATTACGACGTCCTAACACACCATAACATTGTGGTGTTCCATACGGCGTAATTTGTGAAACTCTTTTCACAAGTCTTTTAATGACATGCCAAACTCATAACTCAAATCCTTTTTCTTCGATCTGTATCGTAGGAAATTGATTATCTTGTTAAGTTTATTTTCCTACTTTACTTCTGAACTTCATTTGAATTTATCAAACTATTCAGACCAGCATTTCATTAAGCGGATGCCCATACATCTACTTAAATCAATCCTTGGTAAAGTTTACTAAATAATGATTTCCACTACACGTTGAAATACTTCATTGATCCACACACATCAATTATGTATGATCTTTCAATAAGTTATATGCCCGTTTCCTGAAAACGGTGTCTTTGTTATCTTGCAAATGTCAGAAGATCGTAATCCAAAGACTCGTAGATCCATCGGAATGGAGCTTCCTTATGCTTATAACTTTGACATGATTCAAAACGTGAGTGCCACATAAATGTGGTGTCATTGCTAAGTTTGTATCCTTTGGCAAAATATTATAAATGTTAGAGCTACCACCATCTAGATTCACATAACAACATTCCATTCATGATCGGTATATGATCATTAAAGATATCGCTCATAAATGTAGGACAAACATTGGTCACTAACAGATATGAATGATTGTCTCACAAGAGGGAGACACATTTATAATGATCATCCTAACAAGCGATCAAAAGGAATTTGTTCAAATCTAAAATAATCTAAATGGTAGATGTTGAGAGAGAGTGTCTATGGCTAACACAACATGTTGCCTGCCGTCATCAACACACATTGTCTCCTACAACTTTCCAAGCTACTCAAGCTGAAAATCTTGTTTTCATAAAACATGACTAGTATCAAATCTTAGTCACTACAGCGAGTACTTCGGTAAAACATTTATAACACGTATATATATATACCATCATCATTGATGAATTTCCGGCGATCTGTTTCATCTTCTTGATTCTTCAATGCAATCAAGAATTCATGAAGGTGAACGATTCCCCTTGCATGACATAGTCTATGACAAACCAATTGCACCTTGCAACGTTGTATGTCATCCAGCGATTGAGTTGAGCGAGGCGTCTTAATGTCATCAAATATGACAATGTCATCTAGTATGACCAATGTCATCCAGTATGACCAATGTCATCTAGTATGACTGCCACGCGCTCTTTCAATGCAAATGTTCTCTTCCATCCTGGTTGAGAAGAAAGACAGTCAAAGTATTGATAAACTTCATCAACCCAACTTGCGGTGTAATTCGAGTTTTAGCGACCATCTCATATGTTCGCGATCTGACAACTCGCACCCACAGTTCATTCTCTATGGTAGAGATCATAGCATACATTGGACTATGATGATATAATCCGCACAAAACTTGATAATCCAAATTATCCTTTTGTTAGCGGAATCTCCGGGTTTATCTCCTAGCGGGTTTTGTATCGTATAGAGCTAAAAGGTTTGAAACAAGGAGTATCCTCAAGCCACGGTATAAAATATGAAGTTTTGACCCAACCTTTTAAGTTTCTCAAATCGCAGGAATGCGCCTAAGACTAACAGGGCTATAGAATAGGTTATTATCTACAAAGGTTTTGCAAAGCATAAAGACTTTTGTTCATAATAAAATATGGGTTCAAGTTTTTCAAAATAAAACTACTAGAACTCCCACTCAAGACGAGTATCTCTCGCATCGTCTTAGTGATTACACAACCCCCATCCATTACACTACCCCCATCGATCTGGAAGATAGCATAATTTCAAAGGTAGACATCGTATATCGATCACATCACCGCATGTGACTCATGTTTAACCTTTCGGTACTTGTGTTCCGAGGCCATGTCTGTACATGCTAGGCTTGCCATAACACCCTCTGACGTATTCGCGCGTGCAACGTGGCTTACACCCACCATATGCGAACGAAGAGACGAGTGTAACCGCAATGCGGCGTACCCCGTAACGTAGAACTTTATTGGTGGTGCATGACAGAGGGAGAACACTATTATCGGAATTTTGGGAGGGATCATCTTATATTACTACCGCCGTGTAACTAATATATAGACATATATATATACAGAATATAAGATACACACAATCTACATAACATCTAAAATGAAATGTAATGCGACATGATATGGTCTCCTCTGCGCCGATGGTCTCCTTCGCGCCGACAATTTATAAACAATTTAATAAACCTACCTTGACCATATCACATTGCCCCTACAAATAAAGTTAGACGCCTTTTACTTTATCTTTTGCATGTTTTACGTGGCTGCTAGGGCTTTCGCACAAGAACCGTTTCTTACCTACGAATACAACCACAACAGCGATAAGACAATTGTCTCTATTACACCCTTTTCAGGGCCCTCCATTGTAAGTGATATATCAACTATTGTAGGAGAGACAGACACCCGCCAGCCACATATACGGTACAAGCCGCATGTCAAGTGTGGAACCAGTCTCGCGTAAGAGTACGCGTAAAGTCGGTCCGGGCCGCTTCATCGAACAATGTCGCGATATAAACAAGTACACGCTAGAGGGTAACAAAAGTAGAATCGATGCCCACATTCAACATGTGTTCTAGCCGTCCAGATATATCTACGCATAGATCGGCTCTGATACCACTGTTGGGAATCGTAGACAGAAAACAAAAAAAATTCCTACCAACGATAACCATAAACAAGCCAAGAACTATACTATGCAGATATACTATACGGTGGAGAACGGAATACATAGCCTTGTAGACCGTAAGCGTCGACGATCAAAAGATCTGTTTCGATGACGACGCGTTATGAAGACGATGTAGCCGACCTCAAGGTCGTGTAGAGGAAGAAGACAGCTCCCAGCACCAAACAATGGTATCTCGCGGTTCCACACACGTACGGTGTGGATGACGACCTCCGGGCTCCAGATCCAGCAGAGCAGCGAAAGTGGAAGAGTGGATCCAGCAGCACGGCGGTGTGCGTATGGTGGAGAGAACTCTCTCAAACCCGTACGCAGCTCCATTTGCGGAACCACGCTTGAGGTAGGAGAGAAAGAGAGAATTGGGGTAAATTTCCAAGGCATAGGGCACCTCCTTATATAGGTGGAGGAGGGCTGCCTGCCTCGGTGGCTTGGCGGTGTGGAACTATTCCCACACCAGCCGCACCAACAAGGGATGCGCCGGCCCTAGGTGGACCCCATGTGGCCCACCTAGGCCGGCCGGCCTCCTCTCCCCATTTTCCAAATGGGGTTTTCCCGAATGGGCCTCTTAGGCCCATTTATGATTTAATGCCTTTAAAATTCGAATTAAATTAAATAAAAATATATTTAATTACTAATAACACTTATTTATATTAAATACATATTATTTAATTCATTCGGACCCCGAAACATATTTCGTTGCCCTTCGATCTCCATCGGACATGTCCGGAACACTTCCGGAGTCTCCGGTTTCTTTTCTCTCTAAATCCAATCTAATCATCACCCACCCTTAAGTGTGTTAGCCCACGGTTCGGGATCACTCTAGACATGATCAAGACACATTCTTCAATCAATGACTAACAGAGGGATCTGGATAACCATGATAGCCCCTGGGTGTCCACGAAAGTCTTTCTATCGTTTGAACCTTTAGACGTACAGTCTCATCCTCTTGCCTAGCGATACTTAGATTGTCAGAGCGTCGTTCTCCGGTATCACGTTTACCGAGCATGACCTCGTCATCGACAAATCTATCTTTACTCGTCCATGATATTACATCCCCGTGACCTACTCACATGCTTGCAAGCTCATTGATGTAATCTCACCGATTGGGCCCAGAGTATCTATCCTGCTATAAGGATTGGCAATTCCCGCTCTTGATCACTCGCTTCTACTGCTTCCTTCTGATACCCGAAAGTGTCACCTTTATTGTCACGCTATATAAGTCATGTTGTTTGATGCGATCAGCCGCACCTTCCAGAAGCAGAGATTTGATATGATCTCACGGTCGAAGGTATGAACACTACGTTTCTATATTTTGGGTATGTCCATCAAATCATTCACCTAATGATATGACTCCGTTGTCAACCGACGTCATTGTCCATGATCAGGAAACCTTGATCATCTATTGCCCAACGAACTAGTCAAATAGAGGCTACTAGGGACCTGGTTGTTTTTATACCACACATGTATTAGTGTTTCCACGTAATACAGTTATAGCATGGTATTAAACATATTATGAACAATTGAGATATGAAAAATAAAATCACTTTATTAATTGCCTCTAGGGCATATCTCCAACAGGATCATGGTAGGGTGAATCATCTTGCTGAGCACCCACAAGGTCATTGGCACCGGTAAGGAGGTATTGATTAGCATGGCCTTCTAGCCTCCACAACGGTTGGACCTACTATTTTGGGTATGCTTTGACCCAAGACAGATGGTGGCAGTTGTTGAGTGGTCCTACCAAGGCTTGGCAACGTCGGGGCGCTAGGCGTTGTCTGTGGGGTGCTCAAGTCCAAACGAATTTGTGTTTTCAGCCATAGAAGGGGCCAACCCCTGCATCCTATGAGCGTTGGGGGGGGGCTCTTCAATGCCATTGGAAGGTTGCTCAGGGGGAGCCATATGCTCGTAACTCGGTAAGGCACGAGCCAGGTTGATCTTAACCATGTTGGGGGACATGATTAAGAGTCCATGCATGATGCGGTCAGCTGGATTACATAACTCACCCTTGGCAACAGGCACAAAATGTTCGTTCAATAGAATGCATGGGGTTCTGTCGGCCTGCGGAACATATAGGGCGTTAGTGACCCGATCGACCAAGGCAAGGAAAGGAAATGAATTAAAGATATCTTGACGCTCAATTAGTTACCGTGATGGCGTCGATTTCAGCCAATGTTGTCGCACCGGTGCCGGGCATGCCAGAGACAGAGGAGGGGCTGCTATGCTGAGGCTCACGACCATCTGGATTTCCATCCATCTCATGGATGTTCATCGAGTTGCTGGCGTTGAGGCTGCGAGTAGGAAATTCTTCTCCATGATGTTCTTTTATCCACTGAGCAATGGCAGGCACAAGGGCTTTTATCTGGACTTTACATTCTTCTCTCGCTGCAATGAGAACACGACCAGTTGTCGGGGGATGATCTTCCGGCTTTCCCAGGGTCTTGTTCATCGCCCGATTAAAATTACCGTCCCATGGGCCCAACAACTCAGATGAATTGCTTTGAGCTTGTTGGTCATGCTACAGAAGGAATATGAACCATTTAGAAATGTGACTACTAGAATTTAATTAAACTGACTAGAAGCTAATTAAGCCGGTGAAATAAATTACCAGTTCTTTCTCGAGATTCTTAACCTTATCGCTCGTGAAAAATTCCTTCTTCTTTGGATCCCAATAGTACCGGGCCCTGATGAAGGCATGGGCCATTGGGTCTTCGAATGCGTCCCAAGGGTTATCTATGCCCATTTTTGCAAATTAAATATCCTCCTTTGCCCACACGAGCTCCTTCCCGTGGTAACCATTGCTCCCGAGATGCTGGGGACCTATGTTCTTGCTTTACAGTTCCTTCCTCCAAGCCCTCAACGCAATGGTATCAGGGTCCAATATGTTATTTTTGAAGACTTCAAATTGGCCTCTATTAATACTATGCCATTTCTCGTGGACTTCCTCGTATGTGGCACCTCCATCTATCTTGACTCTCACCTTGTGTTTCCATTAGGCTAAGGCCTTGCTAAACTTGACCATGGCTTTCTCGTTAACTAGTTGGAAGTTCTTGTCATTGGGAGGCTCTTCTTCAGGATCACCTCCCGGGAACTTGTATACATTGTGCAACCTCTGAAGGAGGAGGTCGCGCAAAGGTTTTTTGCGGGGATCCTAGATGTTTGTTTCATTGATGGATATGGTCTCTCGAAGGATGGATCCTATGGTGTTACCATAGCTTCTTTTAGCCTTAAGAGGAAGTAGAGGCAAACCGGTGCCCGGGTCGACTACAGTGACCTCAGTCGTTGATGATGTGAAAACACACGTTCGTTGGGAGACCCCAAGAAGAAGGTATGATGTAGTGCAGCAACAATTTTCCCTTGATATCTACCAAGGTTGTCAGATCCAGTAGGACTCAAAAGTGCTTCAGAAGGTTGTCAGTGCCGCCGTTTACGATAACTGACGTGGACCTGCACACAACACAATCAAAGTACTTTGCCCCAACGAAACAGGAAGGTTGTCAATCTTCCCGGCTTGCTGAATACAAAGGATTAAACGTATGGTGTGAAAAGTAATAATAATTGCAAGAAATAACAGAGAACAGATAATTGCAGTTGGTGTTTCTATCAGTGTAAAAGAATTGGACCGGGGTCTGCAGTTCACTAGTGGTGTCTCTCTATAAAAGATAACATACATGTTGGGTAAACAAATTACAGCTGGTCAATTGACAAATAGTGAGCGCATGACAATGCAATATATGACAAGATAGTTTATTGTAGTATTTATTGGGCATTACAACATAATACATGGACCGCTTACCAGCTGCATCCATGCCTAAATAATCCACTACCGAGATAACATTTGTCTCTCCCGTCAGTATTAAGGTGCAAGCAACAGATTATTGCATTAAGAACAGTGTGTAATGTAAACAAACGCATTAGACTTAACAGACGTACCCTTAAGCTAAGCATTAGTTATTTTATCCCTAGTGGCAACGGCACATCCACAACCTTAGATGTTGCTGTCACTCACCCATATAACTGGAGGCACGAACCCACTATCGAGCATAAACACTCCCTCTTGGAGTCACAAGCATCTACTAGCAACGGCGGGTCTCTTTTCTTTAGAGTTTCCGGCCCATTGTTCACAATAATACAATGGCGAGTCTCCTCTTTCAGGAGTTTCCGGCTCATTGTTATGAGTAATACAATGGCGGGTCTCCTCTTGCAGGAGTTTCCGGCTCGTTGTTATAAATACGATGAAATTGAACAGAAATAAGTAAAAACTGTAAAGTAAATGCATAAAAAGGTGATTCTTTGGGCACATATATCTTTATTCATATATTAGATCAGCAAGCCGCCTCATTAAAAACCTTCCAGCCCCTTAGGTACCCTGTTAAGGAAAAGAGCGCGTCTGAAACCTGCTGTCTTTTTACATCGTGTGTTACATCTTTGTGAACTCAATTCTGATACTAAGTGTAGTAAGGACGAAGCTGGGCTATGTTCCACGGCCTCTTCCTTTCCTTCAATGCTTTGGTGCTGTGATCAGTATCGTTCACCCAGTCACTTTTCTCTCTAGCATCAACCAAGTAATATGACCCGTTGTGCAATTTCCGGCTTATGATAAAAGGTCCTTCCCATGGAGGTGACAGCTTGTGCATCCTAGCCTGTGATTGTGTCAATCGCAAAACCAGATCGCCCTCTTGAAAAGTTCTCGTTCTGACCCGGCGCGCGTGATAGCGCCGCAAATCTTGCTGATAAATCGCTGACCTCTCTAGGACTCGTTCCCTTTCTTCTTCTAACAGATCAACTGCATCTTGCCGGATTTGCTCGTTCTCGACTTCAACATAAGCCGATACCCGTGGCGAGTCATGTATGATATTGCTTGGTAAAACAGCTTCTGCTCCATACACCAGAAAAAACGGTGGCTACTGGGTTGATCTGTTTGGTGTGGTATTGATACACCACACAACTGATGGCAGTTCTTCTACCCACGCTCCCGCTGCTCTCTTACATGGAACCCGGAGTCTTGGCTTCAAACCACGGAGCAATTCTTGGTTTGCTCTCTCTACTTGACCATTGGCTTGTGGGTGAGAAACTGATGCAACATCCAGGCGTATCCCGTTTTCTGCACAAAATATTTCTGTCTCGCCAAGGGACATGTTTGTCCCATTATCTGTGATGATACTATGTGGATAGCCAAAGCGGTATATGATCCGCTCCAAGAATTTCACCACTGTGATTGCCTCGCAATTTGTAACTAGCATAACCTCAACCCACTTGGTGAATTTATCTATGGCGACTAAGAGGTGTGTTTTCTTACATGGAGACATCTGAAAGGGACCCACCATATCAAGACCACATACTACGAAAGGCCATGTGATTGGTATTGTTCTTAACTCCTGAGCCAGCACATGAGCTTGCCTGGCATATCTTTGACATCCATCACATCTCTGGACCAAATATTCCGCGTCTTCCAGGGCAGTTAACCAGAAAAATCCATGTCTGAAAGCTTTTGCTACCAAAGACCGGATCGAAGCATGATGACCACAGTCTCCCTCATGTGTCTCTCTGAGAATTTTCTGTCCCTCCTCAGGGGAAACACAACGTTGGAACACCCCTGAAGGACTTCTCTTAAACAGCTATGTGCCAACAACCACGTATGACTTGGCCCGGCGCACAATTTGCCGGGCTATGATTTCTTGCGCTGGTAACTCACCTCTCAGGAGATAAGCAATGTATGGCTCAGTCCACTCTGGTCTTTCATGCACATGAGCAACTAAATCTGAAACTTGATCCGGGCATCCAAGATCTTCTTCTGTATCTATTTTGACTGATGGGTTCCATAGCTCATCCAAGAAAACATTTGGTGGAACCGGCTCTCTGCGTGAGCCGAGTCTTGACAGAGCATCTGCAGCCTCATTTTTCCTGCGTTCAATGTGATCCACCTGGTAGCCTGAGAAGAACCCGGCTACCTTGTCTACTTCTCTTCTGTAAGCCGCCATATTTGCATCTTTTCGGTCCCAAGTTCTAGACACCTGCTGGGAAACGAGGTCCGAGTCTCCAAAACAATGAATGCGCTTGATGTTCATCTCCTTTGCCATAAGTAACCCGTGAAGTAGGGCCTCATACTCTGCCACATTATTGGAGCAATCAAAGTGAATTTGCAAAACATAGCTCAACTTTTCACCTCTTGGTGATGTAAGCACCACGCCGGCTCCTGTTCCTTCGAGTTGCTTTGACCCGTCAAAATGCATGACCCAGTTTTTGGTGCTGGGTGTTTGCTGTGGCATGTTTAACTCTGTCCAATCATTAACAAAATCTACCAAGGCCTGAGACTTGATAGCATTGCGTGGCTCATAATTGATGTGATAATCACCCATCTCTATTGCCCACTTGGCGATCCATCCCGTTGCATCTGAGTTTCTGATAATTTCTGCTAGCGGGATTGAACTAACAACTCTGAATGGGTGCTCCAAGAAATAATGCTTCAATTTCCGGTTGCCATAAAAACGCCGAAAACAAGTTTCTGCCAATGTGGATACCTTTGCTTGGTTTATGAGAGTACTTCACTAACATAATAACCGGCCTCTGGACCGGGTGTTCTTTTCCTTCCTCTTTTCTTTCTACTACCACCACGACACTCACCGCGCGTGGCCCTGCTGTAATGTATAACAGCAAAGGTTCCTTTGGAGCAGGAGCCGCCAAGATTGGGCCTCTGCCAAGTGATTTCTTCAACAACTCAAAAGCATCATCTGCTTCTTTGTCCCACACAAACTTGTCTGATTTTTTCAAGAGCCGGTAAAGTGGTATTGCTTTTCTCCTAACCTTGAAATAAACCGGCTTAGGGCTGCAATGCATCCCGTAAGCTTCTGGACATCAGCCAGCTCTTCTGGCTTCTTCAAACTCTATATAGCTTTGATTTTTGTCGGGTTAGCCTCGATTCCACGTTGTGACACAATGTAACCGAGCAGCATCCCGCTGGAACTCCAAACACACACTTGGTGGGATTGAGCTTCATCTTGTACTTCCTCAGATTAGCAAAAGTTTCCTTCAGGTCATCAATGAGTGACCCGGCTTTCTCTGACTTGATTACTACATCATCAACATAAGCATGCACGTTGCGGCCAATCTGCTTAGCAAAACAATTCTGAATGCACCTCTGGTAAGTCGCCCCTGCGTTCTTCAACCCAAAGGTCATATTTTTGTAACAATACGCCCCAAAGGGGTTATGAAAGCTGTCTTTTCCCAATCCTCCTCATTGAGCTTGATCTGATTGTAACCCGAATATGCATCCAAAAAACACAAGAGCTCGCTGCCTGCAACTGCATCGATAATCTGATCAATACGAGGTAATGCAAAAGGATCTTTGGGACAAACCTTATTCAAACTGGTATAGTCTATGCACATCCGCCACTCATTATTTTTCTTCAACACAAGTACCGGGTTAGCCAACCACTTGGGGGAAAACCTCCATGATAAAGCCCGCGGCCAAGAGCCAGGCTACTCTTTGCCCACAATTTTTCTCCTCTCTTCATTCAATCTGCAAATCCTTGCTTGACGGGTTTTGCGCCCGGGTTAACATGTAACTTGTGCTCAGCGAGTTCGGCAGGTACGCCAGGCATGTCACTAGGTGTCCATGCAAAAACGTCCCTGTTCTCACGGATGAACTCGATGAGCGCGCTTTCCTATTTGTCAGATATATTGGACCCCACGGCGAACTGCTTGGAAGAATCGCCGGGTGTGAAATCAACCATCTTGGTATCTTGGGCGGGTTTGAACTTTTCTTTCTCTTCAGCCGTGGTTCTCTGTAACACGGTTCTATCAGCCGGGTCTACCTAAGACTTGTAGTACCGCAGCTCCTCCTCTGCACATGCTCGTTCTGCCAAAACTGCATCGCCATTGTCACACTGAGCCGCCATCTCCCGACTTCCATGAATAGTGATAACTCCATTTGAACTTGGGATTTTCAACTGTAGATACACGTAACAGGGCCTGGCCATGAATTTGGCAAAGGCGGGTCTTCCGAAGAGAGCGTGATATGGGCTCTCCAACTTCACAACTCAAATGTAATTTTCTCCATACGAAACTTGTGCTTGGACTCGCCAAACGCAACATCAAGTGTTATTTTTTCCTGCGGGCTATGTGATTTCCCAGGTACTATTCCATGAAATATAGTATTGGTTGGCTGCAACTGTGACTTTTTGAGATTCATACGCAAGAACTTCTCGTAGTACAAGATGTTGATAGCACTGCCTCCATCCATCAAAACTTTGTTCAGAACGTAACCCGCCACCTGAGGTGCAACCACCAAGGCAAGGAGACCCAGTGTTTCAACGATGGGCGGGTGATCCTCTCTACTCCATGTTATTGGAACTTCTGAGTACTTCAAATATTTCGGTACTGCCGCTGAAACCGTGTTAACTGCACGCTGAACCAACTTTTTCTCTCTCTTTGATGTATTGAGCGTATGAACGTGATACCGCCAAGTCGCTTTAGGTTTTCCTGATAACCCCTGTGATTTTCTCTGTTCTGATTGTTGTCAGGGTTGCCGGCTTCTGGATTAGCATTGGGCGTGGGACCATTAGCCGGGTTACCTCCGCGGCGGGTCCTCCACCATTTCCTGCGCCGCGCATTACCCTCTGGATTTCCATATTTTTCCATCTCTGCAGATCCACGCACTGCTCCAAGGAGTGATTGGCGGGTCTGTGATACGTCTCAAACGTATCTATAATTTTTTATGTTCCATGCTAATATTATACCAATTGCTACATGTTTTGCATCTACTTTATGTCACTTTTATACATTTTTTGGGACTAACCTATTAACAAGATGTCGAAGCGCCAGTTCCTGTTTTCTGCTTTTTTGTATTCCAGAAAAGCTAGTCTGGAAATATTCTCGGAATTGGACGAAAATTTACGGAGGCCCCTATTTTATCAGAAGACACCTGGAGTCCGAAGGGGAGAGAAGTGGAGCCACGAGGGCCCCACACGTGGGCTCGGCGTGGCCAAGGATCCGGCGCCCAGGGGTGGTGTCGTCACCTCGTGCACCGCCTCGCGACGCCCTTTGGCCTATATATTGCTCCTACCCCGAAAACCCTAAAAGAATCGACGATTTCCCAGAAAAGTTCCAGAGCTCCGCCGCCACCGAAACCCTAATTCGGGGGACAGAAGTCTCTGTTTCGGCACCTTGCCGGGACGGGGAATTGCCCCCGGAGCCATCTCCATCGACGCCACCGCCATCTTCATCGCCGTTGCTGCCTCCCATGATGAGGGAGTAGTTCTTCATCGGGGCTGAGGGCTCTACCGGTAGCTATGTGGTTTATCTCTCTCCCATGGTGTGATCTTTATGTGATCATGAGCTTTGTAATCTAGTTGAATCCATAGATGTTACTCTTCATTATCTTATATGCTACTCAAGTGGTTTTATTAATGTAATCTCCGGAGTCACCTTTGTCCCACGGTGCGAAGTTGACAGTGTGCGCCCCGTGTGTGGCTCTTAGGCTAAAGATAACAGGAATACTTATCATGAGTTATTATTTGCGTTGGATGTCTCTATGAAATTGCGGTGTTTGTCTAGTACTATTTAGGGCGCTCAAGTTGACAGTGTGGGGTTCCCTAGATGTGGAATGCGACTTTAAGGTGTGCTTTTATAGCCCTACGCAGTGGATTGGTGTTCGTTATCCAACGAGAGAATAACTCAGAGTAGCATAGTGAAGAGGAAATATCTATGTATTCAATTATATTATTATTGTTGAGAGTGTCCACTAGTGAAAGTATGATCCCTAGGCCTTGTTTCTAAGCATTGAAACACCGTTTACAACCAGTTCTGCTACATGTTTGCTTGCTGCCATTTTTATTTCAGATTGCAATTACCACTTATAATCATCCATATACTTGTATTTTAATATCTCTTCGCCGAACTAGTGCACCTATACATCTGACAAGTGTATTGGGTGTGTTGGGGACACAAGAGACTTCTTGTATCTTAATTGCAGGGTTGCTTGAGAGGGATATCTTTGACCTCTACCTCCCTGAGTTCGATAAACCTTGGGTGATTCACTTAAGGGAAACTTGCTGCTGTTCTACAAACCTCTGCACTTGGAGGCCCAACACTGTCTACAAGAATAGAAGCGTGCGTAGACATCAAGCTATTTTCTGGCGCCGTTGCCGGGGAGGTAAGGTAAAAGGTACTCACATCCTCCAGCTACTTAGCTATTTTCTAGCACTGTTGCTGACGTGTGAGTGCTCGAAGGTATTTCCTTTAGATTCTGCAATTATATCTTTTTGTTTCTTGTTTTTATTTCACTAGTTAGGCTTAATGGAAAACAACAAAAAATTAGAGAGCTCTATGAAATTTATCTTGAGTTAGGACATGATGCTTTTGAAGAGAAAATTAAAAAACCTATGGAAAATTATTTGCATGATGGTAGCAATGTTATTACTATAAATTTTTGAACACCATTATTGCTAATGCTATGGAAAAGTCTAAGCTTGGGGAAGCTGGTTTTGATGAATATGATATTTTTAGTCCCCCAAGTTTTGAGGAGAAAATTTTCTTTGATGATACTTTGCCTCCAATTTATGATGATTATAATGATAGTGGTATTTTGGTGCCACCTACTATGGAGGATAAAGTTTATTATGATTATACTATGCCTGCAATTTATGATGATTACAATGATGTTGTGATAGTTTTACTCCCACTATTACTAATAAATTATTATGCTTATGTGGAGAGTAATGATACTTTTATGCATGTGGATCATGATAAGAATGCTTTATGTGATAGCTATATTGTTGAGTTTATTCATGATGCCACTGAAAATTATTTTGAGAGAGGAAAGTATGGTTATAGAAATCTTCATGTTACTAAATTTCTTCTCTTTATGATGAAGGTTTTGAGCTTTCTCTTGATTTGCTTTTATTTGCTGGGTACTTTAAGACCTACTGGTCCTTATGAGAGAGGGAGACACGGTTTCATATATCTCAATAATATTAAGTCTCTCTCTTTATGTTGAAATTTTGAAGTTGCACTTGTTTTGCCTTCCTATGCTAGTCACTTTGTGCTTTATTGATTTATTTTCTTACAAGATTCCTTTGCATAGGAAGTGGGTTAGACTTAAATGTGTTTGATATTTGCTTCTTGATGCTCTTTCATATTCAACTCTTATACATATGAGAGCATCATCAAAATTATCATGCCTAGCTAAAAGGCTTTAAAGAAAAGCGCTTGTGGGAGACAACCCATTATTTTTATTTTCTGCTATTTTTATTTTATTTGAGTCAAGGTGCTGTTTACTTATGTATCAATGCCTTTGTATCTTTATTTTCTTGCATTGTTGTGCCAAGTAAGGCCTCTAATAGGAAGATGATGCTAGATTTGGATTTCTGCGCAGGAACAGATTTCTGCTGTTCACCGTTTTGCTTCTGTAAAATCACAGAAAAATTATTTAAATCTGAAAATTTTTGTGCGTGATCCTCAGATATGTATGCATCTTTCGTTAGTTCAAAGTTTTTCGATCTGAGCCGTAAGTGCCTCGAAAAAATTCGTCTTTGCGGACTGTTCTGTTTTAGACAGATTATGCCTTTTTATTTTGCATTCTCTCTTTTACTAGTGTTGAGTGAAATTCTTTTTTGGGTGGAAGAGCTTCACATAACATCAGTGGCAGTAGCTAATGTTTAAAGTAACAAGTCATATTGCGTCTTTATAGAACATGTGAGTTTTTGATTATGCACTAACCCTCTAATGAGATTTGCTTTGAGTTTGGTGTGACGGAAGTTTTCAAGGGTCAAGAGGGAAGAGTGATATAATAGGATGGAGAAGAGTGAAGAGCTAAGCTTGGGGAGGCTCCCATGGATCTCCCCAGCATATTTCAAGAAGACTCAAGCGTCTAAGCTTGGGGATGCCCAAGGCATCCCCTTCTTCATCGGCAAAATTATCAGGTCATCTCTAGTGAAACTATATTTTAATTCTTTCACATCATATGTGCTTTTCTTGGAGCGTCTGTGTGCTTTTATTTTCAGTATTGTACTTTTATTTTCAATAAAGCTTGACTGGACCCTAGCATTCTTGATTGGGAGAGAGACACGCTCCGCTTTTTCATGAGAATACTCCTATTCTTCACTTATATTTGTTGAGTATTCATATCTAGCGCTGTTCAGCTTTTAGCTCTTGTTTTCATGTATCTCTTGTCAGAGCTATTAGCTTTCTTTTGTAGAAAGTACTCTCTTGCTTCACTTATATCTGTTTGGAGAGTTGTTAAATAAATTGATTGGTGTTTGGTTGGTTCAGAAAATGTTGCATGTGGTAATTGGTATAAGGAAAAACTTGCTTAATCTTGTAGATCACTAATTTGGATAACTTGATGCTTGTCAATTGTTTTGAGTTAACAAGTAGATCATGATTAAATTTGTGCATCACATGAGTTAAGCCTATTAGTGAAGAACTACCGTAAAGCTTGTTGAAAATTTGGTTTGCATCGGTGGTATCTCTAAGGTCTAGATATTTTCTAATAACAGGGTTTGGTTAACAAGGAAGACGGTATGAAGTCTTATAACGTTTGCAATATGTTTGTCATATAAAACTTGGTGTACGGGTTGATATTCTTGTTTGCTTACATAAACCTTGCTAGCCTAAACTCTGTACTGAGAGGGAATGCTTCTCGTGCATCCAAATCCTTGAGCCAAAATCCATGCCATTTGTGTCCACCATAACTACCTATATGTGGTATTTCCTTGCCACTCCAAGTAAATTTTTCATGTGCTACCTTTAAATTATTCAAAATGTTATTATTCCCTTTTTGTGTCAATGTTTACTAGCTCATGAGGAATTAGTGTGGTTATTCTTTATTCTATTTGTCAAATGGACTTTTACACCTGGACTAGCGGCATATACATCCGCTTATCCTCTAATTTTGCAAAAAGAGCTGGCAACGGGGTGCCCAGTCCCAATTAATTACAACTTTAACCATTAATTCTCTTCACACTTTTGCCCTGATTCATCAGTAAGCAATGACAAACAGTGAAATACCTGCATGTGTGTAAACCAAAGAGAAAGAGGGATGATCTGCCTTGCTGGTAGAAATAACGTCCTTCATGGGAGCCGCTCTTAAAAGTCCGTTTGACAGGTAGAATACTGTTCTCACCCGCTACCATTCGTTGACAATTAACAAACACCTCTCAAAAATAGATACTCCTCCATGGTATGTGATTGATGGAAGGCACCCGAGGATTCGGTTAGCCATGGCTTGTGTTAGCAAGGTTGGGAGGAGTATCAAATATTTTATGCAATCTCTATATGCTTTCAAAAACCTAAAAGCTCTAGCACATGACTTAATCCCTGCTTCCCTCTGCGAAGGGCCTTTCTTTTACTTTTATGTTGAGTCAGTTTTCCTATTCTTTCTGTCTTCCACAAGCAAACACTAGTGTCAACTTTGTTACAACATGCGTTATATGCTACGTATTGGACTTGTTATACTACTTTGTGTTGACGATATCCATGAGATAAATATGTTGAAAGTTGAAGCAAATGCTGAAACTTAATTCTTCCTTTGTGTTGATTAAATACCTTTTATTAGAGACTATTGCTTTATGAGTTAACTCTTATGCAAAACTGTTTGATGCTTGTCTCGAAAGTACTATTCATGAAAACGTTTAGCTTGTGTGATTCATTGTTTACTCATTATCTATTTGGTAGCAAACTATAGACCATTGACTTGGATCACTTCATTCATTTACATGTGCCTTACAATATTATTGATCAAGATTATGATGGTAGCATGTCACCTCAAAAATTATTTTGTTTTTATCGTTTACCTACTCGAGGACGAGCAGGAACTAAGCTTGGGGATGCTGATACGTCTCAAACGTATCTATAATTTTTGATGTTCCATGCTGATTTATACCAATTGCTACATGTTTTATATACACTTTATATCATTTTTATACATTTTCTGGGACTAACCTATTAACAAGATGCCACAGTGCCAGTTCCTGTTTTCTGCTGTTTTTGTATTCCAGAAAAGCTAGTCAGGAAATATTCTCGGAATTGGACGAAACTTCACGGAGGGACCTATTTTATCAGAAACACCTGAAGGTCCAAAGGAGCAACGAAGAGGAGCCAGGAGGGCCCCACACGCACTAGGCGCGGGCCCCCCTGGCGCGCCCTAGGGTGGTGTGGGCCCCTCGGGGGTCTCAGTCGCCGCCCTTTCGCCTACTTATTCCCCCGACGCGAAAACCCTAAAAGAATCGACGATTTCCCCAGAAAAGTTCCAGAGCTCCGCCGCCATCCAAAACCCTAATTCGGGGGACAGAAGTCTCTGTTTCGGCACCTTGCCGGGACGGGGAATTGCCCCCGGAGCCATCTCCATCGACGCCACCGCCATCTTCATCGTCGTCGCTGCCTCCCATGATGAGGAGGGAGTAGTTCTTCATCGGGGCTGAGGGCTCTACCGGTAGCTATGTGGTTTATCTCTCTCTCCCATGGTGTGATCTTTATGTGATCATGAGCTTTGTAATCTAGTTGAATCCATAGATGTTACTCTTCATTATCTTATATGCTACTCAAGTGGTTTTATTAATGTAATCTCCGGAGTCACCTTTGTCCCACGGTGCGAAGTTGACAGTGTGCGCCCCGTGTGTGGCTCTTAGGCTAAAGATAACAGGAATATCATGAGTTATTATTTGCGTTGGATGTCTCTATGAAATTGCGGTGTTTGTCTAGTACTATTTAGGGCGCTCAAGTTGACAGTGTGGGGTTCCCTAGATGTGGAATGCGACTTTAAGGTGTGCTGTTATAGCCCTACGCAGTGGATTGGTGTTCGTTATCCAACGAGAGAATAATTCAGAGTAGCATAGTGAAGAGAAATATCTATGTATTCAATTATATTATTATTGTTGAGAGTGTCCACTAGTGAAAGTATGATCCCTAGGCCTTGTTTCTAAGCATTGAAACACCGTTTACAACCAGTTCTGCTACATGTTTGCTTGCTGCCATTTTTATTTCAGATTGCAATTACCACTTATAATCATCCATATTACTTGTATTTCACTATCTCTTCGCCGAACTAGTGCACCTATACACCTGACAAGTGTATTGGGTGTGTTGGGGACACAAGAGACTTCTTGTATCTTAATTGCAGGGTTGTTTGAGAGGGATATCTTTGACCTCTACCTCCCTGAGTTCGATAAACCTTGGGTGATTCACTTAAGGGAAACTTGCTACTGCTCTACAAACCTCTGCACTTGGAGGCCCAACACTGCCTACAAGAATAGAAGCGTGCGTAAACTTCAGTCTACCATCGCGACTGTGACGCGGGCCCGGCATCTTCATCGGATCAAAGTGACCCGGGGGGACGCGGTGGCCCACGGTTGTTGTTACCTCCATTGTAGTTGTTTCCTCTGAAATTTGCATCTGTTCTAGGTCTCGCTGACCCGGTATTTGCGTTTGCAACTAAATCTGAGTTGTCCTCTGCGTGTGGCCTCTTGTGATAGTTGTTGTTGTTGCTGTTGTTGTTGTTGTTTCTTCCTCCGTTGTTCACATTACCCTTTCCTTTGTCTTCCTCAGTTTCATCCTTGGTTTTATCTGTGTAAGCATGCTTGTTGGCTGCGTCCAACACCTCTCCCATGGTTATATCATTTGCTCCTGGGTTGTTCCTCATGCGACTCATTTTCTGAACAACCGGGTCATATCTGCAATTCTTCTCCAATGTTGACATCGCGCTGGTTCGCAAAATATTGGTGGAAGAGTGGAGGATCTCTGTAATCCGGCGTATCCAATTGCGTGCTGACTCGCCCTTTCTGTGTACACACCGGTCCAGGTCCTCAATTGTATATAATCTCTTGCACGTCCCATGGAAGTTCTTGATGAAAGCCGCCCTTAGCTGACTCCAGGAACTGATGGATTTCTCTGGTATAGTGTTGATTCACAACTTCGATGCACCTTCACTCATCATTAGATACATAAACTTCGCACAAATATTTTCAGATGCATTACGAATACTCATAGCCATTTCATTACTATTTATCCATGTCTCAGGATCTATGCTAGGATCATAATTTGAAATTTTACTGGGTTCTTTTAACTTATCTGGATATGGCTCTGATCTGATGGAATCGATGAGGCACTTGGGACCCGCCATTGATGATGCTACTTCTATGTGGCCTGCCCTTGCTACTTGCTGATTAGATACTGAACCCGCCCGGGGGATTTCTCCGGCTCCTCCGGCAGGTGCCACGGTGGGTTGTAAATTCGATGCGCGCCTCGCCCTGGAGCTGTCAACTATGGCCTGAGCTCTTGATGCCGCTGGAGCCACTTGTCTCGGTTGTTGCCGTGGTGCTTGATTTTGCTGACCGGCCGGAGCCTGCTGCCCTGCGGCTGCTAACTCAACTGGCCTTGGTGACTCGCCGTGACGACTCCTGGTACGATGGTTGTGGAAAGATGTTGAATGTAACGCGCTTTTCCGATGCGGATAATTTGCTTGGTGGGCTACGACCGTTCGTAGCATGTCAATGGCACGTCTGGCTTCTATCTCTGCAGGTGAATCGCCCAATGGAATACGATCTAGTGCCACTATAGCCGCATATACGTTGTCAGCCGGTTTATTGTAATGACCCGCTGGCATGTGAAATCTGGGTTGTGGTGGTGGCATAGCTCCAGTATCTCTGCCGGCTCCTCCGGTTGGTACAACTGGTGACCCGGCTTGAGCTGGGGCCGGCGGGTTAGCCGCCACCTGTCCTATAGCTTGAACTGCAGGTGCTCCTCCAATCAACTGATCCTGCGGCGTCTGGAATAGATTAGCCAGGTTAATGTACCCACCACGGCCAATCAAACTCTGTTGTCTCTGTTGCTGTTCTCTGGATCGATTTTCAAATGCTGTTGCCGCTTGCCATAAAAACTCATCCTGCTGGTCCAACTGCCGCTGCAGTGCCGCTTGCTGATCAAAACGCCGTTGTAAAGATGCCATCTGCTGCTCATAAGTGATGCGAGCCGGGTCTGTCGCCCTGACTTGCGCTACTGCCGCTGCAGGGTAACAGGATTTGCTGTTGCTGCTGGAGCAATTGGCAGGTCACTAAGGAATCGCGGCGGGGGCGGGTTAGGTAAAGCTGATGTTCCTTGACCCGTTGCCCTGTTCGCCAAAAATCCAAACGTGTTTCTGTATGCCGCTGTAGCTTCTGACTCAGTACTAACTGATGCATGTTCTCCATCTACTCTGACCCGCTGTTTCTCCTGGATAACTGGTTGGTTAACTTGTTGTTGAATAACTGGCTCTCTGATCGCCAAACCCGGCGCCGCTTGACCCGACTGGGTTACTACTGCCAAAGTTGTTATTGGGATTGTTTCTGTGTTGATTGCTGGGGCGGTGTAGATCGCAGCCCGGTGCACCGGACCCGGCTCTGATTCGTACTCTTCCTCCTCTATCCCGTATCCATAGCGATCCTCAATAAATTCCAAGATCGACTCTGTATCATCATTGATATGGCCACGTGGAGCCCAAGCCGGCTCTTCTGACCCGGCTCCCTGCGTGGTGTTTCCTGACTCGATCTCCATCGTCCCAACTGACTCCTCTCCATCCGAGTGAACGGTGGTTCCTACTTCAGATATACAGAATCAGAAAATTGCAGGGCGGGTTTCGATATACCTATCATCCCCACGAAGACGTTGATCCGCCTGATCGGGACGACTGAGCCGGTCTCCAGTGAATCTGACTCCGGGCTCCACCCGAAATCGTCCACGATGTGTTCTCCTTGTAGATTGATCATGACCCGGCCGATGCCAGGTTCTGCATGCCTCGCAGAGCTTCTCCCGTGATGATAACGCTTTTTGACGCTTGCCCCACGGTGGGCGCCAACTGTCGTGGTATTGTCACGGCAGATGTTACCGGGTGGTAACTTGAGATTTGAGGCAAGGCTGTCGTAGTGTTCAGGAGATTGTTTAGCTCACTAGGGAAAAAGGATGTATCCTGGTTCAGCCTCTCCATTGGAGATAAAGACCTACTTCCAGCCTGGTGTTTCTTTACTCTAATATCGATCTCGATCACCCGGCGGATAACAACACCGGCGGGTTCCGAGTCTAGGTTACAAGGGTTCTCTCTCGCTGTAAAGCTTGTACGTCTAAAGTCTGTCCTGTTCTATGACCCAGGAGCCGGTTTATATAGATACCCGGGTCTCCTGGACGATTACAAGGTAAGGCCGGGTCACGCCCGAACTCGGAGTCCCAACCAAAGTCTAGCTCATCTATCTTGGCCTCCAAGTCTCGCATACCGCCTCCGGGTCTTCTAGAACCTCCCTTGTTTACACCGGGTTACCGACAAACTCCTCGGTCCATCAATGTAGCCCGACCCATGATGATCTGGTGGGCCTTGCCAGTCTTTCCTCCTGGCGGGTCGTAGTTTCCCTGTACTTGGGCCTACCGGGTTATCTTTCCCCCGACATACTTTCTTACCATTAGAGGCTCTTCTTGGCACAAAAACGAAATACAAAAAGATACAAAGGAGGTGTTACAGAGGTAACAACATCCTTGACTAAACAAAAAGCAAAAGAAAACAGAAAACAAAAATAAGATGGGTTGTCTCTCACAGGCGCTTTTCTTTAAAGACTTTTAGCTAGGCATGATAATTTTAATGATGCTCTCACAAAGATAAGAATTGAACATATAAAAGAGCATCAAGAAGCTAATATAAATCACATTTAAATCTAACCCACTTCCTATGCTTAGGATTCTTGTAAGAAAATAAATCATTGAAACACAAAGCAATTAGCATAGGAAGGCAAAACAAGTGCAACTTCAAAAATTTCAACATAAAGAGAGGAGATTAAATATTATTATGATATATGAAGCCATGTCTCCCTCTCTCATAATGACTAGTAGGTGTTAAAGTAACCATCAAATAAAAGCAAATCAAGAGAAAGCTCAAAACATTCATCATAAAGAGAGGAAATTTAATAACATGAAGATTTCTATAACCATATTTTCCTCTCTCAAAATAATTTTCAGTAGCATCATGAATAAACTCAACAATATAGTTATCACATAAACCATTCTTCTCATGATCCTCATGCATAAAATTATCATTACTCTCCACGTAAGCATAATCAATTTCATTAATAATAGTGGGAGTAAAACTATCACATCCATCATTGTAATCATCATAAATTGGAGGCATAGAATAATCATAATGAATTTTATCCTTAATAGTAGATGGACTGAAAATATCATATTCATCATTGTAAACATCATATATAGGAGGCATATCATAATCAACATAAACTATATCCTCAATAGTAGGTGGAGTAAAAATATCACAATCATTATAATCATCATATATTGGAGGCAAAGTATCATCAAAGCAAATTTTGTCCTCCAAAAACGGGGAACTAAACAGATCATTTTCATCAAAACCTGCTTCCCCAAGCTTAGACTTTTCCATAGCATTTAGCAATAATGGTGTTCAAAGAATGAATGCTAACAACATTGTCACTATCTTGAAAATAAAGTTACATAGGTTTTTTAATTTTCTCTTCAAACACATCATGTCCTAATTCAAGATAAATTTCATAGCGATCTCTATTTTTGTTGTTGTTTTCCATTAAGCCTAACTAGTGAAATAAAAACAAGAAACAAAAGATATAACTGCACGATCTAAAGAAGATACCTTCAAGCAATCACACGCCGGCAACGGTGCTAGAAAATAGCTTAGTAACCTGAGGATGTGAGTACCGTTTACCTTACCTCCCCGGCAACGGCGCCAGAAAAGAGCTTGATGTCTACTATAACTTCTATTCTTGTAGACAGTGTTGGGCCTCCAAGTGTGGAGGTTTGTAGAACAGCAGCAAATTTCCCTTAAGTGAGTAACCCAATGTATATCGAACTCAGGGAGGTAGAGGTCAAAGATATCCCTCTCAAGCAACCCTGCAATTAAGATAAAAGAAGTCTCTTGTGTCCTCAACACACCCAATACACTTGTCAGATGTATAGGTGCACTAGTTCGGCGAAGAGATAGTAAAATGCAAGTGGTATGGATATTAACAAGTGGTATATGAAATTTGTGATAAAAATGGCAGCAAGCAAACATGCAGCAGAACTAGAAATAAACGGTGTTTCAGTGCTTGGAAACAAGGTCTAGTGATCATACTTTCACTAGTGGTCACTCCCAACAATTGTAACATAGTTGAACACTAGAATAAACTTCCTCTTCAATATGCAACTTAGTTGCTACTCGGAACTATTCTTCTGCTGGATAACGAACATCATTACTACTACGTAGGGCTACAAAAACACACCTTAAAGTCTGAGTAAACAAACACCATGATTTCACAAAAAGATCCAACAAAAAGAACAACTCATGGTAAATATCCCTCTAATTTATTATCCAGTAGAGTCACACACGGTACGCGCACTGTCCTCTTCGCACCGTGGGACAAAGGTGACTCCAGAAATTATAATGATAAAACCAATTGAGTAGCATATCCATGACATAATGAAGGGGAAACATCTATGAATTCAACTAGATTACAATGCTCATGATCACATAAAGATCACACCATGGAGAGAGAGAGATAAACCACATAGCTACCGGTAGAGCCCTCAGCCTCAATGAAGAACTACTCCCTCCTCATCATGGGAAGCAGCAATGACGATGAACATGGCTCCGTGGGCACTTCCCCGTCCCGGTAGGGTCCCGGAATAGAGACTTATGTCCCCCGAATTAGGGTTTTTGGTGGCGGCGGAGCTCGGACGCGTTTCTAGGAAAATCCTCCGGTGTTCTGTCATTTTTAGGTCAGGACTCAATTTATAGGCGAAGAGGCGACGCAACGCGGTGACCAGGTGGGCCAAGCAGGCCCACGACGCGGGCTAGGGGTACCCCGCGCCGTGAGGTCACTTGGTGGCTGTGGGGCCCACATGCTGCTCATCTTCGTGCTCCGTGGCTTATTTGTGCTGGAAATAAATCACGTAAATTTTCGTCCAATTCCGAGCACTTTCATTTTTGGCCTTTTCTGCAATAAACAGAGAAAACGGACAGAAACTGGCACTGGACACTAGGTTAATAGGTTAGTCCAATAAATGTCCTAAAATGATATAAACTTTAGAAGAAACATGTGGCATTTGATATAAAACAAGCATGGAACATCAAAAATTATAGATACGTTTGAGACGTATCACTCTACGTACACGTTGCCAGTACACTACTATTGGCAACGCGTTTTACTTTCACGCGTTGTTGCGGTGTACTGGCAACGTGTTAATACACCCGCACGTTGTAAACCCGATGTTGCCACTAAGGGTTTCCCTACTAGTGGATGATGTTATCGGGGTCGCTATCGGAGATTGAAGTCCTCAGAGGAGTCGCCAAAAAGTATGTTGACGTCTACACAAAATATGTCCACGTGTAGCCTCGAAGGCAGGGTGATGCATCACAAGTTTCTGCGGGAGGCCGCCTGGCGGCGCTTTGGAACCAGACGCCCACTCGCCCAAGCGGCGAGCCATAAGTCCGTGGGACGACGATTTGTTGAACTAGGACGATTCACTCACTTCTAACTCGATTGTTGATCAAACGAGTGAAATCGGGGTAAGGGAGTCGTCGAATTAAACGAAAACACAGATAAAAGGGGATAGTGATAAAATAGATGTACAGATACGATTGATTGGATTGTTGTGCTTAGGGTAAAATCGGCTATCACTATTACGTTATATAGGGCGGCTGGACTTGGACTCCTACCTCCGCTAAACTAGGCAGGTTCCTCCGACCTTGTACAAAACTCGAGGTCCAAGCGCCCGACTTGGTAGGACGAGTTAGGTTTCTATCTGTGTTGGAGTATCCTTCCAAGTCGTTGCATCAAGGTCGGTGTAGCTTTGATCATATTGGGCCTTACTATGTTCGTCTTCCCGCCGATCCATGATTTAGTTGTTTGAATTGGGCCTTCACACATGGGATAGCCTCCCAGCCGTGTCTCTGACGAATACCTTGCTCGAGTCGATGCCGACTCGACTTGGTCTCTGAACTCATGCCGGCTCCTACTTCGGGCCTTCCTGGATTGTGTCGATTGGCATTGGTGAGCATCTTCTAGTCTCTTCATCCTGCCTACTTCGCTGTGTCCAGTCACTACTTCATGTCTGGTTCTTCCTGCTTCTGATTTCGATGCAAGTGCATCCATCGGATTGCAGTCCTTCTTTAGGATCCCGCTTGCACATTTGTCAGTCGGCCCAAAACCAGTGCCAACATTGGCGAAACCTCTGCACAAACCATGCCAAAAACCTTACCCATAGACCCCGATAAACAATTACAATCCCTAACAATAGACATTTTGCGACGATTCAAACATAAATTCGACGAAAAAAATGTGACATTGGGAAGAGATTGGGGCGTTACCATAGTCCGGCGGTAGAGCTCCTTCCTGCAAGGATCGTCTGGTCACCTAGAGGGGGGGGGGTGAATAGGTGCTACTCCAAATTTTAATACTTTTTCGATTTAGGCTTGACACAAAGGTAAATTCTCTAGATATGCAACTACGGTGAATTTACCTATATGACAAGTTAACACCAAGCAAGGAGCAAGATACAAGTAAAGGCAAAGGTAAAGAAGTAACCGAACGGGAAGCACACGGACACAATGATGTATTCCCGAGTTCCTCCTTTTTAGGGGAGTACGTCTCGTTGGAGGGGTGTTAGCGTCACCACAACAGGCTTGCTCAACGCGGCAAAGGCCTCACCCTATTCTCCGATAAACCGCACCACAAAGGATTGGTTCACCTTCCACTATCGGAATCCTTCAAGGCGGAATTCAGAGCCTTTACGACAATCTTGAGGCACACACCCACAACCTAATCGGGGGCTCCCAAAACACCATCAATCTGTTAGACAAAAGCAACAAGTAAGAACAACAAGATTCCTAGGTTTTCCCAAAGGAAACCCTAGGCTCGAATCCCTCAAATGAATGAGGGGGAAATTCAAATCGCTTTGGTAGACTTGTAGATCTTGGTCTTCTCCTTCGATTCTCCAAGTATGAGATCGATTGAGTGGGGGAGTAGGGAGAACTAGGAGTTTTGGGGGCTCAGCTTTAGGGTTCTTCAATGTCTTGTCGAGCTAACTGGCTCGAGGTAGAAGAAGGGCCTTTTATAGTCTGTCTTCAAATGAAGCCGTTGCAGGAATCTTCACACCAAAGACTCTGGCCTAAGCAGACCGGAGACTCCGGCCTACACCGGAGATTCCGGTCTTCAGCTTGGTCCGGAGATTCTAGCTGGACGGAGACTCCGGATAGTCTCCGGTGAACTTACGGACCACAGTACAATAGCTCTCCCACCTGTGTGTCACCTGCAAAAAAACTGGCCGGCCGGAGGGAGGCCGAAAACTTTGTGCCTTGAATCCGGAGATTCCGGCTGAACCGGAGACTCCTGCCAGTCTCCGGTGTTCCTCCCGACCCGAGTACAACAGCTCTCCCCTTCAGAGTTACTCGAGGAAAAACGACAGGCCAGAAACTTCGTGCCCTGAGTACGGAGACTCCGGTCCAGGGGGACCGGAGATTCCGGTCTGGGCAGGCCGGAGACTCCGGCCTAAAGTTTCCTGCAGCACCCTTCTTCAATCTTTCCCCTCTTTAAGTTTTGATGCTTATGTAAATTTATCAATTAGATCATGCATCACTTAGCAACAAATTAGAGTATCACTAGTGTTGTTACCTAACAAACAAAATAAACAAGGGATCTATAAAATGTTCTTTCACTTCCGATCAACGAGAATGAGACATCACATTCTCCTCCTACCGCCGATGATGATCCACGGCAGATCCCCTACACCCGAACTATTGGGTTGCGGGTAAAACTTTAAAATCTTCCATAACCTTGCCGCCAAGATCTATCTATGAAGATATGCTGCACCCCATAATGCTAGATACAGAATACTTGCAAACACCATTGTGGAAGATCTTGTGTTTGTCGAATTAGATGTCGGTGAAGCCTGATGAAGAATCTCACGTCCACGCCAGGAGGTGAGATTGTTGCCGGTCCGTCGTCGAGGAACTACTTGCGTAGCCCCGCTCTAACAGTATCCACACGTACACCGCGCCAATCAACCGAGCACATTCGCCACCTAGAGCTACTAGCACCGACGAAGAGAGACAGCCTTTCGGCGTAGTTTAGGTGGTAGATCTAATCAACTTGATTAGATCTATATGAGAGGATTAGAGACGTATAATTCTCAACACATGAGATCTACTAGAAAGAGAGAGATTTGCACGGAGGCAATTGTTGTCTTGTATGTCAACCCATGGGGGTTGGGGTGTTTATATAGGTGGCCAAAGGGGAGGGGTGCATGGGGGAGGGGCAAGCCCTCTCCTTGTGCCGCCGGCCAAGGAAGGGAGGGAGGAGTCCCTCCCCTTCCCCAACTCGGATTGGGAGGAGGAGTAGGACTCCTCCCTTCCCAAACTGCCTCCACCTAAAAGGAAGGGGGAAGGAGTCCAACCCCCACCCCAACTCGGATTGGGAGTTGGAGGGGGACTCCTCCTCCCAACCTGCCTCCACCTAGTGGGCCTAGGGTTTCGGCTAGGGGGGAGTCCCCCTCCCAACTCGGGTTGGCCACCCGCCCCACATGGGGTGCGGCTGCCTTGTGGGCCCATGGGCCCACTTGGCAGCCCCCTGGTGGTGGCCCCAAATAAAAACTTTTATTTGATATTTTTCCAATTAAATTAATTAAATAAATAATTAATTGTTTTGTCTAATTAATTCCTCCTTGAATATTTTCTATTACAGAAAATTCCTGGAATTAATTACTTATCATACAAACATATTTACATGATCCGGGATACCCAGTATCCGCCGACAAAACCCTCGGAATAATATTTCCCACTTATATAAACCTTCGGAATAAATCCAATAGTGATAGAAACCATTCCTATCATCCCGGGACATTTGATGTCCGCCTTCTCTCTAATTCAAACAACTATCTCATTACCACTTAGACTACAACTTTATTCTCTCAATAAAAGATTGACTCACAGCTTAAGCGTGTGACCCGAAAGGTTCAATAAAAACAAAGTCATGTTCGGGAACTTACCAGACAATAACCAGCATTGAGACCTAGACGGCCGTACTAGCTCCCGTGTGTTTATGAGTGAACGACAGAAACTGTGTGTTACTCATTACGCTAATCCCCTTACGTACACGATACCAATGATATCTCGAGATTGAGACAATATGCTCTAGTGTGATCAAACCATTCGATCATAACACATATAATTCTCGTACCAATATCATTCTCTTTTCTCATTCCGTATTTATATTGTCCCGTGATAAATCACGCTGTATCTGGCCAGACGATTGGGTGACAATAATAATACTGAGATGGCCTAGAGGATTTACCTCTCCATCGTCTGGAGGAGTAAGTGCCATTCTTGAATAATCTCTGTTCCAATACATTATTCTAGTTCACGCCCAAAAGCCACCGTTATGGTCCCCAGTTACGGCCGGTCGTTAAGGCATGAGTGTCGAATAAGCGGTCACCAGATATTCTCATAGCAAATGAATACAACTTATGATAACTAGACATATGATCAATTGCTACCTTCATCGTTGACGATTAGTCTCTTAATTAGCAAGATCATACAGTGGGTCGGTTCAGTACTATTATCATTTCGATAATAAACTCCTATAGTTGTGTAATTTATACAAAGTCCATGATCAGGAAAACATGATCATCAAACAACAAGATAAGATAGGCTAGTCTTAGAGACAAGACTAGGAACACTTTTACTTGTTCGTATCTCTACACCTGTATTGGAAGTTTTTCTCTTGAACACGTTGTATTTGCTATCCAAGTGCCCAATACAGTTATAACATAAAGATATAAACATTAATAATAAACTTAGAGATAAATAATAACTAAATTATTATTGTCTCTAGGGCATACCTCCAACATGAACGCGCAAGGAACATGACGTCGACTGCTTCTCGCCACTGATCATGGTCGAAAGCGCGCGCCGTTTCCTCCACCTCTCCGTTACGCTGGAATGACTGCGAGAGACAACAACATAAAGCAATTTTCGGAGGTGGGGTAAATTACAGGCATAACAGAAGTTCCATAAGAAATATGGACGGCGGTGCCACAACCATATGGGTCCCACCGAGAATGTATCCTCTGAATTCGTCTCCGGTTTACCACCGAAAAGGTTTTCCAAAAAAAAAATTGGACATTAACATAGCATAAATATATATCGTCGCGAAAAATCAAGTCTAATTTGAAACACAACAATTTTTTAATCAATATTTTGTTTCTTCATGTATGTTATGAATTTTGATTGGAAATTTTGTGACATGTTGGATATTAATATTACAGATGTCTAAACTTTGTTTAGGATTTTTGGAAGTGGTCAACAAAATCGGTTCACCGGGTTCACGCGTTTACGTTCCCGGGTCACACAATACATAGTTGCAGGCAGCGTCTGCAGTGTCATTGTTGTTTTCCCTCCCGAAAAACTCGTTTCGAAACATGAACCCGGTGGCATGCCCCTGACCATCAGGTAGCTCGCCGAAAATTCCCCAGACAGCCTCTTCCCGCCTCCAGTCCTCCTCCCCCACCCCGACTCCCGCCTCGGCGCCGCCTCCGCCACCCCGATGACGCCGTCGCACGCCTCCCCCGCCGCCGGCGCGCCGGCCTCCTCCTCCGGCGGCGGGCGGAGGACCACCACGTTCGCGGGCGCGACCGTGTTCATGTCGCGGAAGCTGGTGGCCCCCGAGGTGTTCGACGCCGTGCACGACGCGCTCCGCCTCAACGGCGCCGAGGTCTTCCCCTGCGCCGACCCCGACCGCACGGGGCCCCTCGAATACCACGTCATCTCCTCCTCCTCCCACGTACGCTCCCTTTCCCCCTCCCCCGTCCCTGCGCGGTGCGACCGCAGCCTCTCCGCGGTTACCGGATCCCTAAATGCCCCCTTCCGTTTTGGTCTCGTCTTCTGCAGGAGAGGTTCGAGGATCTGAAGGCCAAAGGGTGCAATTTGCTAGGTAAAGTGCGCTGCGTATTTTCGTTCAGTTCGGCAGTGGAGTGTCAATTTCTGCGTGTAATTGTAAACTGAGAAATTTATCTAGTGGAAACCGTGAAATTAGCTCATGTACCAGTGACATCTAACAGTACTTACTTGGAGCCTTGCAATGGTGGAGTTTTCGCTGGATTTTGGAGTTTGTGCATCCTTATCATGTTTTCATTGGTTTGCTAGTTACTCGTAAACGCGTTAGTTTTTATTTATTTATTCTTTGTTAATTATCTTACATGTTACAATACGCACTCCAGTGGCTATGTTCTGAGATACTTTCGGATATAAGGCTAGAGTCTGTGATTTTTTTTATAGGGAGCCCATTGAATTTTGCAACTTCGAGCTATTTTTTAAAAACAATATGTGCATTTTTTGTTGCAACTCACATTGCAGTAAAGCTGGCTTGTAAACTTTATTTAATTTGTTAACAACCGTGTAGATCTGTGGATCTGGGACTCTGTTTCTGCTGTACACTACGGAGTACATTTTATTTATTAATAGCACTCTTAGATTGAGCGCTTTAAATTTTAGAGTCTCACCATTTATTACTTTAGTTTAGATTTAATTAAGTCAAGGGCCCAATTACTTCGTGGTCTACCAAATTTTGACGCTAAGCTAGAACAGAAGGTGGATGAACCATTTTCTGGTATCTGAATGTTTCAATATTGCAGATGTTAGTAATACTTCGCCATCAGTTACTAAGGAACATGCTCCAGAAATATCTTGAAGCAATCTATGCAAAATTTTCTCGTAAAATGAAGCTTCTCACATGTTTTATTTACTTTATCAGACTTTGCTTTAATACTAGCCAAAATTTGATATGTTTTCTAGAGATGTAGTGCACATTTTTGTTTGGTTGGAACCATAATCAACCAAGTCGAAGTATTCCCAAAATCATTTTGTGTATTCTTCTTTGTAAGACCAAGTGTATTTTTTTGTCAGGCCCACAATGCATTCTTTCCTGTGCTAAGGAGCACCGTTTCCTGCCTAAGCAAGGTTATACTTGCTGTCTTGCAATGGATGGAGTTACAATACTCTGTTCAGGTTTTGAAAAAGATGAGAGGGTATATCACTGTATCTCTTCTTGTTTCACAAGCTAACACATGATGCATTTATCTCAAGTTTGGTTTTGTTATTCCAGGCAAAGATCGAACACTTAGTGACAGCTATGGGAGGTCTTCTGCACACTAAAGTGTCCATGGATGTTAACTTTGTAATTGCAAAGGATGTCTTGGCTGCCAAATATAAAGTAAGTTATTCCCTAAGCTGTTAATATGGGATAGAAATAATTTTTTATTTGCCATTGCAGTATGAAAAATTAAATATGCTTGCCCAACAGGTAATATGGATTACTAATTTGCTGTGTAGCGCATCTAAGCCTTCAACAGTTCACAAGTAGTTCTTTCATAGTATTATCACGGAAATGGCCACTATAGTATGTACTGTGCATAAAATTTATTCATTTTTGTCTAGGGCTCTAAGTACTGCTTTGTGCTGTACATAGTGGTAGTTTAGTTTATTAGCGATCTTGGTGCTTCTAAAAGTAGTGTACTCGGTTTGCTGCCATCATTCTAGTGTCCTACTCCCCTGTTTGGCTTTGTTATTTTCCTCGCACATTTCTCCTTTATTATCCTCTTAGGTCTTCTAGCCTAAGAATTACTCTGTCTTATTAAAAGGAAACCCAAGTAAGTTGTATATTTTTTGTGCAACTAATCCCAATTTTAATTATTGAAACTATAAACTGACTTATCCAAAGTTCACCTCCTGAACACTCCTCACTAGGAGATGCAAGTGAAACTACAGATGTATCAAACAAAGCAGGGGATACAGTTTAGCTCCACCCACACATCAGTAACAGACCGACAGTACATCTTGCATTTGCAATCGAAGCATGTGAGATGACAATTGGAATTTAGTAATGGTGTATGAGAAATAACAAGGAAATAGTGAGAGCCTCAAGTCAGCCATCCTTGCATGTAGTCATCTACACAGCATTTTCTGCTACAGCACCCAACATCGTACATTTTATTTCACGCTTGTTCTGTAATAACCTCCATTCTAGCCAGCCTTTTCTGCCACAGCACCCGCGTCGTACATTTTATTTATGACTCTGAAAGTCATTGCTCACACTTATTCCTTAATCTCCTCCATTTGAGCCTCTATGGATTCCTCTGATATTTTTTCTGTATGTATTCATAGCACATGTTATCATTTGGAACTGCATTTGCAGCCCGATGCATTTAGGTCAGATTTTTTCAGCGTCTCTATAGGACAGTTATTTCTTTGGTAGAAAATTAGGTTATCTAAATTACCAAAATTGTAAATTAAAATAGTAGATTATAAGACGCTACCATGCCAAATTAAGCCGTGAATCTGATGGAGGTCATTTCATTTGATCTCTAGCTCCCCAGAAGTCCACAACCTAAATGAAATGTTTATCTAGGTTATTGGCATTTTAGCATAGTGTAACGTTAGATGAAACTACTGTTTGTTTTAACTACTCATTGTAAGGCTGACACTTCGAGGGCTTAGCAGAGCTGTTTCGTTCGACTCCTTAGGGTTGATTGTAATATGTTTGCTGTTTGCCTTTTTCATGCCAGATTTGTGTAGCTTCCCTACTACAAATGTATCTATAGAGCTTCTTTACATTTGGAGGCTCTTTTATGCAAATATGTCAACAGCAATTAATTCGATGTTTGGTTTCTGTTACCTTCTTGACCTTGGCCTGGAAGTAAGAATCGTTTTGCGTGTCATGTCGTGCGGGGATTAATACTGTTGGGCTGACTAATGGGGACATGCTTTAATGTTTTTGTGTCCTGCAGTGGGCCGTGAATAATCTGAAGAAGCCTATTGTCACTATGAACTGGTTGGAGCAATGCTGGATTGAGCATCGTGTTGTGCCTCATGAACCGTACAGGATTCTTCCTTTTAGTGGGTTGAATATATGCATCACCAAAATAGAGGCAGGTAGGCGCCTCATAAACCTTGAATGATTCTTTATTTTACTTGGTTGAACTGTTGAATATATATGCTAACAAACTAGATGCCGGTATTTAGCCCGGCGATGGAAGCAACTTTGTGCTTTCAATCAATATATATTCTTCTCTTGCATCTCTTTGAAAAATGAGTAGTTCATCATGGAAACAGTTTTATCACATGAAATATGATAATAAATAATGATGTAACCAAGGTTCTTAAAACGGCGGCAGGTGTTACCACTAGTTACAGGAAATTGGTCTATTGTGGTATCTCAAATTCCTGCTAGATATATGACTGGTTTTGTAGAAATTCGGGCATGAAGTTCTGCCGCAGCTATTGCACCAGCAACCAACCAGAAATAGTTAACTAGCTAGTATGAACTGGTCCCGGTTTTGGTAATGAACTGCTCGTCAGTCAGCATAGCAAGGTTATACTTTCAAAATCTGTGACACTAGGAAAGAACTACCACTAATATCTCATGGCCATAGGATATATGGCTTCTGTTTGTTTACTTCATTTGTCTTGCCTCATTCTCTTTTGTGTAACCAGATACACGGAAGGAGTTGATGGAAATAATAGAGCAGAATGGTGGCCAGTATTCAGCAAGTCTTACAAAGAAGTGCACTCATTTAGTTACAAATATATCCTTTTGATATTTTCTGCATTTAATACTCCCAGTTTAAGATTTTATTTGATCAAATTATTTTTACTGACTTCTTCTATTTTTGATTGTTAGTGCCTTAGTGGAATAGACCTTGAGATACCTCCTTGTTTATTCACCTATGATGGGATCCTCGACCCTCTATTATTTTATTTTCTACACTGCTAATTTCAAGTAATTGCAGTGGCTAACATGTTTCAGTCACTTCAGGCAGTTAACCTCTGGTTAAAAAAAGGTGGTTCTGTGGTATGCCACATGTAAGCATGTAAAGATGTCTCAGTGATGCTTTATGAGTGGGGCACCTTTGAGAGTAGTTGACACATCTATGGAAACGTGACCAAACTTGATTATCAGGGGTTTGTCTAAGCATTCTAGAGGCGATATCTTATGTTAGCCTAGATACTCTCTCTTTCATAGGAAAGCAGACATACTCATCATATAAGATGCTAGAAAGGTCAGCTCTAAATTCCTTAAGCCAGCTTGTATGTATTTATTCCCAAGATGAAAAATGATGACACACTGATACAAAACATCAGGCTATCAGAATTAATTTTTGCTTTATAGTTAGGCACATGTTGCTTCACATTTCTCCAATTCCCTTACAACTTTCTCCAAAATACGGGACCCGGTTTGCTACATCCTACATGTATCTTGTTATGTATCAGAGAATCAAATCTTGAGGGAACTTTTCTTAACACGTTATTACGAACCTGGAAGTGACAAGTATCTTGTAGCTAAAAAATGGGGCAATATTCACATTGTGGATCGGAGATGGGTTGACCAATCCGTTGCTCGAAGAGGTAAATACTCAACATGCACGGGCTTTTCGTTGACTTATGCTGTTATATTTATCGAATATAAATTACTACTACAAGTTAGTGAGGTTAAAAACTAACTTCGTGATTTTCTTTGTTTGGAACACAGTTTGCGTGGATGAAAATGCCTATGCCATTTGCCAGCGTTATAATAATTATAATGGCATTAAAAGTTCCCTTCAGGAGCAACGAAACCCAGAGAAAAGTAGTGCAAGTTTTCAGTCTGTTCCAGCAGCATCAGTTGATGATTCGGTATCAACATCACAATATGCGCCGTCCTCTTCTGGTTATGTTTCAAAAATCTGCAGCACGGATATTGCTGGTGCACCTAGTGTCGAAGAGACAAACAGAATGCAGGTTGATAGTCATGTAGCTGAGGACTCAGAGGCTGAAGATGATGATCTTTACTTATCAAATTGCAGAATTTCTCTTGTGGGTTTTGAGGAGAAAGAGTTGTCAAGGTTAGTCATGATGATACGTGATGGTGGTGGATCCCGGCATGTTATGTTAAGTGAGAGGCTTACTCATATTATTCTAGGTGCACCTTCAGAGGAGTAAGTTCATGTTACTGTTTCTTCTGCATATGCTAGTTTTAGTATGAACTGGTTGCGATTGCAGTTAATGATGTTTATTTGCCTTAGCAGAGAGAAAAAGGAGGTAAGAAGCCTGGCTGCTTGGGGTGTGATAAATGTGGTAAAGGTAACATGGTTAGAAGACTGCAATAAAACAAAAACGGAAGTCAAAGTATCCACAGCTCATTTGGCTAGCGATTTACTCTCGAAAGGTATGGATGCAGGACACATGATATCTAGTTGTATTTCAGATTGTATGGGTCATGAGAAAACTTGTTGTCCTGGCTGACATTTTTATTATTTTTCTACCTTCTGAATTCAGAATTTTCGTTTCTGGGCATGGACAAATCTGCTGCTACACGTGAGACAAAGGCAGCCAAAAGTTCATGTGGAATATTTCATGTTCCAACTTTCAACGATTCACATGATAAGCAGCTCACGAAAGATCTGTCATCTGAAAGAAAACCAGCCAGGGACAAACATGAAAATATGAATAATACCCGAGCAGCAACCAGGTCTGCGAAAGCAAGCCAACAAAGTGGATTGACCAGTATCGGCAAAGCAACTTCGTCTGCAGTGAATTCACAGAGTAGCACTTCTTCAGATACATTCAAAGGGAGAACATTTTGTTTCTCAAATTCGTTTTCTCATGATCGGGTATGCTAAGGTGTAATTACTTAATTAATTTATTTTACCGGTATCACTACCAAAACTGTGCCATAAAAAACTTTCCACTTCGATGACTTCTCTTTCGACCTTTTTTGAGAAAACGCAAACCACTTTTGCGTTTCATTATATTGAAATGGTAGGGTTTGGTTTACAGGCCTCCAGCGAGGCGATTACAGGGTATGAAAATTATGCTATTAAAATTTTCTAATATTAGAGGCTGATCCATCAACTTGTTAAGACATTAATGTTGATGGAAGATGCTAGGTGTAGTACACCTGATCTAAGAAATGCCTAATCATATTCATCTATGCAGTGTTTTGTTTTCTTTTAGTGTTATGCAGAATGTTCTATTTGCTTTCCTATTGATGAAGTGCCTATGTCCATCTTAATCAGAGAGCTGAGGTTATCGATTGGGTCAAAAAAGGGGGAGGCACTATGGTGGTTGGTGACGCACAAGCTACTGTTGCGGATTTCATAATCGAGTGTCATGGACAGAACAACATGCAATGTGACTTCTCTCATTCAACTGTTGTTTCAACTCAATGGATTGCCTCATGTTTTGAGGTATATGTTTATGTTGTCATGGTTGCTTCTTTACCGTGTATTCAAGCCGATGATCCATCATACCCTGCACCTCTACATGCAAATTTCTATAAGCTTCAAGTTCTTACATATAAGTTCTAATACAGGTGGGCTACTTGCAAGATGTTGGAAGTCATCCTATCTTCTCTCCTTTGCGCTGTCGCATCCCATTCCCAGGGTTTGAAGATGCCCGTTTCTGCGTATCACAGTATGAAGAGAAAGATAGAGTTCTGCTGAAGAACCTCTGCCTTACTTTAGGAGCTAAATTTACGGAGAAAGCATCAAAGAGAGTGACCCATCTTATTTGTAAATTTGCCAGTGGTCCAAAGTATGAGGCTTACCATAATATGAAAATTCCAATCATTACTGTAGAGTGGCTCTTCGAATGTGTGAGACAGGTAATAAATATTTCATGCATAGTTCCGAGTATATCCAAAGTTTTCCTGCCAGTTATTGTCTTACTGATCATGGGTTGAGTACGGGATTTACAAGCAGTACAACAAATTTTCATTGCAGGACACAATTATCCCTTTTGATCAGTTTCAGCCGAAACCACCTACTTCTCAGGACAAGGATGCTGGTCTGTGCACTATTAGTCAATTTCCGACACAAGCTGCAAATACAACCTCTAAAATAGATTGTCCTGAGCCATTTAGTGAACCTCAAGTACCAAGAAGCAGTTCAAAACACAGCTCTGGTAATTGTCCATTGCACAACTTGTGCAAGTATTTTCTTATCCCAATCTCACCATGTTAGCTTTGCAGGCTCCTCCATTACCGAGGAGAAAATTGCTCCTTCATTTAGTGAACCTCGAGTACCAAGAAGCAGTTCAAAACACAGCTCTGGTAATTGTCCATCGTACAACTTGTGAAAGTATTTTCTTATCTCAATCTCACCATGTTAGCTTTGCAGGCTCCTCCATTACCGAGGAGAAAATTGCTCCTTCATTTAGTGAACCTCGAGTACCAAGAAGCAGTTCAAAACACAGCTCTGGTAATTGTTCATCGCACAACTTGTGAAGGTATTTTCTTATCCCAATCTCACCATATTAGCTTTGCAGGCTCCTCCATTACCGAGGAGAAAATTGCTCCTTCTGTTAACAAAAGAAGACGATCAGAAACAGGCAAGGCTAATGATACATCTGGCAACATCGGAAGAACTGAGAAACATGTGGACAACAGCTCTGTTCCTGGTGTTGCAGATTCCATAAAGGACTTTGAGGACCTATTGGTTCAGTCATCCATGGTACCTTGATTCTTGCACCTCACTATTCACATGACGTGTACATGTTGATAGGAAATTGAATAAAATGGCAACCTGACACTTTTTTAACTGCTAATGCAGGATCCTGCACCTGATGCTGCTGTTGGTCAAGAGGAGGAACCTCAACCTGTGCCTTTCACTTCCCCATACATGGAAAATCTCTCAAACAACTGGTAATTATTACGAGTACACAGAACGTATCACATGACTTATTGCTCACCTGCACATTCAAATAATCCCCTTTACTGGTGCTGCGTGTGCTCCCTTCAGGCCAAAAAAGCATCGCATCCCCCCTGGCAAGAACGTCCAGAGCAGAAACTCCGCCCCGGCCCCGCCCCCCACTCCCTACTTGCCACCTTTCAGCGAGACACAGACAGAGTCCCAGGTGTGCATTCTACCTTACAACCAACAGTTACCTACTTGGAAGGTCAGACGATTGGCACGACCTCCCAGCTCCTGTAACCTTTGGTTTGTGATGCAGATCATCGGATATGAAGAAGATATGACCGGCATGCAGAAGATCATCGACAGAGTTAGTTCTCAAAAGAAGATGTCTGACAGTTCAGGCACAGGGCATCAATGGACTCCATCATATGAAACGGCCTGTCTCGAGTTAGGGACAGAGCCGGACCATCTAGCTGATTGCAGCGGGATCTTCCGCCCAACGATCCCGACACGAGAAATGAAAAGAAAAAGTATCAAATCTGCTTGCCCTGCCTCGTTGTCGTCAGCAAGATGGATGGAGGTGTATGGACTACGGAGGTTGTTCCTACGCAGTAGACAACATCATGTGCTGGTTGCACAACTCCCCAGAAGATCATCGTGGAATGGCACTGGGTAGTGTATCTCTGTACAGCAGTTTTGTATAGCGACTAAGAGTGTTGTGCTTCCTTTTTGGCCTGAGAAGACAGTCCGAGACTATGATCTGTGTGTTTGCTGTACTGGATCGATGGTCTTCAGTAGCGTGGTTTGGTACCGACCCGATGATGGATCTAGGAAGCATGTGAAAAGGCCCGTACATATGTGCCAATGTTTGTATAATTGTGTCCATTTTTCAGCTAGGCATTGTCTTCTCTTTCCTGTTTGTTTTGGTTCTGTTTTGAAGATAGCACAGTTCTGATAAAGTGGTTGGTTCATGCGGGAAGCATAGATCATTTTGTTTTGTTTTGTTTTGTTTTGTGAAATCGCATAGATCATTCGCTATGTTTGAGATTCACCAAGGTTTGCATGATTTTGTAAAATATAGATACGGTAAATAAGTCTGAACAATTAATAGATGCAGATCATGCCATACTTTCAGATGTAGTCCTAGGCGTTAGTAGTACTTCTAGAGACCTCGGGTGTGTGGATCATTAGCTTGCCTAGCTTAGCTAGGCTAGGCCATGCGAGCTGGTTTGGGCTATCGCCTATCGCCTACCCAGGCAAGGTTACTCGTTTCGTTCATTAGCTACCGCTAGCATTACCAGCCACGTACTAGACGCAGTTACTTTATTCATTAGCAATGCAGCATTTAAACAAAACCTTTTCCTTTTCTTGCCGTTGGAGGAGAGCCAAATTGGTCCTCCCAGCCGGGCAAGGATTTTCTAGCTCTTGTTGGCTAATTTGCTTGGCAAAAGTTGGTTATCCACTCACTACCAAACGCATAACCTTGCCCCAAGAACACGAGCATATTCCCCCTCTTAGAGCTCCCCAACCCCCGTGTCGCTCCTGAGCAGCGACCCGGGGGCGAAACGAAACCCTTGCCGCCGGGCGCCTCGCCGGCCGCCTCCCTGCGCCGTCGCCGCTGTCCTCCGCGCGGTGGCGGCGGCGCTCGTCTCTCAAAAAGGGGAGACGGCAACGCGCAGAGCACCTGAGCGGAGGTGCTCGCGTTTCTCCGGCGGCGGTCTCGGCCGCTTGGGCGGCGGGGCGGCGTCGTGTGGTACGCATCCGGGCGGGCGGAGCGGCGTCGTCTTTGACTTTCTTCCCAGTCGTCCTCCCGGGCGGCGGCGGGTGCTGTGTTGCGTCGGGCAGGCGGCGCCCCCAGATCCTGGCGGAGGCGGTGCAGGCGGTGCCCCCGTGGGCTCTTGTCCGACGTTGGGGCTTGGCTGATGTGGCTCCGGCCGCTCCTCCCAAGCTCGCTAGATCTGCCTCCGTCCTCAGCATGTGCTGGTGATGGGGTGCTCTCAGTCGACGACAAGGCGTCGAGGTGGGTCGTGCTGGTGCACTCGCTGCGGTTGGAGGTGGTAGGCTGACCTGGGTGAAAGCTTGTCTCCGTTCGGTGCTCGAAGCTGGTGATGGCGATTCCTTGTGTGTCGTCCCCTTCATGAAGGCATCATCGAGGTGAAGCATCAACATCTCTCCGCAATCTCCGGGGGAAACCCTTGATCCTTGGATCAGATGATGTGGACGCTTCAACGTCGTCTCCCCCTTGGGGGCATCATTCTTGGAGGTATGCACCATGTCGAGGGGACCAGTGGAAGGTTCGGTGGTGGATGCAGGGTTCCGTGCGGTGGCTTGCGTGGCAACGCCGACGATGACGAGTGATGGTCTTGGTAGTCGGCTTTGTCTCCGGCGTGTTCGACTCGTCTCCTTGCTGGACTTCCCCTGCACTGGAGTCGGAGCTGCGATCAGCATGTCTGCAGCGACGATGACATGCGCGGAGCTGTCAGGTTTTGGCGACCTTCGCCGGCGCGGATCCTGACCATCTCCTCTTCGGAGCTCATCTTTAGAATCGAAGCTGCCAGCCTTTGCGTGAAGGGTCAGCTGTTTGGCATAGGCCGGTGCGGGCTTCACAAGACCGCTACGATGAGGTCTTCTTCGGTGGTTGCTTCTTCGAGGAAGTCGGAGTCGCTCGCGAGGAGTGAGTGATGACGATGACATCGGTGGGCTGCCTCAACGATGACTCTCGTCTCTAGCGGTGTGTGTGCAGTTTACGTTTGGTAGCCATGGTGGCCGTGTGTGCTCTCCCGATGGTCGTGTTCCATGACGGTCGGCGAGGGTGGTTGTATCGGTTTTAGGCCGATTTCCCGCTAATTAACCGGCCAATTCCCACTTCTTCTTAATTAATGAAAATGACAAGTCTTTTGCTTCGGTAAAAATAAAAAACCTTGCCCGGGGAGTCTATTTTTGACCTTGCCGAGGAATTCGTTTCTTTTAATTTGCACACGGCTGCTGCTCTGTCTGTTCCGTAATCTGAAATGATAGTGCCTTTTTCTGGAGTTCGGGTGTAAAAAAAATTACACCTTCGGGGTTGGATTTGGCAACTTGAGAAAGAACAAGGATACCAAACATAAGATCCCGAGTCTACTTGGCTCCGTTCATCAGCAGGCTGATGCGGGAACTGGAGAAGTCGTAATAGGCTAACATCGATCTGTTGGAGTATCCAGAAGCTATGGTCGACGGTATTGGTACGTTCATCAAACGAGCAAGCAAGGATCGGTCGATCGATATGCACATTTGGAAGTCTCTGTTGGCCGGCCTGACCATGGGATCTGGACTTTTTTTCCAGACGGGGTTAACTTTGAAGATACAGGCTTGAAAACTGTCGAAAGTCACGTCAGGCCGTATACGTAATATGTTGGAACACCGGCACTGTACAACACTACAAGATGAACGTACCAACACGATACCGATGACCTAGCTAGTTGCAACAGAAAAAATATGTACAGCGTTAGAGCCAGAAGAAAAAACATGATTATAAGTTCATGTGTTGGTCGTCTGGTCTCTTAAATCCAGCAGAAAATAAACTTTGAAACCGAAAAGTGTTTTTTGTCATGAGGCTGGAGCCCATCCTTTTTGGTTACATAGAGCATCTCAAGTGGACGCCCTGTATCAGGGCCGACTCTATATTTTTCGGGGCCCTTGTGCGAGGTTGAAAAATTGGCCCCTAGGTACTATATATATATGTATGTATGATGTAGAATGTTAAAAGTTTACATCGAACCACACATGGTTATTCCGAGACATCTATAAATCATTGATATAAGCAATTAAGCAATGTCATATTACGACAGAAAATTTAAAAGAGTTGCAAAATATAACAAATAATATTCTCTTCTCATTTGATTACCTCAAATAAGAACCAAATTCCAATGAGTTCATCGTTACTAATGCTTTAGTGCTTCATAATCGAAATTTTTCGGTCATTTAGGGATGCAAAATCATTGAGTACAATATCAAGATCAATGTTGTCCAAAATATCATTCTCAATACAGCACATAGCCAAGCCGTTCAATCTGTCTTTTAGCATAACGATCCGATTTGGTGATTTCTCTCCAGACGGAAGCGGAAGGCGGCAAGCGAGAACATGAACAGGCGAGAACGGCCAGCTGATCGATGGATTGCACATTGACGTACCTGTCTATTCCTCTCCCCTAACGGCCAGCGAGAACATGAACAGGCGAGAACGGCCAGCTTGGGACTTTTACATTTAATTTATTTAATTTTATTCAGCCCAATAGCACCCAATATACATAGGCATATGTAGAGATGGGCCCCCTCCAGCCATGGGCCCTTGTGCGCCGTACAAGGTCGCCTAGGGCCAGAGCCGGCCCTGCCCAGTATCCCCCATCCAACGGAGCCTCCCATTTGCTCACATATGGATCTTGTTGTCCGGACACCTTTTTTCGACCCCCTAACAATGGGGCTGTGTCCGGACACCACTGCCACGTTGGATTTTCTGTGCACTAGCCTACTTGTCACTTGTCATATAAAAATTCTGCCGACCCAGACATGCCTTCTCCCCCTCCCATATCTCTCCATTGTTCGTAATGCATCGGGTGAAGTTGTAGGGAGCTGCTGCGGGGCGAATTCAATATGCTTCCGAAGTCTTTGTAACCAGTGATATTGTTGAGCCTCTGTTAGAGTAATGTATTGCATTTCAGTTAAAAAAAGTTGTATCACCACAAACATGCAATTCTCGATTGTGAAATACCAATTTCTTCAAGAACTGATTGAACTCAAATGTTCATTTCTTCTGGTGACCAAGTGGTAGACAAGTTCATTAAACCACTTCCGGTCAAGCAACTCGAACATTTCAAACGACATCTCAATTTGGAGAGCTGCGCTTGAGGGGGCGTATGATCGTTGTAATTATAGGTTATATGAAGTCATCCTAGCCGCTCAACCCATCTCTGTTTCATTTACTTCTTCCGCGGAGACTGGTGGCAGCTCCTCTAAGGCGCACGTCTGCTGTGGAGACCGGCGGAGCTCCTCTCTTGCACACGTCTGCCGTAGAGACAAGCATCACGTCGTTCGGTAGAGGTCATGTGTCTGCCGTGAAGCTGCCGAGATCCCTACTGGCAATGAGCTTCGCTGGCATCTACGCTGCACCTCCATGACCATTCTAGGAGGCATGGATCTCCGGCTGCCTACGTTCCTCTACTACTATTGTGCCTACAAGGACAGTGAGGGGTGATGACGTGGATCACACGTTCGTTGGGAGACCCCAAGACGAAGATATGAAGTAGTGTAGCAGCGGTTTCCCTCAGTATGAAACCAAGGTTTAATCGAACCAGTAGGAGCAAGAAATCACTTCTGAAGGTTGTCAGTGGCGCACTGACGTGGAACCTGCACACAACACAATCAAACTACTTTGCCCCAACGAAACAGTGAGGTTGTCAATCTCACCGGCTTGCTGAAAACAAAGGATTAAACGTATGGTGTGGAAAACAGTAGTAAATTGCAGAGAATGAAAAGGAACAATGTTTGCAGTTGGTTGTATTATCAGTGTAAAAGAATGGACCGGGGTCCACAGTTCACTAGTGGTGTCTCTCCATAAAAGATAACTAACATGCTGGGTGAACAAATTACAGCTGGGCAATTGACAAAATATTGAGCGCATGACAATGCATATATATGACATGATGATTACTATGATATTCATGTGGGCATTACGACAAAATACATAGACCGTTATCCAACAGCGTCTATGACTAATAATCCACCTCCAGGTTGTCATACCGAGTTCCCCGTTGGTATTAAGTTGCAAGCAACGGATAATCGCATTAAGTAATGTGCGTAATGTAAACAAATGCATTAGACCTAACGGCGCACCCTTAAGCTAAGCATCGGTTATTTTATCCCTAGTGGCAACAGCACATCCACAATCTTAGAAGTTGTTGTCACTCTCCCAGATTACCGGAGGCATGAACCCACTATCTAGCATAAATACTCACTCTTGGAGTTACAAGCATCTACTTGGCCAAAGCATCTACTAGTAACGGAAAGCATGCAAGATCATAAATAACATATAAGATAGATTGATAATCAACTTGACATAGTATTCAATATTCATCGGATCCCAGCAAACACAACATGTAGCATTACAATAAGATGATCTTGATCATGATAGGCAGCTCACAAGATCTAAACATGATAGCATAAAGTGGAGAGACAACCATCTAGCTACTGCTATGGACCCGTAGTCCAAGGATGAACTACTCACGCATCACTCCGGAGGCAGGCATGGTGATGTAGAGCCCTCCGGTGATGATTCCCCTCTCCGGCAGGGTGCCGGGAAGAGCTTCTGAACCCTCCCGAGCTAGGGTTGACGGCGGCGGCGTCTCTGGAACTTTTCGTGGATAATGGCTCGGGTATTTAGGGTTTTCGCGTCGGAAGATAAATAGGCGAAAGGGCGGCGGCTGGAGACGCCCGTGGGGCCCACACCACCCCACGGCGCGGCAGGGGGGGCCGCGCCGCCCCATGGTGTGGCTGGCTCGTGGCTCCCCTCCGTCTCTCCTTTGGACTCCGTGTACGTGTTGGAAAAATAGGAGGTTCTGTCCAAGTTTCGTCCAATTCCGAGAATATTTCCAGACTAGCTTTTCTGGAATACAAAAACAGCAGAAAACAGGAACTGGCACTGTGGCATCTTGTTAATAGGTTAGTCCCAGAAAATGCATAAAAATGCTATGAAGTGTATATAAAACATGTAACAATTGGTATAATATCAACATGGAACATCAGAAATTATAGATACGTTTGAGACGTATCAAGCATCCCCAAGCTTAGTTCTACTCGTCCTCGAGTAGGTAAAACGATAAAAACAAAATAATTTCTGAGGTGACATGCTACAATCATAATCTTGATCAAATAGTATTGTAAAGCACATGTTATGAATGAAGTGATCCAGGTCAATGGTCTATAGTTTGCTAGCAAGTAGATAATGAGCAAACAACTGAATCATATAAGCAAAAACTTTTCATGAATAGTACTTTCGAGACAAGCATCAAAGAGTTTTGCATAAGAGTTAACTCATAAAGCAATAGATTCTAAGTAAAAGGTATTTAACCAACACAAAGGAAGATTTAAGCTTCAGCAATTGCTTTCAACTTTCAACATATATATCTCATGGATATTTGTCAACACAAAGCAATATAATAAGTGCAATATACAAGCATATAAAAATTGTTGCACCAAAGTTGACACTAGTGTTTGCTTCTGAGATAGAAAGAAGTAGGAAAACTGACTCAACATAAAAGTAAAAGAAAGGCCCTTCGCAGAGGGAAGCAGGGATTAAATCATGTGCTAGAGCTTTTTAAGTTTTTGAAATCATAAAGAGAGTAAAAATAAGTTTTGGGAGGTGTTTGTTAATTGTCAACGAATCAGAAAATGGAAAGTACAATATGACCCCTGCCAACCAGACTTTTAAGAGCGGCTCCCATGAAGGACGTTATTTCTACCAGCAAGGCAGATCATCCCTCTTCTCTTTTGTTTACACATGCAGATATTTCACTGTTTGTCATTGCTTGACTGATAAATCAGGGCAAAAATGTGAAGAGAATTAAGCGGTTAAAGTTGTAATTAATTGGGACTGGGCACCCCATTTGCCAGCTCTTTTTGCAAAATTAATGGATAAGCGGATGTATATGCCGCTAGTCCGGTGGTAAAGTCTGTTTGACAGTTGACATAAAGACATCCACCCCGTCCTCATGAGCTTGGTAAACATTGACACAAAAAGGAGTAATAATTTTTGAATAGTTTAAAGGTAGCACATGAAAAATTTACTTGGAATGGCAAGGAAATACCACATATAGGTAGTTATGGTGGACACAGATGGCATGGATTTTGGCTCAAGGTTTTGGATGCACGAGAAGCATTCCCTCTCAGTACAGAGTTTAGGCTAGCAAGGTTATTTGAAGCAAACACAGGATATCAACCGACACAGCAAGACTTATATGAAAACATATTGCAAGCATTATAAGACTCTACACTGTCTTCCTTGTTAACCAAACCCTTTTACTAGAAAATATCTAGACCTTAGAGATACCAATCATGCAAACCAAATTTCAACGAGCTTTACGGTAGTTCTTCATTAATAGGTTTTAACTACATGATACAAAAGCTTAAACATGAACTACTTGATAACTCAAAACAATTGACAAGTATCAAATTATCCAATACAGTGATCTACAAGAATATGTAAGCTTTTTCCATTATACCATCTACCACATGCAACATTTTCTGTTCCAACCAAACACCAATCAATTTATTTCAACATAAACTCTCCAAACAATTATAAGTGAAGCAAGAGAGTACTTTCTTTAAAAGAACTAACAGCTCTGAATAAGAGATGCATGCAAAACAGGAGCTAAAAGCATAGCAATAGCTAGATAAGAATACTCAACAAGTATAAGTGAAGAATAGGAGTATTCATATGAAAAAGCGGAGCGTGTCTCTCTCCCAATCAAGAATGCTAGGGTCCAATCAAGTTGACCATAAGAAAAATAAAATACTGAAAATAAAAGCACACAGACGCTCCAAGTAAAGCACATATGATGTGAAAGAATTAAAATATAGTTTCACTAGAGATGACCTGATAAGTTGCTGATGAAGAAGGGGATGCCTTGGGCATCCCCAAGCTTAGACGCTTGAGTCTTCTTGAAATATGCTGGGGTGATCCATGGGAGCATCCCCAAGCTTAAGCTCTTCACTCTTCTTGATCACATTATATCATCCTTCTCTCTTGACCCTTGAAAACTTCCGCCACACCAAACTCAGAGTAATTCTCATTAGAGGGTTAGTGCACAATCAAAAACTCACATGTTCTATAAGGACACAAACATGACCGTTACTTTTAACATTAACTACTGCCACTGATGTTATGTGAAGCTCTTCACCCTAAAAAAGAATTCCACTCAACACTAGTAAAAGAGAGAATGCGAAAAATAAAAGACAGAATCTGTCTAAACAGAACAGTCTGTAAAGACGAATTTTTTCGAGGCACTTACGTTGCTCAGATCGAAAAACGCAAAACTAACGAAAGATGCGTACATATCTGAGGATCACGCACAAAAATTTGCAGATTTAAATAATTTTTCTGTGATTTTACAGAAGTAAAACGGTGAACACAGAAATCTGTTCCTGCGCAGAAATCCAAATCTAGCATCATCTTCCTATTAGAGGCTCCACTTGGCACAACAATGCGATAAAATAAAGATACAAAGGAATTGTTACAGAAGTAAACAACCTTGACTCAAAAAAAAGAAAAATTGCAGAAATAAAATAATGGGTTGTCTCCCATAAGCGCTTTTCTTTAACGCCTTTTAGCTAGGCATAGTGATTTTTATGATGCTCACATAAAGATGAGAGTTGAAACATAAAAGAGAGCATCAAGAAGCATATATAAAACATGTTTAAATCTAACACTCTTCCTATGCATAGGAGCCTTGTAAGAAAACAAGTCAATGAAGCACAAAGTGACTAGCGTAGGAAGGCAAAACAAGTGCAACTTCAAAATTTCAACATAAAGAGAGGAGACTTAATATTATTGAGATATATGAAACCGTGTCTCCCTCTCTCATATGACCATTAGGTCTTAAAACAAACAGCATATAAAAGAAACACAAAAAAGCTCAAAACTTTCATCATAAAGAGAGGAAATTTAATAACATGAAGATTTCTATAACCATATTTTCCTCTCTCAAAATAATTTTCAGTAGCATCATGAATAGACTCAACAATATAGCTTTCACATAAAGCATTCTTATCATGATTCACACGCATAAAAGTATCATTACTCTCCACATAAATATAGCAATTATCATTAGTAATAGTGGGAGCAAAACTATCAAGCCATCATTGTAATCATAAATTGTAGGCAAAGTATCATCAAAGCGAATTTCCTCCTCCAAAGCTAGGGGACTAAAAATAATATTTTCATCAAAACCAGCTTCCCCAAGCTTAGAGCTTTCCATGGCATTAGCAATAATGGTGTTCAAAGAATGTATGCTAATAACATTGCTACTATCATGATTGTTATGCAAATAAAGTTCCATAGGCTTTTTAATTTTCTCTTCAAACACCTCATGTCCCAACTCAAGATAAATTTCATAAAGCTCTCTCATGTTGTTTTCAGCCATAGGACTAGTTTCAAGGAAAGTAACCATTGATAGCAAGTAAAGAGCTAGACATAATAACTCAGCAAGACAATAACAAAGTAATGAGATTGGAAGCGTGAGACTCCCCTTGCAGAAATCCTCTTGCTCCCCGGCAACGGCGCCAGAAAAGTGCTTGATGACGTGGATCACACGTTCGTTGGGAGACCCCAAGAGGAAGGTATGAAGCAGTGTAGCAGCAGTTTCCCTCAGTATGAAACCAAGGTTTAATCGAACCAGTAGGAGCAAGAAATCACTTCTGAAGGTTGTCAGTGGCGCGCTGACGTGGAACCTGCACACAACACAATCAAACTACTTTGCCCCAACGAAACAGTGAGGTTGTCAATCTCACCGGCTTGCTGAAAAAAAGGATTAAACGTATGGTGTGGAAAACAGTAGTAAATTGCAGAGAATGAAAAGAACAATGTTTGCAGTTGGTTGTATTATCAGTGTAAAAGAATGGACCGGGGTCCACAGTTCACTAGTGGTGTCTCTCCATAAAAGATAACTAACATGCTGGGTGAACAAATTACAGCTGGACAATTGACAAAATATTGAGCGCATGACAATGCATATATATAACATGATGATTACTATGATATTCATGTGGGCATTACGACAAAATACATAGACCGTTATCCAACAGCGTCTATGACTAATAATCCATCCAGGTTGTCATACCAAGTTCCCCGTTGGTATTAAGTTGCAAGCAACTGATAATCGCATTAAGTAATGTGCGTAATGTAAACAAATGCATTAGACCTAACGGCGCACCCTTAAGCTAGCATCGGTTATTTTATCCCTAGTGGCAACAACACATCCACAATCTTAAAGTTGTTGTCACTCTCCCAGATTACCGGAGGCATGAACTCACTATCTAGCATAAATACTAACTCTTGGAGTTACAAGCATCTACTTGGCCAAAACATCTACTAGTAACGGAAAGAATGCAAGATCATAAATAACATATAAGATAGATTGATAATCAACTTGCCATAGTATTCAATATTCATCGGATCCCAGCAAACACAACATGTAGCATTACAATAAGATGATCTTGATCATGATAGGCAGCTCACAAGATCTAAACATGATACCATAAAGTGGAGAGACAACCATCTAGCTACTGCTATGGACCCGTAGTCCAAGGATGAACTATTCACGCATCACTCCGGAGTCAGGCATGGTGATGTAGAGCCCTCCGGTGATGATTCCCCTCTCCGGCAGGGTGCCGGGAAGAGCTTATGAACCCTTCCGAGTTAGGGTTGACGGCGGCGGCGTCTCTGGAACTTTTCGTGGATAATGGCTCGGGTATTTAGGGTTTTCGCGTCGGGAAGATTATATAGGTGAAAGGGCGGCGGCTGGAGACGCCCGTGGGGCCCACACCAGCCCAAGGCGTGGCAGAGGGGGGCCCGCACCGTCCCATGGTGTGGCTGGCTCGTGGCTCCCCTGCGTCTCTCCTTTGGACTCCGTGTACGTGTTGGAAAAATAGGAGGTTTTGTCCAAGTTTCGTCCAATTCCGAGAATATTTCTAGACTAGGTTTTCTGGAATACAAAAACAGCAGAAAACAAGAACTGACACTGTGCCATCTTGTTAATAGGTTAGTCCCAGAAAATGCATAAAAATGCTATGAAGTGTATATAAAACATGTAGCAATTGGTATAATATCAACATGGAACATCAGAAATTGTAAATACGTTTGAGACGTATCAAGGGGTGGGAGCCCTTCATTTGCAGGTGCCACTGGGTGCACCCAACCTCAAATGTGTGGACAAGTGGTTTGGACACCCCCAACCGGGCGATGTCCGGATTATAGGGGATTGCAACTAGAGATGCTCTTAGAATTTTATAAAGAAAAATTCTATCGTATGTATTTATTTGCTGCAATTTTATCTTGAAGGTAAGATGTCTTTTGTTTGAGTGGCAATATTCTTCTTTTTTTTTCCAAGTTTTTTTCTTTTTCTGAAAGGTCCATTTATACAAATTCTTTTGTTGTAGGTCCATTTATATCAGTTCTTGGTCCGTTGGCCACTTGGCTGTCTTTCATTCTACCTTGTCAAAAAGTGCTCCCGACAAGCTAAAAAAGACAAGTGTTCCCAAGTTTAATACAAGCATATTGAAGAGCAAGGACCATGGTTAACCGCGTCCAGGTTTCACAGCGATCAAACATGGCAACCACGTACAGTGACTTTGCATGCGATCAAATAGTTGAACTCCATCCAAGATGGCATCCATCCATGCATGCATAAATACACAACGGATCGTACTACGTTATTCACACAAACAAACCACAAGACATCAAATAACCGTTACAACTTGTAAACTGCTAGTCGGCGGTATACGAAAAACACATCGACCGGCCGTACGTGTCGATCGATCGACATGGCGGTGTGGAGGTTGTCCGTCGACGATGCTGTGTCCGCCGTCGTGCCCATCGTGGTGTACTGGGCCTACTCCGGCGTGCACATGGCGCTGGGCCATGCACGGGTCATGGACAAGTACAGGCTGAACACCAAGGCCGAAGAAGACAGCAAGAACATGGTGTCCAAGCGTGCGGTCCTCGCCAACGTCCTCATGCAGCACGCCATGCAGCTCGCCAGCGTCTTCCTGCTCGCCGTGGTACGTACACATGCACTGCAGCTTTCAGGAGGAGCGGCGGCGAGGACGACGTCGTACCTGACGGCGGCGCGGCAGATCGCGGTGGTGGTGGTGGTGTTCGACGCGTACCGGTACGCGTGGCACCGGCTGGCGCACCGCAGCCGCTTCATTTACCGACACCTCCACTCGTGGCACCACCGCATCGTGGTGCCCTACGCGTTCGGCGCCATCTACGGCCACCCGCTGGAGGCCCTGATCTTGGACGCGGCGGGGGCCACGCTCGCCATCCTCGCCTCCGGCCTGTCGTCGTCGTCGCCGCGCGCCACGGCCGTGTTTCTCTCGCTCTGCAGCGTCAAGGGCATCGACAACCACTGCGGCCTGTGCCTCCTGCCGCGCCGTCTGCAGTCGCTCTGGAACGGCGCCGCGTACCACGGCGTGCACCACATGCCGCGCGGCGTCAGGCACAACTTCTCCGACATGTTCTTCGTGACGTGGGACAAGGTGTTCGGGACGCACATGCCCTACGCCGTCCAGGAGAGGCCCGGCGGCGAAGGGTTGATGACTTGATGCTCAGGCCCAAGCCGTCCGGAGGTGGCGCCACCAACAAAACCTAATCAATAACGGCATCATGCACGCTCGCACGTATAGTGGTCCTTAGTATAGTCAGTAAGTACGCAAGTTGCATGTGTATGTGTAGCTTGCATTCAGCTGCTCTCGAGAACTATAGGTGTATTTTACCTTTTGGGATAAATTAAACTTATTAAAGTTTGATTTATTTCATAGAAAAATTACCTTACATTGTTTACACTAAATTGTTACCATTAGATTCGTCTTGAAATAAAGTTTCAAAATATACCATTTGATATCATATATATGTTGCTACTAAGTTGGTCAAATTAAAAAAAATACACCTATTGATATTTAGTCAAAAGTCAAAACTTTCTAAGTTTGACCAAGTATGCTAAAAAAATATTAACATTTACACTACAACCCTTATATGAGTTATTTTCACAAATCAGCCCTTCCATACAGTGTCCTACACCTAATAACGCATAATCATGCCTAGGCAGCGCCTAAGCCTCGTAGGCTCTAGACGGTGCCCAAACGAATGATGAACGCCTTTTTGAACCTTGGTTTTACATATAGTTGCAACTGAGAATCTTTCAGTTGCCGGTGGGGTTGCATCTGAGAATTTTTAGTTGTAAGTGGGGTTGTAATGAGATTCTTTCAGTTGAACGTGGGGTTTCAACTGAGATTTTTCAGTCACAAGTAGGGTTATAAACTTATAATTGAAAAGCTCAGTTGCAAATTGGTTCGCAACAGAGCTTATTCAGTTGCAAATTGATATGCCCTCGCACAAAACTCGGGCCCCGCGTGACTTGGCAGCTCCAACGTCCATGGCACGGCCGCCTCTTCGTCGCAACACAATCACCTCATTGTAGCATGACCACCTCTACGCCCGCTGCATGGCAATCTCGACATCCGGGACATGGTCGCCTCTACATTGGCAACCCGACGTGGACAAGACTGAAGTTTCTTCTAACAAGGAGAGACACGCTTCATAACCGGTTTATCTTCCTCCGGCTTATGATAATCCACATAAAAGTTGTTTGTTTTTCGGGAATGCTTCAAGCTCTCTGATAGCTGCCTAATCAAGACAAAGCAAATAAGGCGGTTCTTCATCAACCTCATCGACAAGACGGCGTTGGACTTCCGGGGCTATTGTTGGGAATATAACAAATAGGTATCCCCTCAGAATGGAGCTAACCCAGCCTGCCAGGGTGGCCCACAGGTGGCAAAGCCTACAGCTTTGTCGGGCGGCCAAGCAGGAAGAAGCACAAGACGAAGGATGCAACGGGCTAAGGGAAGTCCAAGACGGAGGCCCGACGATTAGCCAACCTAGAGCACAAGGTGGAACCAGAAGTCTTATTAGTTTATGACTCTATTTTTTTATCGGTTAATCCTTCCTTATAAGCTCCTGTATAAGCCGGCCTACTGGAGACTTAGGGCTAACCTTTTACAGAGCACATAAGATCATTGTAATCTATACACATATATGCCATAAATTGACTTATAGCAGCACGTAGGACTCCGCCACCATCGTTGAGCCTAAATCTGAGTTAACGTGTGTGCAATCCCGTCACTGGAATCCCTCTTGCCTAACACTCACGTCTTTCTTTACTACTTGTTGGTAATAGATGGCACCCGCGTCGACAATACAAATGCAGTTATGTTTGTTTTTCACTTACCATTTGTATTAGTTACAATGACACTTTTTTCTCGATGCAACTTTTCTGCAACCACACTTTGCTGACGGACATAAAAAGTGACCGAATCTTCCAAAAATTTCCTTCACCTCCAACTAGATAGTCATGAAAACCTTTACCTGAGCATCCATAATTGCACAAATAATTCCGTTCCCCCCTTCCGTTTCCTCACATCAGGAAAACTGAAACTGCAAAAGTCATCATAAAACCCAAGCCACACATTGTGGTCCACGATATCCTCCCCAAACTTGAAACCTCATCCATTTAGCAAACTTCCAAGGATGTCAATCTCAGAACTTCTGATCACCCAAGATCCAACTTCTCTTTCTTTCCTCATTTCCCCTTTCAATCATTTTTCTTGGGTGATTCCTCATCATTTTGTGCGTGTGTGCTCCATTTGGCATTGCTCACAGCCACAATGGCGGCCGCGTGACCAACCTGCCGCAAAGAGTTTTTCCAGTTCGCCTCTTGATTTCTTTCCCTACCAGTAGTTCAGCTTCGTGTCTCATCTCCCTCAGAAGCCACAGCTTTTACTCCACCTGGTCTGTGGATGCCATCGAGAGGCACGCCGAGACCACGGGCGGCCTCGACAGCGACGCGCTCCCTTCCCTTCCCCTCGTCGCCGGCTCCGCGCGCGCACGCCCCGCTTGATGCTCTCCGTGTGCGCGCGGCACGGGGCCGCCAAGCTCCCGCTCCCGCCGGCCGCTGGCGAGCGGGTCGCCTGGGTCGCCGCCGGCAGGTGGTGGTGGTGGCGCCCCGCGGGGGCACGCCGCGGCGTCGCCGCGCGGGCGCCATCATTCAATTCCCGGATCGGGCTCGATTCCCAGGTTAGTTGTCTCCCTCGCCGTTCCTCGAGCATTCCGTCGAACAGTTGGTGGAAGCTGCTCGAGGCGCCGCCCTTCGTCTTGGGATCTTTGCGCCGTCTAGTTCATACCTTCGATAATAAAGTTCCATCGATTTATAGGATCGATGGCTGACTAGATATGCTTGTTCATACTGTAGCCTCTATGATACTTGTAGGCATTTAATCGAACAGTTTTATAGGATGCTGGAGACCAACTATAAACTTTTTTTTTCTTACTCGATTGCATCGAAATTGTACTGTTGCTTCTTTACTGATAGATTCTTTGTTGTAGAATTCTCACACAAGGGACTTATCCCAGCTTCTGTGGGTTGGTCCGGTGCCGGGCGACATCGCGGAGATTGAGGCCTACTGCCGCATATTCCGTGCCGCGGAGCAGCTCCAAAATGCTGTCATGTCAGCGCTCTGCGACCCAGAGACAGGCGAGTGCCCTGTGCGGTATGATGTGCCATCGGAGGACCTGCCGGTGCTGGAGGACAAGGTTGCTGCTGTGCTTGGCTGCATGCTGGCATTGCTGAACCGGGGTAGGACAGAGGTGCTTGCAGGGCGGTCAGGTGTCGCCAGCGCCTTCCAAGGATCTGAGCACAGCACGATGGATAGGATCCCGCCTCTCGCCTTGTTCCGTGGAGATATGAAGCGGTGCTGTGAGAGCATGCAGGTTGCACTTTCTGGTTACCTTGTACCCAATGAGACCCGGGGATTGGATATATGGATGAGGCTGCAGAGATTGAAGAATGCCTGCTATGATGCGGGTTTTGCAAGGACTGATGGCCATCCCTGTCCAACATTGTTCGCAAATTGGTTTCCCGTGTACTTTTCAACTGTGCCAGATGATTCGGCGACAGATGAGCTGGAGGTTGCATTTTGGAGGGGAGGGCAAGTCAGTGTGGAGGGATTGGCATGGTTGTTGGCTAAGGGATTCAGAACTATTGTTGATCTCCGGGAGGAAGATGTTAAAGATGATTTATACCTTTCAGCAGTTGGGGAAGCTGTCTCATCCGGAAAGATAGAGGTGGTCAACATGCCAGTAGAGATTGGGACTGCTCCCTCTGCCGAACAAGTTCAGCAATTTGCGGCACTTGTGTCAGATGGAGCGAAGAAGCCCATTTATCTTCATAGCAAGGAAGGGATTGGCAGGACGTCCGCAATGGTCTCCAGATGGAAGCAGTATGCCACTCGTGCTGAGAGACTTGCTACTAAAAAGCGCACACCAAATGTGAGTGGTAAGGCCCTGAAGAATGACCAGACAGAACAGCACACAAGCAGCGCAAGGTCCTCCTCCTCAAATGGTAGTGAAAACGGTGCACTATTGGAGTCTGATAGAACCGTGGATAATGGGGAAGCACGAGACATAGAAATAGAAATCGCACAAAATAATCTGGAAATTACTAATTCCCTTCCCACTGATCAAAGCACTGAACAAGGCGAATTGCATGGCAGCAGGACAGAACTTCTTTCTGATTTTAAACTGGAGACTAGTCCTCTTAAGGCACAATTTCCTTCTTGCAATGTTTTCTCTAGAAAGGAGATGACCAAATTTTTTAGAAGCAAAAGAATTTATCCAAAATCTGCTCTGAACTCTCGGAGACGATCGAGTAGCTTAATGATCTCAAGGAGAAAACAAAATCTCAGAGCTGAACAGAATGAAGCTATTGATTGTGAAGCAACAGACATGACGGTTCTGAAAAACGCAAATGGGACGTTATTTGACAATGATTATATACTATCAGTTTCTTCAGGGATCACTAATGGGGAGCTGTCGAGCAATGGAACCTCCACTTGCGAGGAAAAGGAAAACAAAGCCTCTCTCATAACTATTGATACTAGAACATCTAATGCCAACAATTCCAATGGGAATGCTCAGCTTGGAGCACAAAAACCATCTGAAAAGAATGGTGCGCCTTATCTTGAGAGATACCCATCAGATTCCGTTGATGGAAGTATTTGTGCCTCTTCCACTGGTGTTGTCAGAATTCAGTCGAGAAGAAAAGCTGAGATGTTTCTAGTACGTACAGATGGATTTTCTTGTACTAGAGAAAAAGTAACAGAATCATCTTTGGCTTTTACTCATCCTAGCACCCAGCAACAGATGCTTATGTGGAAATCTCCTCCAAAGACTGTCTTACTATTGAAGAAATTAGGTGATGAGCTCATGGAAGAGGCTAAAGAGGTGCATGCGGAATTTCCATTTTTTTGGTGAATATATATTGTTGCATATCATTGGTATATCGATACTTCTGTTCTACTTTTTTATGTGGTAGCAAAATGTACTCTGGTCCATCTTAAAAAAGACTAAACGTCTTGCATGCAAATGATTATTTGATACATGTTATAATATAATGCTAGAAAACATTTGCTTGCAAGTAATGTTTTATGTTTGGGAAACTTACCTTATAAGCTTCTCCAGTACTGAGTACATCATGAATTTGTAGTAAGACGTGGAACTGCACATAATTAATTGAAAGGATTTAAGTATTGTATGTGAACTAATATAATCATTTCTCCAGTAGTTGAATACGTTATTTGGAGTTGAAGTTCTAGAAAGGTTTCAATGAAGTTGATGATTTGCTTTAGAATCCAAGAGGCTGTATAAAGTCCCTGAATACACCATGGGATATCTGGGTGATAATTGAATTGATTGGAGAACATAGCTTTTTCTATGAGGGGGACTGACTTTTAGATCTCTTGGTAGGGATAGTCATTCATGGGGGCAGCCGGTCTAGAACATCATCTAAAGTATCTGATGGACATTTAACAATTTGTATAACTCTGCGATGTATGCTCTTTTGTACATGTCTTCAGAAGTGTATGGAGACTTAGTTCTCTACTCGAACTCACTAACTGTTTGATAGTCACTTAGGCGATACATTTCATGTACCTCTGCCTAATTTTATTCTTTTCATTGGCAACCGACATAGCATTTTATACTTTATATACTTCTAACCACTTACTTTTCAGGTCGCTTCATTTCTGCATCATCAAGAAAAGATGAATGTTCTTGTGGAGCCTGATGTTCATGATGTATTTGCAAGGATTCCTGGTTATGGTTTTGTGCAAACCTTTTATACTCAAGATACCAGGTATAAGTGAAACATATTTAATTCTGTGACAAGTGATACCCTGTATATTAGTTTCCATATTACCATTACTAACATTAATTTGTGCCAAAAAAAAACAGTGACCTTCATGAGAGAGTTGATTTTGTCACGTGCTTGGGTGGCGATGGGGTCATATTGCATGCATCAAATTTATTTAGGACTTCTGTACCACCTGTTGTGTCATTTAATCTTGGATCTCTTGGATTTCTGACTTCACATATTGTAAGTTTCAGACTCCATTCCAAGAGAAATTCATCTCTATAACCTGTGTTTTGGATCAAATCTAAGCATGTAACATTTCCTTCACCTCAGTTTGAAGGTTTCAGACAAGACATGAGAGCTGTCATCCACGGGAACAATACGCTTGGAGTTTATATAACCCTTAGAATGCGCCTACGCTGTGTAATCTTTCGGAATGGAAAAGCAATGCCTGGAAAAGTGTTCGATGTGCTGAATGAAGTTGTTGTTGATCGGGGTTCTAATCCATATCTTTCAAAAATTGAATGCTATGAGCATAACCACCTTATCACCAAGGTAAGATGTGTACAAACTCTTAAATCTCTATTTGTGCCTTTTTACTCTGGTAACTGTGCATCATTCTTGTTTGTCTATATTTCTGTCCGGAAATTTTAGTGGGCTGCATCTCAAAATGATGTCATGTTTTATCACATGGTTGCCCAAACCAAATGGTTACTGTAATCTAATCATAACATACTAGTGTGTTGAGTCTCACTGCTACGCTTGATCTTGTAGTCCTAGAGATTATATAATTGTTTGATGCTAGTATTCAGTATTGTATCTACCGTAAAGTGAACTATGGGAATGTATGTAGGTTCAAGGAGATGGTGTGATAGTAGCAACACCGACTGGCAGCACAGCATACTCTACTGCAGCAGGGGGTTCAATGGTAAGTTAATCCTTGCAAGTTATACTATTTGGAAAAAAATGAGCAAAAGCATTACTTAAGTTGTGTTCATGGCATGTAAACAAACGCATTATCCAGATTTACATATGGCATATTTCTTGTGTCACGTTTTCACTCAGCGTGACATTATTTCTCAATGAAGCATCATGTTGATAAGTTTTCTACATGAAAGATGTCATTTTGGTTACATGGATAAAACTTTTATCTGTCATGCATGCTGTACATGTTTCAATGAAGTCATGCTGATGAATATCTGGAATGCTCCCATGTCCTTGCTTTCCACTGCCTAAATGTTTAGTGGTCCTTGAATCTTTTCATAAGCTTAAAAGCAGAGCTTTTTTACACAAATTTTCAATAGTGCCTGCAGTTTGTATACACAACATTTACTTAATAATAATACAAGGAGTCATTCTCGGCTACCTGGGAGCAAGATTCAATCTAGTTGCTGCAGTTAAGATCATTTATTGTAATCTTCAGGGACTACGCGGTACACACTAAAGAATTCGATGTAACATATCAAAGCTGGATAACGAGAAATGATGATATGGCTTGTTGGCGTGCTTTGCTGGTGCAGTGCTGCATTCAATTGATTTATGTCAATGTTTATTTTGATATATGCCACAATCAACTTCGTCTATTCGAAAAATGTTACTTATGTCAAGTGTACCTTTTTATTTTAGCACCTCAATCACATAATTTGTGTTTAGTAGCCTTTTCGTTTGTGCCAGTCAACTGTTCCTTTTGACATGCGTACTTGTGTATAGCAAAGTTATTTACTGTGATCATTGTGATTTTTTGCTGTCCAGGTCCACCCAAATGTCCCATGTATGCTGTTCACTCCAATCTGCCCACACTCATTGTCATTCAGACCTGTCATCCTTCCTGATTCTGCACGGCTTGAATTAAAGGTATGCAAATCCTCCAATAGATGGATTGTGAAATGCCTAATATTCTCATGTAACCTTATGTCTATATATCAGCTCAAGGATAAATGCGTGGCATGAACATCCCTTGCCTGACTGTTACCCCACAGCTGCTGTGCTAAGTTGCTAACCGACTGACTCTGATTTTTATCAGATCCCTGACGATGCCAGGAGCAACGCGTGGGTGTCGTTCGACGGCAAAAGACGGCAGCAGCTGTCGCGAGGAGACTCTGTTCATATATCCATGAGCGAGCACCCGCTCCCGACCGTCAACAAATCGGACCAAACCGGCGACTGGTTCCGCAGCTTGATCCGGTGCCTGAACTGGAACGAGAGGCTGGACCAGAAGGCACTCTAGACACATGCGACACACACACACACACACACACACACACGCACATACGAACCCTAGCATGCTCCTGTACATACATAGCTCGATACATAGATAACCTCCTCCTGTTAGAAGATAGATGATCATTTCTGTAGCGTATGCAACATTACAGAAGACAGGCAGCTCCATGGCATTTTTTACCTGACAGCAGCAGATGATGGTAGGACTGATAGTGTTTGTAATTATCCCCTATGTAAATCAACAGTTATTTTTTGGGCCAGCAGAAGATGATACTAGCACAAATGAATCACCTCACCTGATACCACATTGTAATGAATCCCTTTGAGGAATGGGGGAGTATACTGTAACTAATGGCTTTTTTTTTCATACTGTTTATTGCAAAAGTTGTCAACCACCAGGGCTGAATAAATTGGCTTTACAAAAGAGGAAGAGAGAAAAAGATGAACATTTGTCGAATGTTGAAGAACCTTATCCCTCCCCGTTCCCCTTCTACAGTAAAGCAGAGAGGCGACCGGAGGGTGATCCCGTGTTCCCGCCGGCGATTCCGCCGCCCTCCTCCTTCCCGTCGGCTTGCTGGGCGGTGGGAGGAGGGGGGTCGAATCACCGGCGAGATCTGTCTGCTTCTAGTTAGGGTAGCTAGGTAGCCTAGGTTTCGTGCGGCTCTCCTCTGCTGTCGATGGCGGAGAAGGCGGCGACGAATAAGTTTGCTCTGGTCCTTCTGCTGGTGCTCTCCTTGGCGAGGACTGGCGGTGGTGCTGGATGCTCGGTGTCCGGTCATGGCGGTCGTTTCGGCGGCGGCCACCATGCGTTGGATTTTGTGCCTGTTCCTCGCCGGCCTGGCGGTGCGGCCTCCGGCGTCGTCGGGAGGTTCTGGGCCTTGTACAGAGTTGCTGCTGCAGGTGTGTGACTCTGCCTCCCCTGGCCGGCCGTGGTGGTGAGAGGTGGAGCTGTGGTGGTGACGCGCTTGCTTTTGTTCGTTCCTCTGGTTCTGTTTCTTCAGGGCTTCTCCGGCCGGCCGTGGAGGCGAGGGGTGGAGTCTTCTGGAGGTGCAGGTCCGGAGCGGGGAGGTTGGGTGCTCGGCGCTGGAGCTGGGAAGGTGGGCGCACTGGTGGTGGTTCTGGCACGGCTTGGCCGCCCCGGCGGTAGGTGGTGTTGGTGCTGGTTGTTGGGGCGACTTGGCCGTGCTCGTTCATCGTCGAGATCTTGTCGCTTGCGGCGAGTGGTTCTTGCGGTCTTCTTCAACGTTGGAGGCCGTCCTTCTTTCAGGTGGATCGAGGTTTGCTCTCTTCTTCTCCGGTGTTCGTCGGCGTGGAAGAGCTTCGGTGGTCCAGCAGTTCGCTGCTGTAGTTCTTTGTGCTGAGTGCTCTCTGTACGATTCTGCTTCTGTTCTTGTTGTTTCTATCTTCTGGTTGTAAGCAGGATTGTACTCCTCCCGTTCAAAAAAAGATTTGTCGAATGTTATCGTTTATGACAGAACTGCTAGTAATGGCATCAACCGAAAGAAGCTTCGAAGCACAGGTCAGTTCCGTCCATTTTCGCTAGTTTCCATCTCGAACGAGCCCGAGTCGTCAAAACCCCCACACACATACAGTTATCTTCTTCCCCTCTCCCTCCCCTGTTTTGTGGGTCGACTCCCGTTCCCCGATCTCGCCCCCGGTTCACTTCCCTCTCTCTTCGGCGATGATGTCGCCCGATGCGGAAGTGGAGGTGCAGCGCGGGTTGTAGATACTAGGTCTAGCAGTAGATCTTTCGTTGTAGATCTTGCTTTTGTTGTGTTCGTGGTGGATGCCGTTTGTGTTCTTTCTCCATCCACCTCGGCTGGTCTCCGGCGACTCGCAGCGACGCCGGAGCCAGGCTTTTTCCCCTCTGCTCGCCGGATCCATGGGGGATTGCTTGCAGGGATGGAGATGGCCAAGGCCGATTCAATAAAATCGCGTGTGTATCGTCTACTTCGCGGACCAGGGACTGTGGCGATGGCTTCTCCTTCCGGGCGGCCGTGGTGGTGATGAACGGGTGAGGTGCGGCTACTTCTTCTGATTCGCAAAGTGGATTTTGCTGCTTTGTGCAGTCTTTTCCTACTCCCCTTGCTGGTGTTTATGGCGAGCCGTGAAGCTGGTCTTCGTTGCCGATGCCGGCTCGACATCCTGCCTGGGTTGGGGCGTGCCCCCGCCGATGCGCCATCCTCGACGCCAAGATCTCGCCGAGTTCGGCGAGTGGCAGCGCTGCGGCGACCTCAAAAGGATTAAGTTCCCGATCGACCTATGCAGGTGGCTCAGCGACCGTCGTGTTCATCCTCGTCTTCTTCTGTGACGGCGAGATCGACGACGGTGGCGGAAATGGAGATGCAGAGCTTCCCAGTGACGAGTTATTATTTCTTTTTTCCTTGGGGTGCTTTCTGTAAAAGGGTGGCAGCTGTGCCGTCTCTGGATGAATCCAGTGTACTCTATGTAATATCTTCTAATTAATCCAGTTACGGTTGTCTAAAAAAAAAAAAAAAAACCCCACACACAACGCCACCGACCCAGCCCCCGAAACCATACGCCGCGCAAACCCTGCCCGCCGCCGCCTCCACCCCAGCAATGGCCGGCCTCCGGCGACTCGCCGGCGCCGCCAGATCCCTCTCCCGCGGCAGCTGCCCTGGCGGAGGACGACGAGGAGGCGTGGTGGACCGAGTGGGAGAAGGAGGAGGAGGCGCCGCGGCAGCAGGCCCGCGCGGAGGGGCTCGCCATACTCCATGGGCACGCTCGTCAGGCAGGAGCTCAGCCCCACATCCTCGCTCTACAACAAGGTTCGGCCTCCTCCCCGCCCGCAATTTTCCGATTCCTGTACGAATTTCGAATGTCATTGCTGCATTCCTACTAATTTAGAGCCGCCCTTCATTTCCCACTCGAGCAATTTTTGCGATCACGGTCCTCCTCGCGATACTATTGGCGCTTCATTCATTTGAAGAACATTTCCACAAATGAATTGCCTAATTGATGAATAGCTCTCCTCCACTTAACCCAATCTCCCTGCCCCTGCCGCGACCGCCTCCAATGTCCTTCACTGGGGTTCAAATTTCAAATTGCCCAGCCCCGATGAGTATACAGTTGTACATCTCCACAAGGTACACCATGTATAATGCCTAATTGAGTCCTGAACCAGTTAGATTGCAGGCTTATAGCTTAATTGACTGCAGTTCACGGTTGCAATTGAATGTATGCACAAGAAAAGAATCATGGATTTGACTTTTGCACGAGGTTTTTCCTGGACATTTCTGCATACACACGCGCCTTATGAGTTTTCCTACTTGCTTGAAGGCTCAAGGAATTGGAAGTTAGAGCATCTCCACCGGCGCCCAATACAGCGTCCGGCAAAGTTGCCGGACAGGCGCTATTGGGCGCCCTGGCACACGTTGACGCCTATTCGGAGCGCCGCGCCCCACCGGACGCTCCCAATAGGTTTTTGAGGAAAAAAACTTGAGACTCGAATATGGACGAACCGACGATATTTCATTGAATTTAAAGGACATTTAATAAACTTAAACAAAATTTGACAAACGCCATTTAACAAACTTAAACGAAATTTAACTAAATTTAAATTAAACCCTAGACCCTAGATCTAGGCTCGGCGGGCGCGGGCAGACGCTCAAGAAGGAGGCCTATCCCCGCGACGGCGAAACCAACT
>CAMZMU010000096.1:111712473-111900570 GCA_947311845.1 Poa pratensis | reverse complement strand
TGACATACCATATGTATACAAGTGTGTTGTGTGTTTCAAATGTCCAAGAATCTACTCCTAGGTGTGTCCGACATCACGGCTTTCACTTTCTCTCTACTAAGTGTGTGGACTTATAGCTGAAAACTCCCGTTTCGGGCGAAACGGGGGCAATCTTGTGACAACGTGTGATAAAAGTTGGTTTCTCATGTTCCTATGGCCTAACCTACACAACAACCAAAAAAGTCCACTGGGCTGCCCCTTTCGACGCACGTCTATGGGGTAGACGGAAACGTTAGGTTTTTCCAGCGGATTCAGGTTTCGCCGAAGCCGGGGCCCCGGAGCGTCGGAACCCCACCCAAACCTATGTTGTGCCATATCATATGTATACAAGTTTGTTGGGTGTTTCAAATGTCCAAGAATCTACTCTGTTGTGTGACCGACATCACCGGCTTCACTTTTCTCTCTACTAAGTGTGTGGACTTATAGCTGAAAACTCCCGTTTCGAGGCGAAACGGGGGCAATTTTGTGACAACTTGTGATAAAAGTTGGTTTTCTATGTTTCTATGGCCTAACCTAACACAACCAAGCAAAAAGTCCACTGGGCTACCCCTTTCGACGCACGTGTATGGGGGTAGACGGAAACGTTAGGGTTTTTCCAGCGGATTCAGGGTTTCGCCGAAGCGGGGCCCCGGAGCGTCGGAACCCCACCCAAACCTAGGTTGTGCCATACCATATGTATACAAGTGTGTTGGGTATTGTACATGTGCAATATCCTACTCCTAGGTGTGACCGGCTTCATCGACTTCACTTTCTCTCTAGTGAGTTTCTGGCACTTCACCGACCTCATTCTCGGATCTATGTCTTCCGTTCTTGGTGTGAAGGGTCCTGGAGACGCGCTCCAATTCTTGAATGCACTGCAGCCCGGAGCGTCGGAACCCCACCCAAACTAGGTTGTGCCATACCATATGTAAACAAGTGTGTTGTGTGTTGTAGATGTGCAATATCCTACTCCTAGTAATTAATTATTATTGTTTTCATGAATAATTAACTTAGTAAATAATATTTGTTTTCCTTTAAAAATATAATCTAAAAAAAGAAAAATATAAAATATAATTCGAGTGTGGACCTACCATATAATAGAATTAAATTAAAATAAAACTCTATAAAATTATAATGAAATAAATTATTATGTTTTTTAAATATTAATAAATTAGGTAATAATATGAAAAATGAAAAAAAATTGAAACCTATGCCGACGGTAAAACCGTCGCACAGGTGTTCACCTTATCTCCCCGCGTACCCGTCTCTCCACAACACACACGCACGCTACCACCCACCCACGCACGCACGCTCCCACCCACGCACGCCGCCGCCGCGCTCCGCTCCGGCCGGCCCACCCCTCCCTCTCTCTCCGGGTCAGCCACCGCTCCTCCGCGCCCGGCGCCCTCGCCCCGGCCCCGCCGTCCCACCCCTCCCTCTCCTCTCCGCCGTCGCCGCGCGCCCTCGACCCCGGCCGTCCCCCTCCTCCCGCACCTCCTCCTCGCCGGCGTCCCCTGCCGCACCTCCTCCACGCCGGCGTCCCCTGCCGCGCCTCCTCCTCCGCACCTCCTCCACGCCGGCCCGCCGCCGCGCCCACGCCCCCCCCCCACCCCCCCCCCCGCCCCCCCCCCCCCCGCACCTCCTCCACGCCGGCACCTCCTCCACGCCCTCCCTGCTCTGTCTCCGGCCATCACCGCCTCGCGCGCCCTCCCTGCTCCGTCTCTGGCTATAACAGGTTAGTGTTAATTAGTGTTAGTTAGGTTAGTTCTAGTGATACTGTTAGTTAGGTTAGTTCTAGTGATACTGTTAGTTAGGGTTAATTAGTGGTACTGTTAGTAGATTTTAGTAGATTTAGTGTTAGTGGTACTGTTAGTAGATGTTAGTGGTAGTTTTAGTGTTAGTGGTACTGTTAGTAGATGTTAGTGGTAGTGGATGGCTACTCCCTGCAGCTCGGTAAGCCACATTTCCTCTTTTTTCTTTTTTGTTCTTTAGTTTACTATTTGTTGCAGACTATAAACCATGTTAGTTAAGCAATATAGTTAGATTAGGATAAAAAAATCATGTTTTGCATTAATTTTCGGTTGTTTAGCTACTAGGCAAACTTGTGAATTTGTGTAAGAACAATAATTGCTAACCTTTGTTCATTTTGTACACTAGGCCCCGTCGTGACCACCTCGCTGATCCGATTCCGTGTGGAGCGTGAGAGTGGGGATTGTCGACGGAGGGTGTCGGCGGAAGATCTTCTTCGCCGTCGATCACGCTTCGAGGGTAAGAAATCATGTAGGCCTGCTTTTTTTTATCTATGCTTCCTTGACTAACCCTGATAACCCGTGTATCAAATGCTTTTACTTAACTAAGTATCATGTCGGAGCCGGAGCGAAAGTTTCGTGGTGTTCATCGGAGACCCACGAAGATCCCGACTTGGGCAGCTCAGATCACAGTGGATCACAGGAAGATCCAGCTTGGTACTTTCAGGTGCCCGTGGCAGTCGGCCCGCGCCTACGACTACGCGGCGGTCCAGCACTTTGGGGCGAGAGCGATCCTCAACTTTGAGGATGAGCGGACCGTGGCGCATATGTTAGCGCCAGATGGCATGAGGATCGCGACGAAGGCCGAGGAGAGGGAGCACCGGCAGGCAGAGAGGCTGCTCAGGGCGCGCCACCAGCGCGAGGAGGATGACCCCTTGGTCAAGGATCTCCTCCTTGATCCCCAGGTGATGGCGGTCCAGTACCAGGTCTTCAGCGAGAGCCGGCAGCAGCGCGGGCAGGGCGAGGCCGGCCCCTCCGGCACGCAGCAGCAGGGCGAGGACTCTAGCAACAGCCTGTCCTCTTGTTGGGACCGCTTGGACGACGCCACTGACACCGACGCGAGTCGAGTTTAGGATGTCTATCATCCTACCTGTCGTACTACTAGACTTATCTTGCTACCTGTTGTACTGCTAGACTTATCATACATGCTACCTATGTATTATTGTGCTATTTGTCTATATGTGTTATGTTTAGCTAATATGGTTACATCGTTCTATGGTTTATTCTGTTTTATGTTTAATTATTAGATAAAATGGAGGGATATTTGCTTATATATTTCGATTGTTTGTACTTTTTAGATGACGTAGCTTCCCGCCAGCCAGCACCGTCGGTCCCGCGCGTCGTCGCGGCTTCTCCAGCTGAGGAGGGGCCGCCTCGGTGCCCTTTGTTTTGTCGCCCTCTTCCGGAGCACGTCCTCGACCTTCTCCGGCCACCGATCACGCTTCGAGGGTATAAATCTTTCGCCTCTCTTGCTGCATAGGTTTATTTTGGTCTAGATCACCAAGTCAGTCGCGTAACCCGAGTCAGATCCCATCCGGAAGGGTTACAAATTTATAAATATGCAGGATTGTCCATCTTTGCATATTTATAACCGTAACACTTCCGGGTTGTCCTGTTGGACAGTCCGAGTACGTGTAGATCGGGTCGTGTTCCATGTTCTACCCCTTCCTGAGACGTAATTTCGGCAGCACCTCCCTGTTGTTCTTCGGATGCACACCCTCTCGGCTTGACAAGCTCGAGACGTGTATTCTGAAGAACAGCGCGGGAGGTGCTGCCGAAATTCCGTCTCGGGTCGGGGTAGAACATGGAACACGGCTCGATCTACACGTACTCGGGCGGCATAGGCCCTCCTATTAGAAGTGTAGGCGAACCCTTGCATGATGTAAAGATTAAAATTTGACCGTAATTAATCTGGTGACACTAAATCATTTTATTATTACTTGGTGCATATTAAAAGACTGCGTGGTTGTTTCGCTCCCAATAAAGCAGAGGATGGCTGATAATGGGTGGATGTACAGTGGCCGTGTCGATAAGATTAAAAGAATAGAGGAGTGGGAGATGAAGACCAATATATTAGTGAAGGAGTTAGGGCGTGGTTCAAAGGCAAAAGGAGTTCGTGGAAGGTGCCCTTGCACTCATTGCAAGAATCGTGACCGTCAAGGAAAGGAAGATATGACTAAACATCTTTGGTTGTATGGGTATACGCCTAACTACGTCACGCATGTCAAATTTGATCAGTACGAACGTCTCAGAGTTGGGGTGATGCAGTTTCGTTGGCAGTTTTGTATTGAGAGAGAGTTTAAGTACATTCGAAACATAACTAGAAACAAAGCTAGGATTGAAGCATGCATAGCTGAGGCAACAATACGAGAGGAGATGGCAGACGCCGTGACAACGTACTTTCCCGATGAAGTTGCCACTATGCATAACCCGGTCACTCGGTACAATGTCGACGAGCCCAAGAATGACCCCAAGCTCCTCCTCTTCCAATGCCCCGGTGGCAAGGCCGGTGCCGGTGAAAAATGTAAATTGACCAAGGAAGAGAAAGATTGCATAATGCTCTATGTGCTTATAAACATGACGGAAGTACTCGATTTCATGAGGTAAATGGTGAACAAATTACTTTGCAACTAGTAACTCAGTTTCGATCTAATACGTATTTTCTCCTTTTAGACAATACCAAGATGAATACTGGTTGGGAACGGTGGATCCCGATCCTGCGGAGCTGGACACTTCTGAAAGAGGGTGCTCACGGAGGAAAAAAAATTGTGTCTTGGTTCATGGGAAAAGTAATTTCTAACGTGTCCCTCTTACCTTGCAATATGTGACTTGTCCCTCTTATTACACGTAACTAATGCACAAAACAATTTGAACCGTACTTGTAGGGAGCTGATCCCAACGTTGAGATGACAAATGAGCTGAGATGTGTTTCCCAAGGATTTAACCGTACCGTCATTAAGTATGAGAAGTATGATGTGAATGGGTTCCGCTTCCATACAGAGTATCACCAGAATAATCGTCCTGGAGCAAAAACTGTAAATACTGGGGTCTTCACCAAAGGATCCAGAGGAGCCGATGGAGCCAATTACGTAGATTACTACGGAAGGTTACAAAACGTATACGAGCTGACGTTCAATCGTACGAACATAGAACTCAAACTCGTTGTGTTCAAGTGCCACTGGTTCGACCCATGCACTGGACCACATGGTGGACAGAGAAGTGAGCCTTCCATTGGGTTAGTTGAAGTTAAGCCTTCAACCACCTATACCGGAGCCCATGTCTATATTGTGGCTCACCAAGCCAAGCAAGTTTATTATTTGCCCTACCCATGCCAGAAAGAGAACCTCAAGGGCTGGGAAGTCGTGTTCCGGGTATCCCCACATGGTAAGCTACCCAGGCCCTCCGACGACGATTACAACAACATTGACCCTAAAACATACGAGGGAATTTTCTATCAAGAGCAAGAGGGCTTCGGGCACTTTGACTTACAAATAGGTGGTCTCGAGGACCTCGAGAACAATACACACACTCGTGGTGAGTCAGTGGTGGATCTGAAGGAAATAGATGTGCTCTCGAAGTTTCATGCGGAAAATGACGACGATGACGAGCCTGGCGATGAGCTTCCGCCTTACTACTCACGTGATAGTGATAGTGATAGTGAGAATGAGAACCAACACCCTGATGAGGAGAGTGATGACGATAGGTGACGGTCTATAATGTCTTTATGCTTTAGTAATTATTTTCCAACATGCTTCTTAATTGCATTACGTCTTTATGCTTGGTATCTACATGTTTTATGTCTTTTATTCTTTAGTATTTATTTTTCGACATGCTTCTTCATTGCATATGTCTTTATGCTTAGTGTCTACATTTTATTATGTCTTGATGCTTACTTGTTTTCTCTTTCTCAATGCAGTTGATTGAACAATATGAGCCAGGGCAAGGAAAGCGCTTCTGGTGATCCTTCTCCCGGTGCTTCAGTTTCTCCTGGTGCTTCGCCTTCTTCCGGTGCTTCTGCTGCGCCGATCCGACGCTCACCTATTATCAGTCGGGAGATATGGGGTTCACCCCGTCGCCGTCGGCGCAATAGATGTAGGGCTTTGGACGTCTAAACATCTAGCTATGTATGTATCTACTTGATGATGGTCCTATGTGTGTATCTACTTGATGATATATGGAGCCATTGTGTGATCTTGTTTGTTGTGAATTTGTCATGATTTTTGCTTTTTTTTTCTGCTGTTTTTTGCTGCAAAAAACGAGCCGCTGGATCAAAAATTCTGGGCAAGCCTGTGCCGCACAGACCCCTTAATGTGACCAAATGGTCACACCTTTGCCGACGGGACTGCCGTCGGCACAGGCACCTCCCTGGAGCGCCCAGCTGCGTCCACGTGGCGACGCTGTGCCGTCGGCTCAGGCCCCTCCACCTCGCCCGGCCAACGTGGGCCCCACCCGCCGCTGTGCCGACAAACTAGGTGCCGACGGTGCGTCTCTGGCCGTCAAGAAAAGCTGTGCCGACGGTTTCTTTCTGTGCCGACGGCCAGGTGGGCTGTGCCTACGGGGCCCTATGCCGACCACCCTGTGCCGACGGTGGCCGTCGGCATAGGTGTGTGCCGACGGCATTGGATCCTTTGCCGACGGGCTGCGGCCGTCGGCACAGGTGGCCATTCCTGTAGTGCCAGGCAGTACTTCGTATCATCCCCCGACGCCTCCCCTGCCACCATGGTCGGGTACAGGTACTTGGTCCTCGGGGAAGACGAGCAGAAGATGCAAGTCAGCACGGTCACCTTCAAGTCCGAGCTGGTCAGTGAACGGCCAGAGGAGCTCATCACCGTGGAGAGTGTATGGAGCCACCGTGACAGCGGCGACAAGCTTCTCGGGACTAGGGACTCCGACGACAAGTTCAAGGACGTGTGCCTCTCCTTCGCCCTGTACAAGCTGCTGCGCCGCCGGTTCTTCGACTTCCCCATACCGGAGGCCAAGGACGAAGCCATGCGGCGGCTCGTCTCCGAAGCCATCCTGGACAAAAGGAACAACTACGAGCGAGCCTTCCGCGTCACGGAGGTGGAGCTCTCCTTCCTCCAAGACTTCTCCTACAGCAAGCACGCCGTCGTCTTCGCCTCCGGCTTCCGGACGCAGAGGCTCATGCTGTCGCTGCTCATGATCTCGGCTGCCTCGTGCCTGGCGTACTCCGTCCGTGAACTACCCCCAGCCATCACTGCCCTCACCCGCGGCGACCGCCTCGCCACGATTAGTCACGGTGAGCTGGTCACGCGCGCCATCATCTTGATCATGATCTGCAGAGAGCTCTGGGAGATTGGCGTCTTCGTACTGTCGCAGTGGACCAAGCTGGTGATCATCTGCCACTACATCCGGCTGCAGCAGCGTATCCGGCTGCAGCAGCGTCCAGTCTGGTTCCCGATGCTGCAGCGCGTGATGACCGAGAAAGCGGCGAGGATCATGTTCTGGGTCATCCGAAGGGGCCAATGGAACCAAAACATCCAACAGTACAACCTGCTAATGATGGCTGCTCCCGTTGAAACCACCAAAACCGCACCATTTCGCTCAAGGTACGGTATAACACCCTTCTATTTTCGGCGCGAATGTCCTTTTCTTAGATGCATATAGCAATTAGTCATCCTACATAAACAAAAGATAAAATTACTATACGACTAAACAAGCGATCGAAAGTCTATGTGCTGCAGGCTGTTCAAACCAGTACATAAAATTCCTGGTAAGCCATTGCAGCCGCTTTGGGCCAATTTACTTTTTTTTTATAAAAGGAGCCAACAGGCCTCCAATTCCTATTGAAATTGAGGAGTTTTGTTCACAGACCAACCCACAGCAAACGACTGAAATATGAAACCTGGGAAAAAACCTACCAGCGGATCAGAAAAGCAGCAAAATGAATAAAACTATCCACCAACAGGAAGCTCCTATTGTTGCGTATATTGTAGGATAGCCCATGATCGCAGCCAGTTGAATACATAAGTACATCACATGTGAAAAACATACTCTATTTTATCAAAAACCAAATCATTACAACCTAATCATATATATCAAGATAAAGCTACAATTTTTACGAAAATAATAGAAGTCCTCACATAACCACTATGCAAAATTTGTACATGTTTCGAGGAGGGTTAATATTAAATGCATAGTAAATTGCACGTCACGCTACCATGTCCATTGCACAATAATAAAAAATGTCTGGTTTCCTGCTGAAAAAATGTCTGGTTTCTGCTGAAATCAGCTCGTCTAGATTATCTTTTGTAAGAATGACACCATGACATAGCAACAAAATAATTTAAATTTTTTACTACACTTGAGTTTCCATAACTTTTCGGACCGTTTTTTCAATCGTATTCTAGCATCAAATAAGGTGAAATACATACTACTACCTGTAGACATGTTTGGAGTATCCACATCCCATCTAAAAATATCATCCTTGGTTGGAAATGTCACGTTTGTCACTTGCTAACTATGTCAAATCAATCCTCCATGTGACGACAGACAAGAGTCCGATGGAACTCGACATTAAAATGTGATGTCTGTAGAATCGAGGCAAAAATAACATGTTTGTTCCGGACAAATATTAAAGTACTGCTCGTGAAGGTTGTCATCGTCTAAACACTCATCTTTCTCCAATTGAGTGTTCTCACCATTCCCGACCTTAAAAGAGTAAAGTTGAAGAAAAATTTCTTTAGCTCGCAAAAATCTCCCAGCTTAGCTGTGTTGAGATGGACGAGATGGACGATTATGAGCACCATCTTCTGTTAAACTTTTCAAAGCCATAAGAGGCATTTATTATACATCAAAATCATGTATTGCCAAACCACATGATCTTTTGGAATACAGATAACACCACACTTAGCAAGTCTGTACTTCTTTTTATGCTGGTCAGAATACTAGAAAAGTCAGGTACAATAAATACGGTCTTTTACGCACATCCTTCTGGATTTCCAAAAAAGAGATAATAAATTTTGAAGGCCATGTAGGACCAAATTAATGAGTGTTAAACAACCACCCTAAGACAATGTTTTTTGCTCTCCAGGTACCCGAGCTTTTCTCAAATCTATCATCACTATCTTCCATTCTCAGTTTGTAAGTTCCTAAAGTGAATTGGAATGCGAATATAATTAAAAGGAAAATAGCTTACATCAAAACAAAAACGTTGAGTATAAATTTCCTATTGTTCTTTTGTAGCACCAAAATAATATAGCTCACTTTATGAAATTTATTTTTACGCAAAATGTTGCACAAACACACTTAAGATGAGATTTAGGATGGGAGTCTTCGCTAAGTCATGGTAAAAAAAAAAGACAGTATCATCTGAATATAGTAAAATGGACAATCCACCATCAACTAGATGCGGGATGACGCTACTTATGACCCCATCTTCCTTTTGTTATATTGATTAGAATGCTACATATAATGTTATTAAGAATTGGTGATAGAGAATCCACCGTATGGAACTCTCTTTAAAGAGAATCGTACTTATATTGTGGAGAGTAGTTTTACTTTCTCTGGCCAACAACATGGCTGTTGTAGTCTTGTGTAAGTAAAATTCACCGGCTGTTTTGTCTTGAATACGTAGTCGATCTATCCAATATAATGTACCGCGACTAATTAAGATTACCTTGCCGATTACTAGCTTTGTAGTAGAATATATGAAGATAAACATTTCTGGAAATTTCCTTCACAGATCGGCCAAGCTGAAGAGCAATGTTAAGAGGACCATATTGAGTCACTGAAAGAAGTATTGGAAGCTGCAGCGCCCGAAAAAGGTTCACCGTCGTCTTCGGCCGAGCGAAGGAGCAACAAGACATTGATTTCTAATTACAAGAGTGCCTTCGCCGACGCTATGGACGTCTCGCTCAAGGGCGACACCCACAAGCCACAATATTCTAGTCTGGCATGTCGCGACCAGTCTCTGCCAGATCAAGCTGCTGGAGGGAGCCGTGTCCCGAGGCAACCTGTACAGCCTGGAAACTCCGGCGTTCGCCGACGACTCCGACTCCGACCGGGAGCTCGCGGCCTTGTGGCCGGATTACATTACCGCGGCGAGCCTGTCCAACTACTGCGCCTACCTTGTCACGGAGGCGCTGGTCCCGGACAACGGCCTTGTCGCCAAAACGGTGTTCGACAAGGTGCCAAGAGGCCGAGGAAGACTTGGCGGGGTGCGGCACTCTGGCGAAGATCCACGACAAGCTCATGGCACCGGTGCCGCCGCCGGCGTGAGATGATAAGGCGGAGGGCCCGTCGATCGTCCAGATGGGCGCGAAGCTGTCGACGGAGCTCATGGAGAGCTACGCCGAGAGGGGGGACCTGTGGAAGCGGCTCGGCAGGTTCTGGGCTGGTTTCCTCCTGCACCTGTCGGCGTCCACCACGGCGGCCAAGCACCGGATACACCTCCAGGGGAACGGGGAGCTCACGACGCACCTCTGGGCCTTGCTGTCGCACGCCGGCTTCCTTGGCGAGACTCCCCACGGGCAGCAACTGCTTGACCCGGTTGACCTCAACGCCGCCTGATTCAGCTAGTACTTTACTTCGTATCATCCACCTCCGTGTTTGTGTATTGGGGTTGTATATTTTTACCTACTAGCTAAGGATGCTCATCATCGTTTTGTCCGGTCATCTGGGCTCTCTTTTGTTGATGGTGGCTCGATCTTCTCGTCGACTCTGGTATATGGTGATGCATTGTCACGCCTCGAGCGTGACCATGGATTCCATACCACAACATGCACATGATTGGTACTAGTCCTTATCTGCCGGATATCTATTAGAACTCGTTTGGCACCGTACCCTTCCTTTCCTTTCATTTGGGGAAAATGAAATGACATTGTCATCATTTTATTTCATGTGGTAGAAACGAAATGATAGAGTCGGAAACTGAAATTGACTTAACATATCAAGACATTTGATTGAATTCCAATTGAGAAATGTTTCCCGTATCATGACAGCCAAACACGTTGATTATGGAATTCTCAACTGAATTGCATTATTCCAGCGTGAAATGATGGCTGCCAAACGAAATCTAAATGTTTTGTCTGCAAGATGAAAAGCGCTCTGTGTCAACCGGCGAGCGTCGTTCTACCGCGCAGTTCATACAATGGCACAGGCGGAAGTTGGGCAGCTATGCCTCGAACAGTGAACTTATTGGGTGTACTGATATCCCGGTTTGGAAGGTGAGTTCCTTCAGACGAGACTCGATGGAGTGTGGAGGGACTCACTTTCTTTTCTTGGCTTGGTCGGGCGTTTCTCTCACCCGTGTGGGTTTTAGACGTGTCTCGCCTTGCTTTGCCTTGCTCTTAAAAGATAGTCGCAGCATAGATCCGAGAGACTGGGAGGTTGATGGTCGAGGTCCTGATGATACACACACGCTTCTTGCTTCCTCTCCTTGAACGCTATCAACATGTATATGGTGCTTGCTAGTTACTGTTTACATACAAAGAGTACGTACATGTATGGGGACATCAACTTTTCCATCTATATTCATTAACACTTTAAGTGTCTCACGTCTAATCTAAGAGTTTTACGTAACACTTGCGATAAAGGAGCAGGTACAACTACAGCAAGATTCTAACAGAACGATCCAGAAACAAAGCAAAATTACAATACGGTCCTTTTGGATCTCGTCAAAGACGAAGACGAACAAGCCGCTCCGACGGCGCGCCGCCGCCGCTTCTCCTCACAAGCCTTGGATTCGGAGAAGTCCCTCCACGGTCGGGAAGTCGTCGGTCCTCGGCTCCTGAGAGCCTCCACCTTGCTGCCTCGACGCCGACGTCCTGCAACAGAGTACCTCCACCTTCGGGATGTCACAGATCCGGAGCCGCCGTCCCGCGGTCTCCGGCGAGGGAACGAGGTGCAGCGCCACTCCGCAGAGCCGCGAGCACCGCGATGACGGAGATCCAGCGGCTTCAGTCCTCGGACCGCCGCCGCCAGAGGGGAAGATCCCCGCCCCAAAACGCCACTCTGCCGCGCCTCCCGCTCCCAAGCGCCGCCGGCTAGCCACCAAACAGAAACTACACTATGTACACGTCGTAGATCGGGGCCTCCCCATCCTCCCGCTGCGGAGCAGCCGCCGGAGGGTGAGGAGCCCGCCGATCTGACGACGGCGAGGTGTCTCGGTCGGTGTCGCCCAAAAGTTGCTCCTCTCTACTGTGGGGGGAGAGGATAAGCTCCAAGGTGCTTCTGCGCTCGTATAGCCTAGTTTTACGTAACACTTGAAGTTGCACCAGAAAGTTTCTGAGCATCCTGTCGAACCTATCCTGAAGTTGGATGACGAGCCGCCCAAACAATATCTGAAGTAAAATGATACAACCTCTGATCCATATTAATGGACTCAACTTTACCGTATCTAGTTAAGTGTTTAGACTAGATGCATCCGTATCTAGACATGTTGAGACCATTAATATGGATCGGAGGGAGTATAACCATTCCAGCTTCAAAAAAAAATGATATAACCATTCTGCCGCGTCCAATGTTATCCTGCAGGTTAGTAATATTTACGGTGCATATGGTGTCAGCAACTTTTAAATGTATATTTTTTACTTCAAAAATCACATTAGCTAATCGTCATGATATCCAAAGCTCTGTGCATCTCAAGAGTAATTACATACTACATGTATCGTACTTAAAGCTCATTCCAGCTTCAAAAAAAATGATATAACCATTCTGCCGCGTCCAATGTTATCCTGCAGGTTAGTAATATTTACGGTGCACATGGTGTCAGCAACTTTTAAATGTATATTATTTTTACTTCAAAAATCACATTTAGCTAATCGTCATGATATCCAAAGCTCTGTGCATCTCAAGAGTAATTACATACTACATGTATCTTACTTAAAGCTTCTAAACAAACACATACGATATTTCCTATACCTTCTCACATCACACCCTTTGCATTAGACTAGTCACAATGGGAGTAACATCAATGCCACGTAGGCAAAAAATCTGATGTGGCGGGTAATTAATGAGGAGAGAGATGGTTGTGGTAACTAGCTATGTTACCATAACATCACATATTTCAAGGCAAGATGAGTGTATAACCTATTAAATATGACACTATACACATGTTACTCCCTAGGTAGTAACTTAGAGTAGTAAATATGCATGTTACTAGTCTAAATTACTCCCCATTGTGAGCGGTCTTAGAGGCCAACAGACACACTGCCCAACACAACACACCGCCATTTAAGAGCAGGACAAAAAGGTTGAACATGACACCGGCGGCGCCCAACATGGTGGCATGACGCAATCTGTAATTGCTGCACTTTAAACTAATCTTCTATTTATACAAGACATCTTTACTTATGATAATTGATCTTGTATGAAGAGGTCGGGATATATATACCCTTCTTATAGAAATAAAACCGACCATGCAACTCTTATTCGTACATATTTTGAACACTATCTCACAATAACATTTTTCATGTATAACTAGCAGAAGTATTAATGTAACCGTGGTCATGAATATATACATATTTGTCATAATTATAATATTAATCATTAGAAATACAATTTGTTGTTCAAGACTGGACGTATATTTTTTTACATTTTACATATATTTAAATTACAGTTTGAGATGATTACGGAAATATGTTGTTATAGCAAAATTAACTCTAAATAACACATTCCTTAGAATAAAAATTATGAGCACTATCTTTTCAATGTGCATTTATATGTTTATTTATCCATTCCTTCTTGAGTATCTACACAGAGACTGTCAGCTTAAAACTAAATCATGAACGCTAAACGAGTAAAACAGGTTTTAAACTCTGAACTCATCTAGGTAGCCTGGGTCGAACCATAATTTCCCAATCCTTAAATTGGCACCATAAACTCTCAAATCCCGATACTTGTCAAAATTTTGTTTGCGACCATGGATTCCTGGTGGGACAGGGTTGGTCGTGGCCTCGTGAGATAGCTCATAGCTGACTTGTTGTGAAGCAAATGTTCTTTCTATTTTCAATGGGAGATACGGAACATCTATAGAAGAAAACATACAGAGTTGGCATGGCCGATAGGGAGCTTTGGCTTGCTAGAGCAATCTCCGTGGAGAAAGTTGGGAGATACTCCCTGGAGGCGGCGTTTTGGGTACTAGGTGCAGATGCACCTATTATGTAAAACTTTTTTAATGTCTTTTTAAAATGTCAAAAAAATATTTAAAAAATTGGATACACATTAGAACATTTTGTGTTAACACAAAAAATATCGTGGAGAAAAAACATTTTTATGACCTGTGCAAAAAAGACAAGAAAAATGTCTCGTATAAAATCATTTTGGAGCGACCGGATTTATCTTTTTTCAACATGTCACAAAAAATATTTTTCTTCACGTAACTTTTGTGCTAACATAAAATATCTTGAAATATATCCAAAAAAATATTTTGAAATTTTTGGCATTTTTAAATTTGTTTTTTGGGCAGTGGGTGCATCTGCACCTGCTACCCGTTATGGATTTCCAGATATTTTACTATTAGGTTTGTTTTATGTCTGAGTTGGGCTCAGACCAGCCATCACCAACAACATAGGTATTTTTTTTTAAACAATCAATACCATATATTATAGAAGTGAATAGTACATGGTAGAGATACATGAGCTGACTATATCGATTACAAAATAAAGTCTAAAAGAAACGAGCAAATATTTGAGATCTTCAAACTCTTTCTTATTTCATGACATAATCTTGTACTTTTCTGAAGGCAACCGTATAATGACAAAGATAGCAAACCACACAACTGTGAATACCAATAAAGGTTCTCCCATAATTTTAATTTTGCGCTGAAATGCCAAGAACAGCCTGGTCGACGTCGCTGGGAGCCGAAAGTACGAATCACCAACAACATAGGTAGATGTGCTAGATAGATGCTTGTTTTCTGGCTAATTTTTTTTAAATAATACGCGAAATCTATTTAATTCTGGAAATAATACGCAATTTTTTCTTCCAAAAATAGTATCCATTCATCCTTGGGGAAGACGACAGGACCTACTCGTCATAGGCGAGGCCGACTAGGCCCACTCGTCGTCGCGTAAGACGAGTAGTGGCTGGGCCATGTCCCCCAATCCACTCGTCCTGGGAGTGCTGTCGTCTTCGCCAAGGACGACTTGGCGGTGCACAGCGTCGCCAGCGCGGGCGCCCTTCTCCTCTCTTTCCTTCTTTCCTCTTCCTTCCCTGCTCGTGTTCTTCCATTTCTCTTTCCACTCCCCCACACAAACCCAATTAAAGCAGCGATTTGGGCCAATAATCTTCACGTTTGCCACCATAAATCGGTGCTAGAAGGTTGAGGTAGGCTAGGGGAACTCCGATCTCCTGATGGGATAGCTCGTGGTGGTGGTGGTGAGGTTGGCGGGTGGTGGTGGTGGTGATGGTGGTGGTGGTGTAGGAGGGTTGCATTGTGGTGGTGGTGCAGGAGGGCTGCATTGTGGTGGTGCTGCTCGTGTTGGTGCGCCGTTGATTTGAGACCGCCGGACGTCGTCGCCTCTCACGCTTCTAGGTTATGATTCGACGGCCATATGCTTTATCAAAATTGTAGTGCTAAATTTGTTACATGTAAGAACATGTGCCGACGGCCATAATATTAACGATGGTCAATATTTATTTATGTCAGCGGAGATGTCTGATTTAGTGAAGATTAGGTTTTTCTATGGTCCTGGTAGAGTCCAAATGTGTGATACGGGAGCTGATCTGAGTGAGTTTGACTATATAGATGTCGATCTGCCAGCTTCTGAAACATGGTCTCTAAGTCAGGTAAAAGATTGGTTGGCGGGAAGTTTAGGGATTGATAGTCAAACACAGACCGTTAGTGTTCATGCTTGGTGGAGCCATTCAAGGACAAATATTTACTTCGTTTTGAGACCACTAGAGTGTGATTTTGATTGGGTGCGATGGTTAAAAGGCTGCGCAAAAAGGAATTGCTCTCCTTGTGCCCTAGTTCTTCCCGCTTTGAACGAGGTCAGTGCCCCTGAGGACGAGTTTAGTGCCCATGAAGGTGAGGGTGCTTATGATCCTGGCCAGGAAGTGAAGAGATGAACATATCTATGTCAAATTATGGGTCTGATTTTGGTGGTGATGGTTATGAGTCGGGGCAGAGCAGTCAAGTACAAGGAAGGGACACTGAGGTATATGACAGTGCGGAGGGATGGCGACGACGTACACGGGCACATGCAGAACGAGATGGAAGATGAAGATACAGATGGCTATAGTGCTCAAGGCGATGATTCTAATGAGTCAGACGGGGAAGAGAACGCAGATGAGGTACCTAATCCTGCAGCATGGAATCAGGACCACTCTTTGGCGATGACCATAAATGATGGTCATGATTCGGCATGACAATATCATGAGAACAACATTGCGAAGGGTGCTATGTATACTGACAAGCAAGCTTTGAGTGATGTAGTCATTAAATGGGCATTGTCCACCCACAGGGTTATGAAAACTGTGGTGTCAAGTCAAAAATATTTGAAAATAAATTGTCCCGGCAGGGTGCATGGACATCTCCCAAAGAATGGCTATAGTTGGAGGATAAGTGACTCGTACCTCACTCGTGTGTTATTGATAATATCCCTGAAGATCATCGTAATCTTTCTTCCACGCTTATAGCTCGGTTGCTATACAGCGAGATAGTGGTCTGCGCATCGATGGAAGTGAGTGCCATCCAGACAAAAGTGGCTGTCAGATTGAAGTACGAAATATCATATGGCAAGGCTTGGAGGGCTAAGCATACGGCGCTTGAGAACAGATTTGGTTCATATTTGGACGCATATGACTCTGTTATCCGGCTGCTGCACACTCTGCAGTACCGGAATCCAGACACCTATATAGATATCCAAAATTTGTTCAGGCCAGAGTTCCCAACTGTGAGGTGCTGCATCGAGTGTTTTTCTCATTCGCCGTATGCATTGAGGCTTTCAGACATTGTCGTCCGGTGATATGTGTAGATGGCACCTTTCTCACAGGCAAGTATAGGGGATAGATCCTGACCGCCATTGGTCAAGACGGTAACAATCAAGTTGTGCCCCTCGCATTTGCTTTTGTGGAGAGCGAGAAATTGTCAGTTGGACTTGGTTCTTCAGGCAACTGAAAATAGCAGTTGTGAAGGATAAGCCGAACGTGTGCATCCTTCATGACAGGCATGCAGGTATACTCAGCGCGATAAAGACACTTACCAATCCTGCGCCTGAGGAACAGACTCCATGGCAGGACATGCAGAGTCGTTGGTGCATGCGCCATCTAGGTGCCAACTTCTACTCGCAGTTTAGAAATAAGGACCTGATGAACCTATTCAAGAAACTCTGCAAGCAGAACCAAGAATGGAAGTACATGAAGATACGTGGCAGACTTGATTTGTGCACGCAGAGACATGTTCGGGACAGGAGGGCTGCACGAGCAGTAGCTGTTGCTGCACATGCAACAGCTGTTGCTGCACAGTTAGCTACAGGACCAGCTGCCGAGGAGGAAGAGCCTGTTGGTCTTTGCGACCTACCCGGATTTGACCCGCCTGGAACTAGGAGAAGACTTGGGAGGTCAATTAAAACTTTTCAGCAGTGGATAAAGCATGAACCTTTGGAGAGGTGGTCTTTGTTGCACGACACACATGGAGAAAGATACGGTGTCATGACAATGAACTTGGCTGAAACATACAAATTTGTCCTCAGAGGAAACCGTGCGTTGCCACTAACAGCCATCGTGGAGGGTATTTTTCTATGGCACAGTGAAATATTTCAGAGAAAGACGTGAAAGAGTTGAGAAGCATATGATGGACAACCCGAGCTTGCCTTACTGTGAGAAGGTTACGAAGTACATGAATGAGAAGCTGGCAAAATGTTGCTCCCACACTGTAACTGCCATTGGGAATCAAGAAAGGAGGTTTGAGGTCCGGTTAGCCCACAACAAGTTCGGATGTGCAAACGAGGTGAGGACGCATGAGGTGAAGATTGGTAATGAGGTTTGGCCAACTTGCGAGTGCACCTGCAACAAACCAAAATTGCTTCACCTTCCTTGCTCCCATGTCCTCGCTGCCTGCAGGCAGTTATGGTTGATATTCGTATTTAGGATGTATGAGACATATCCGTATTTCTATTTGTATGTGAGACATATTCATATTTATGTTTGTATGAGACATATTATTATTGATACGAAACATTCCACATTGCATCGATAAATTAATTTAACATACAACTAGAGGTCTACGTTACAACTTCACTAGTTCTAAATACTGGATAGAACAACTACTTGTAAATAATACATGGAACTCAACGATAACTAATTCTAATCAACGACTTCACTTCCCTCTGCCACGTGTTCGTGATGAAGGCATGAAGTCGTCATCACTATTTTCATCGGCGACAGCCTTTGATGCACCAACACTCTTACACTTAGGTCTAAAGTTTCCTCGTTTAGGAGGCATGAAGTCATCGTCACTGTTCTCATCAGCAACGGCCTTCGATGCGCCATCACTCTTAAACTTCGGCTTCACATTACCTCGTTTAGGAGGCATGGAATCATCATCACTATGATCTTGAACGGCTTTCTTCGATGATCCACCACTCTTCGCTTTTGATATAGCCCTCTTCACGTCATCATCGTAGCATGTATACTGTGGACGCGACATGCGCCAAAAAGAATTTCCATCCAACCAAAATGAGGGATCTTTGTTCAGAAACTGTGCGTCGGCAGGCCAGCGCTGGACATTAACAATATCAGAGGAAAAGAAGTTAGTACGATAACAGTAGATTCTAACATAATATAACTTCGGTACTCAATTACCTCCACGTGAAATGCATAGGCTTCCGGCGAAAAATGGATTATCTTTGACTTAGGTGTCATAGGCATGTCCCGAAGACCCGCCTCGATATTTTTTAGCTCATACACTCTCTGCCACTTCCACCGCCACCTATCAATTTCATCTAAAATTTCTTTAGGGTCATCTGCGGGTTTTTATTTTTTGGCTAGAGTTTCTTCCAGCTCACGAATGTTGCCCCACTCACTAACTAGCTCGCTATGACAGCTCTTAGCCCTACCCTCCCTAATACTACCTTCAGTCCATCTTGCGGCTTCATACAGAATACACCACGACCTATATGGGTCCAAACCAGGACTCGAACTACCAGACATCGTTCCTATGCGACCAAGAAAATAACCACGCACCACACGCCTCCATCACAAAATATGCTGGGGTATATATAGGCTCACCCGGGAGAAGAAGAACGGGAGAAAAATGGCGGGAGAAGAAGGGTGGGAGGAAAATGGCGGGAACAAAATGGCGGGAGAAATATGGCGGTACACGAATGGCGGGAGAAAAATGGCGGGAACAATTGACCGGGAAACAAATTTACTCGACGGAAAAAAAAATGCATGCACTTGTCGTCTTCGCCAAAGATGATTAGCACTTATCAGCTTTGGTAACGCCGACTTCTGCATGGATTTGAGGACGAGAGGCCTGTCGTCCAAGGACGAGTAGGACCTGTCGTCTTCCCCAAGGACGAATGGATAATATTTTTGAAAAAAAAAATTGCGTATTATTTCCAGAATTAAATAGATTTCGCGTATTATTTTAAAAAAAAATTAGCTGTTTTCTGTGGCTTGTCTAATCCTCCTATGTTAGTTAATCTTAAAAATTGTGTTGCCATGATTATTAGTGATTAAATTAATATAAAGATTGTTAATTATTTCCTACCATTTTAAAGGGAGTGAAAGATATCTTTTTAACCTTGTGCACAACCGCACGACGATATTTCCCTACCTTCATTTCTTAGGTCAGATGAGTTGCACTGGAGGTCAAGGCACATACCACTCAACGCCACACACCGCCATGCAGGAGCAGGGAAAAATGTTGAGCATGGCACCGGTGGCGCCCAACCAGATGGCATGCCACAGTCAATTAGTGTGGTAACATTAAACTAATTGTTCACACACAAACACGTCTCCTACCCTCGGTGTCGAGGGCGATATGCAGTACATGTTGCCAAATGGCTCACCGAAGCGCGATACGCAAAAAAAAATTTGATGAGCGCATTTGAGGACCCGAAACCCCACACACCCATAAGAGACCCGTCTGGAAGCACGGCGGTGATGGGCTGCCCTAGATCGGCTCACCCACCCCTAGAACTTTGTAGATCGAAGCTCTCCGACACGAAAAATACCGACGAACGAAAAGCAAAAAACTAGGACAAGAGATAAAAGTTTGTAGGTGGGTTTTGTGATTGTGCGTTGTTATTCAATCGTCCGTCACCCCTCATGTATATAATAGATGGCTGGACTTCCCGTGCAAGGAAAGGACTTGAATTTGCGCTCAAAACCCTAGTCTAGGTCCAATTCGCGGATGGTTTGGTCCGAACTTTCCAAAATTGTTTAATTTTAAAACTGACTACATTTTGCGGGTCTTTTTAGGTAGTAACCTACTTCGGATCAAAATCACGTAACAAGAAAATTCGTTCGTCTAAAAAATGAAGAATTTTCAAGTTATGTGTTTATTTTTATCTCACTTCGTCTTGGTCCTTATTTTTGCTCAGACCTGAATATGTTCGGATATGACCCGAGTCATTCAGATTCGACTCGTCCGTAATTGATTGATTTGAGGCAGTAAACGACCTCATGTTGAAATCACGCAAAAAGTAAAGTTGTTCGTCTAAAAGAAAAACAAAAAACTTTCATTCTATACGTTTTTTCATCTCGCACCTGGTCGTTCACTGTAATTAACAACCATGAGTCATTTAGGTCGTGGACGTTTTCCGACTAGTACATCTGTTAGTTAGTATCTATTTCACGTCCTAGTTTAGGTGATTATGAACCTTACTAGGACATGTACTAGTTAGACTCTGTTTTATTCATTATTTTGAAAATGTCTTCTTATAAGCCAAAACCGGCCGTCAACACTAATCATGTATTTATATTGGACATTTTTACTTACGATAGTTGATCTTGTACAAAAGGTCAGAGCATACGCACCTTTCAGAAATAAAATCGATTGTGCATCTATTATTCATACATATCTTGATACAATATCTCACAATAACGTTTTCAAATATGACTAGCAGAAGTAACAATGTAACCATGGTCATGTACACATAATTGTCATATAATTATGGCATTAATCATTACAAATACAATTTATTGTTCAAAACCATAAGTATATATTTTGTTGACATTTGAAATATATTTCAAATTACAATTTGAGATGATTGAGGAAGTATGTCGTTACAAAAAAGTTAACTCTATCGTTACAAAAAAGTTCTCTAACTCTATAAAAAAATAATTTATGACAACTACCATTTTCAGGTGCATTTATATGTTTATTTGCCCAATATATACCGTCTTAAGTATGTATACATAGTCAATTAGAAGATTATAGAGTATAAGACTATCAGCTTAAGGTAAAACTAAATTGTGAACTCTAAACGAGTAATTATGTTCTGAATTTTAAACTAGTCTGAATCTAATTGTAATCTTTTGAATAGGCACCGTAAAATCTCCAATCCTTGTCGAACCGTCAAATTTTGTTCTTTCTTTCTGCGGTAGACACAAAAAAAATTACGATAGAAAACATATGAGTTGACATGGCCGATAGGGTAGCATTCGCTGGCTGGAGATGTGTCGGTGGACGAAGTGTAGTTGCACAGGTTGTAGGACTGAACACTATTTTTTTTTTTTTGAACTAGTAGGACTGAACACTTCAAATAGCACGAGAGGTTGTTTTCTGTAAAATAATACTCCTCCGTTCCAAATGAGATGACTTCCATTTATCCACATACGGATGTATCTATAACAAGTATAGATATATGCGCATGTGCATAAATGGAAGTCATCTATTAATTTGGAAGAGTAAATTACAAGGATCTATCACATTTGGGGCTCTGACAATGGGTCAGTACCATTCCTGGTGATTTTTTCAAAAACGTACCGACCATGGGGCTAATGATCACATGCCGCGCAAACTGCTTGTCTTGGCCAATCTGACAAGGTGGGGCCACAGGTCAGGACTCACGGCCGTTAGCTTCGGCCGTTCTGACAGCTCGGGCCCACTCGAGTGGTTGACTCAAACCAGATAGTGCCCGGTCGGAACCAGACAGAGCACACCCACCAGCTCACCCAGCTCGAGCTCGACCTCGCTTGTTCTTCGCTGCTCCCCGCCGTTCTCCGCCGCGCACTTCTGGCTGCCGGCGCCGTCGCCGCCGTCGAGATGCCGAGCTGGCCCGATGGCGAAACGTCCACCGAGAGTCCATTAAGTGGAGAGGTGAGTCATTCTTCCTCCATTGCGTTAGGGTTAGGGTTAGGGTTAGGGTTAGGGCTAGGGTACCGATTTGGGGATTTTGGAAAATTCATCGATTTGCCCTCGATTAAGCCTCGATTTCCGTTTATGTTGCTTCATTGTAGTATCCAGAGGGGGCTTTGCTCCCGATTCCATCGAGGATCCAACGTGGTGCTATTTTCTGAGAATGCTTTTTTGCCTTCGGAACAGCAGGCCTGCCCCTCTTCACAGTTGATATGCATGAAATTTATATGATTTATACCCCTTGCTTACATCATTTACATCTTCATTTGCATCATTTTGCATTGCAAAACCATGATCACAGTGCTTAAAATGGCCAAAATGAGCATTTCGCCTTCTTTTACTGTCTTTATGCAGAACAGTGCGAAAAGGCACTATAAATTCTACATTTGGCCATCAGCAAGGACTAAAAGGAGATGAAGTTATAAAGTAGAGAGGACCATCTTGTGGGAGAAAAAGGAAGCAGAAGGACCAAAGGCAAAAAGGACAGTGCACATCTCCTCTGCCTTAGCTGAAAGTGACCCAAGCAAAAAGGTGGCAAAAGCAAGATGTCACCAAAAGATGAGAAAAGAAGGAGAAGGTTTGAATTCAGAGAAAAGGATGAGATCAACTTGGAGAGGAAGGCAAAAAAGGCAAAAAGCTGATAAAGGTGAAGACACCCCATGTGGGAGGGAAGCTTCCCTCCTCATCACCAACCACCACCACACTGGCCCCCTACCGTGTGTTGCCTGCATAAAGGGCAGAGGAGGCTGCCTTGCTCCGAGTCATCCATCACTTTCCCTCCTCTTCCTCCACAACTCACCAACCACCAAGAACAAGACCCACAGAAAGAACATGGCTCAAGAACTGCATCACCATGAGGATTGGTGACCTGATCGACTGAAGAACAAGAACTCCTACTCCTCTGCATCCTCTGCTGCTCAAGATCCTCTGCTGCATCATCTGCTGCTCCAAGTCTTCCTCTGCATCTCCTACTGCTGTGATCTACACCAACACCAAAGAACACCATCGAGCCAAGGAAGAACACCTCCACTCCTCTGCTTTGCTGCTTGTTTTCTCACTCTGAACCCTGTTAAACTTTCATCTGTTAGTGTATAATTCAGTGTTCCAACTGTTCTGTCGATTGTCTATGTGTTCATGCATGTTCTGTGTTGATGTTGTCAAGTACTTGTGATGATCTGTTGGCTAAGTACCCCTGTGATGTTTGTTTGTTGATTCATCTAGGTTTTGTTGTGTGATCTGCCTCTAAACCCCATCTGCTACTGTTTAGTTTGAATTCTTGTTGTTCCTGTCAGTTAAACCTGAAAAACCTAAAAAGACCTGCCTTTATTTCTATTCACTAGTTGTTCTTTTTAAATCCAACCCTTTTACTTGATCTAGCTGTGATAAAAGCACCATCTGTTTGTAATCTGTTCCCTGAGTTCGAACACGACACTCCACTATCCACTACTCCATCAACAGTCAAGATCTGTACCTTTGTAGACTGGAAAAAAACTACCAGTTCATAGATTTTTCCATTGTTCTCAACCAGTTTCATTCCCTCCCCCTTTCTGCAGTAAATTGAATCCATAATACCATACCCCTGTGTCTCCATGAGTGCGATAATATGCATAAAAGTAACATCATCACGGCCAATTTTTATCTCAATATTGTCTAGCCCATCGAAATGAATTCTGACATCCCAGGCCTCAGGATCCAAGCTACAGAGCAATTGAAAACACCAAATTCAGTAAACCCTAACCCTAAACCCCTAAATTGCTAAGTTTCAGTAAACCCTAACCCTAAATTAAAAGGATAGAAGAACTTACTCCACTCCGCCGAGCCCGTATGTCCACTGGTGGCCCGTCGCCAGATTGGCAACCCACACCTCCGCAAGCCTTAACACCGCCGCCGACGGCCGCCGCATGATGGTGTGGATCACACGTTCGCTGGAAATCCCAAGAGGAAGGTATGATGTAGCGTAGCAGAAATTTTCCCTTGATTACAAAACCAAGGTTATCGAGCCAGTAGGACTTGGAGAAGGTCTCAACAAAGTGTCAGCGGCGCCGTTTACGATCACTGACGTGGACCTGCACACACACAAACAAACTATCTTGTCCTAACGAAACGGAGAGGGTGTCAATCTTTTCCGGCTTGCTGAACACAAAGGATTAAACGTATATGTGTGAAATAATATGAGAGAAAAATATGACCAGCAGCAAATGACTAGGAAAAGTTATTAAAACGGTTGTAAGCAATGTAGGAAAATAGGACCGGGGTCCACAGATAACTAGTGGTGTCTCTCCAGAAGATAGATATGTTGGGTGAAGAAATTACAGTGAGGCAATTGACAAACATGGGCATATAACAATACTATCATCACAAATGGTTCAATGTTGTATTTAATTGGGTATTACGTCAAAATACATAGACCGTTATCCAACTGCATCTATGACTAATAATTCACCCCGGGATCGCTATCCACCATGTCACCCGAAAGTATTAAGTTGCAAGCAACAGATAATTGCAAAGCATTGTGCATAATGTAAGCAATGGTTACAACATATAGTAATAAACACCGTTGTTTTACCCCTAGTAGTAACAGCACATCTCAAGTCTTAATCATTTCTGTCAACTCGAGCTCAGACAAGTAATTACTTGGCCAAAGCATACACAAGTATTGCAAAGCATGCAAGATCATAAATATAACATAACTGAACCATAATGTAATTGACTCCATAATTCATCGGATCCCCACAAACACAACATACAGCATTACACCTAGATGATCTTAATCATGTTAGGCAGCTCATAAAATCTAAACAATGGAGTACAAGGGAGAGACAACCATATAGGTACTGCCATGGACCCGTAGTCCCGTGGTGGACTACTCACGCATCACTCCGGAGGCGGGTATTATGATGTAAATGCCTCCGGTGATGATCTCCCCTCCGGTAGGGTGCTGGGAAGAGGTTCAGAAACCTCCTGATCTAGGGTTGGCGACGGCGGCGGCCTCGAAACTTTTCTGAAAAATATGATCGGGTATCTAGGGTTTTCCCGTGAAGAGATATTTATGGACGAGAGAGGGGCTCGAGGGGCGCCAGGAGGCGCCCAGACCCTAGCTAGGCCCAGACCCTAGCTAGGCGCGGCCCAGCCCAGGTGGTGTCTGGGCCCTGTGGGGCCCACCTGCAGGCGCCCTTCTAGTTGCTGGCTTGTTTCCTCACCAAAATAATTCATGTAAATTGGCATCCAATTCCGAGAATATTTCCTTAAGAGATTTTATAGAACAAAAAGACAGCAGAAAACATGAACTAGCACTGGGCATCTTGTTAATAGGTTAGTTCCATAAAATATGTCAAAATGATATAAAACATTATTAAAACATGTGGCAATGATATATAATATGCATGAAATAACCAAAAATTATAGATACGTTGGAGACGTATCACCGCGATGGCCACAGCTCATCGAGCTCGTCGACCACGCCCATAGGTCCAGTGCTCGCGCCACCAGCAACCGCAACACTCCCTCCTGTCCGCTTCCATCCCCTCCGCCTTGACCGCCCTCGCTCCCCCCGCCGTCGCCCGGATTCGCCGCGTCATCCATCTCCGCGCGGGAACAGAGGAGAGAGGTGTGGCTCGAGCTCGTCTGTGTCTGGTTCCGACCGGGCTGGTCGGGGCTCGTAGTTGACCACTCACGTGCGCGGTCCTAACGGGAGGGTTAACGGCCGTCTCCGCCACGTCAGCACTGACAGTGGCCCCTCCTCGTCAGAACAGCTAACACGACTGATCAGTGCGGCCTGTGATCATTAGCTCCACAGTCGGTACGTTTTTGAAAAAATCACTAGGAATGGTATGTCAGAGCTCCAAATATAGTAGATCCTTTTAATTTATTCTAATTTGGAACGGAGAAGTACATGTATGCCCGTGCACGAATGGAAGATTTGAAGCCGAATCTTTTGGTGCGGCGCAACTCACCAGGCGCACCAAGCTAAGCGGTGAAAGGCTCACAAAGGTACCTGGCCCACGGTATGGTGACTCAGGCCTACGGCCGAGCACACATCATGGGCTCAGAAACTGTGAGATCGCGTTGCAGTCAACAAACCGGTGAGCGGGCAAGCCGATACAATCACATGAAATTCCATCTGCCCCCTCGTTTCATCGCCCTATCACGAGGAGGTCCATGTACGTGAATGACTGACGTTTTTGCTGCTATCTGCTCCGTGAAGGAGTACGACAATATTTTTTTGAAGAAGTTCGTGTACAAGATCAACAAGAACAAGAACAAGCACGCACGAACACAGACGAGACGCACACGACGCACGCCGAACTCGGAGCCACCAAGCTGCACACCATCTTCCAGCACCGCCAGCACGCCGCCGGAACAGAAGAAGGTGAGCTCACCTCGCACCGACAATATTATTTGCTCAGTTCGATCAAATATATTACTCGTACCGACGACAAATACGTGGAGTACTCGATATATTTTGCCGCTTCAATAGTTACAAATAGTTGTTTTTTTCCACAGCTTCCAATGTCTAAATTTGCATTGTCTTATTTGAAAATTCAGTTTTTGGCTCCAAATTCCAGAGATCCTTCAGTTTTTTAAAATCGAAAATCATAATTAACAGATTCAAAAATTTGTGAATTTTTTGGAGCTGCTCCAAGTGGTCGAGACGGGAAAGGAGTACCCGGTCTTCACATTTCTTCTCAAGCGGTTGCTGCCCAATGGGACCACGTGGAGGTGACGACGAATGCGTCCACGGTCGACCGGCTACATACGATGGCGGCCCGGCGTGTTCATTCCAGGTTGGGACAAAACGAACGTGTCTCATGTGTGCTTCCTTTCTTCCTAGATGAACACGGGTTGATATGAGGAGCAGGCAACGATCGCGACAGTCGGCCAACGATGAAATCCTAAGACCCAATCTCGCTCACGTAGTTCCTTTTGTGATCTGTTGTTATCATAGGGTTGTTACAGTTTTTAAAACTCTATTTGGCAAATCTGGAAGCAATGCAGTCCCCCGTGGTTGCAGGTAAGAGTGCTTGCGAGTGCAAAGTATGTTGTTTAATCGTGTAATCTGTTCATTAGAGCTCAATGCAATGAAGTACCACTGGACTCATTGGTTTGTGCAACAAAAATTTTGAGTCACTAGTGTATGCAAAAATGTCCAAAAGTTATTGATTTGTGCAATTTGCTCTTCACTATACTCAGATATATATATATTTATTTTTGTGTAGTTCAGAATACAAATTTTTGCAAATTGACATTTTGCAAGTTTAAAGTTTTAAACTATACAACATTGTGTACATCCATAATTTCTTTTCAGATTTTTTTAAATTTATAAATATCCTTTTTGAAAATAAAGGACCACTCCCCGAGTTCATTTACTATGGAGTATGAATCATGACATACTAATGAAATCTAAAGCAATAATTCAGCATTTAAGGGACCGAAAAGTTAAAAGGACCCAACAAGCAACGAAGAAGCCCAACAGAAGTAGCGACTACTCCCCCCCCCCCCCCCCCCCCCCCCAATATTCACCGCCGCCGCCACCCTCCTCCCCGCCGGCCTCCCTCCGCAATCCCGATAGGATAGGCCATACCGTAACCCAACCCTTTATTAGACATTTCATCCTCATCTAGCCCGCCGAAGCCATGAACCCCGGCGGCGCCGCCGCCATGGCGCAGAACCGCCGCACGCGCAGCCGCCCGCCGTCGGCGGCCTCCTCCCGCAAGTCCGAGGATCCCTCCACCGCTGCCTCTAACGGAAATGGAAACGGCAACGTGAAGGCCCCCTCCAAGCCCACCTCTCCCAATCACGTCGCGTAAGTGCCCCAAAAGCTTCCTGTTTTTTCTGCTGCTTTCTTACCTCGGTTCTGACAAAAAAAAATGTTGGTTTTTCTTGTCGGGCCTGGGTTTCCTCAGAGGGGAGAGGACGGTCAAGAATCTTCGGCTGTCCAAGGCGCTGACCATCCCGGAGGCTACTACGGTGTCGGAGGCGTGTCGGCGTATGGCGGCGAGGCGGGTCGACGCGGTGCTGCTCACCGACGTCAACGGCCTCCTCTCCGGCATTGTCACCGACAAGGTGACATTTCTACATTCTGCAAGGCCCATAAAGATTGCTTGTGTCTGCAATTCTGCATCGAGTGACTAAAATAGGCATCTTTAGGTTCGTAGTTATGTATTTAGTTAAGACACATTTACTTTATGACTGCACAATGTGTTTGTCCCCTACTCCCCTTCTTCATGTTTAACTGATGACGCTTCAGTTTTGGACTCGGTGCCGGTATTACTTTTCTTCACCGTTTTTGGACTGAAAAGGGATGATTAGGTACACTGGCGTTAGTGTCACTTGGGTAAAGCTTTGTAAGCTCATGTTATGCTATGAATAATATTGCATGAATATGTTCAACCATATTTCTGGACTGATTCAGCAGTCTCTGTGACTGCTACACGCGGAGTGGCTTATGGTCAGTTTATTATTTCTGAGGTGGATGACATTATTTGTCTTTTCTTCCTTATCACCTGAATATGATGCAGGACATAGCCACAAGGGTTATTGCCGAGGGGCTGCGAGTTAAGCAAACAATCATCTCCAAGATCATGACACGAAGCCCTCATTACGTCTCGGCTGACACACTTGCTATCGAGGCACTGCAGAAAATGGTTCAAGGTGAGCTACACTTTTTAAGTAAAGTAATGTCTCCCAATAATGTGCTTGTGTGGTCAATGTATTTCTGGTTGAGTCAGTTGAACTCACATCATATAACTTGTAATACATGATGTCTCTGGTGAAGCTACTTGTAGTTTATCATTATCAGTAAAGTCTCAGTTAATTACATGTTTCGATTTGCATATTTTAGTCCTTAAATGTTCAATGAATGACGTGATCCTTCAGCAATTCAATGCATTCCCTCTATTAAACTGGGTAAGCCAAGAGTCAGTGACACTGTATTATTTTTCTCCAGTTTTTCTCTTTTCTTGCAGTTTATTAAGTTTTAGCACTTTACATTTTCCAAGTATTTATGTTTTAGTTCTATCATGTTTTCTTAATACTTCTGAGGCTGTTTTGTTTATACTGAGTTTCTCACTACTTGATCAAGATTTTATTTAGGAGATGCTTTCTAGGATTAGCTGCTACATAACTTAAACTCCTGATGCATTAGCGTTTAACAGAAGAAACTTCTAACAAGATGGATTGGAATTCAAGACACATATCTTGAATGATATAAAACAACAAAGTTCTAGTTCTTGAAAATTCTATTGACTCATATATAGTGGTAATACAAACTAACATGTTATGAAGTAATAGAAGCACTAAGTGTCATGTGATGGTTATATGCGAATTGTTTGGTGTTTTTCTGTTGTAGCGACTTAGAGTCACCTTACAAATCTGTAATATCTGAAATTTCCAACGGAAATGTGGCACACTGACTGAACTAGCTATGTTTTTTCTTCTTCTGATGAAATTTCAATAAGATTTTTGTAAATGTGGTTGCATAACTAGTTTCTTTTAGCTTTGCGATGAGATGTGATGTATGTTGATGCTGATTGTATACATATTCTTCACATAAAGCTTACTTCCAGATATGTTTGTGTCCTCTCATAGAAGTTAATATTGTACTTGTTTCAGGAAAATTTAGACACCTCCCAGTGGTTGAAGATGGCGAGGTTATTGCCATGCTGGACATCGCAAAATGCCTCTATGATGCAATATCAAGACTGGATAAGGCAGCAGAACAAGGAAGTGCACTTGCAGCTGCCGTCGAAGGAGTTGAGCGCCAATTAGGAGGCAACTTCTCAGGTCTTGTGTTTTCGATTGTCCAGCTAACTATATTTCTTTGTTCTCGTTTTACATTGATGATACACATGAACAAAGAAGTAACAGGATATGTCTGCTGTACCATGTGACCTGTGGTTGTGAATAGTTACAGTATCCAGTTTATTCCAAGGAAAAATGAAATGATATTGTTTACACCATAGCAATTAGGAATTTGTAACCAAGTATTTCTTGGAATTTTAAATTTACAAATACGTGCTATTTTCTAAATAGGTTGCACTTGATTAGCATTTTTTTGTTGTGTTCATGTCTAGCTGACCAAAGTCACCAAACTAATGTTTTGACTATTTGTGGATACAGCTCCTCACACTTTAATGGAAACTCTAAGAGAACGGATGTTTAAACCTTCTTTGTCAACCATTATCACGGAAAACACAAAGTAATAATCTGTTTTCTCTTATTTCTTTTCTTGACTAATTGTTACAAAATGGCTATTTGGATGGTGAGAGCTGCCCCTTATTCAACTTGCAGAGTAGCAATTGTTTCGCCTTCAGATCCTGTTTATGTAGCAGCCCAAAAAATGCGTGAACTACGCGTTAATTCGGTGATTATAACTACTGGAAATTCACTGCAAGGGATCTTTACGTAAGCATTCGCATATTTGTTTAATGGAACTTCTGTTTGTTGTTATATTTATGTTTGCTACGAGATATTAATGTATATGTTACTGTCTAATTCAGCTCAAAGGATGTGCTTATGCGTGTTGTGGCACAAAACCTTTCTCCTGAATTAACTCTAGTAGAAAAGGTTTCTTCTCCAGATCAATTTCTTATTTTGAATGACGGCTAAGGTTTATGCAAAATACTCTAGATTCACAGTGCTATTTACCATTTTTCTTAAGGTAATGACTGCACACCCAGACTATGCTACATTGGATACGACAATTCTTGACGCACTGCATATAATGCATGATGGCAAATTCTTGCATATTCCTGTTGTTGATGGAGGTAAAACCTTATTCTGCTCAGCCTCAGACTTGTCTGTTTGGTACTTATATTTCGTGTATCTAACATAATATTAATTTTCCATGAACAGATGGGAAAGTTGTTGCGTGCTTGGATGTTCTGCAACTTACCCATGCAGCCATTTCTCTGGTCTCTCTCTCTCTCTCTCTCTCTCTCTCTCTCTCTCTCTCTCACATGCTGTTCTTACACACCTGTTCTTTTTGTTTGTACTCGGGTACACTTATCCGAGGAATCTCGTGGTAATCTTGGTCAATCTTACAGGTCGAAGGAGGTCCTGGAGCTGCAAATGATGTGGCAAACACAATAATGCAAAGGTTCTGGGACTCTGCTCTTGCTTTGGAGCCTCTAGATGAGGAATTTGATAGCCACAGGTTAGTTGATGTTTCCTTGTGATTTAGTCTTTTGCATCAATGTGATGCTTACCTGCATGATTTCATGGATCAGCGAAATATCTTTAGTGGTGCCATCAGAGGTTGGAGATGGTAGGAGTAGCATATATCCTGCTGTTGCTGGCAATTCTTTTGCCTTCAAGCTTGAGGACCAGAAGGGACGTATGCATAGATTTACATGTGGTGGGTGCTCACTTCATAGTTGGATGATAGCTAACTGGGGTTGCAGCGTACCAGCTAACAGCATTTTGTGTTCCACCGCTGCAGGCTCAGAGAGTTTAGAAGAGCTTATATCTTCTGTAACGAAAAGGTTAGGCACTGGTGGTGAAAAGGGCCCAATTCAGCTTTTGGTAAGCTTTATTTGATATTTCTGTGTTTCTAAACTTCTCAGTGACATATTGAACGGAGGAACTAAGTGACAAACTGGCAAGTGCCTTATCCTCAAATTCGAGCATTTTTAATTACTCCCTCAGTCTATATATACAAGGCCATTTTGTATTTCGCGTCTAACTTTTGACTAACAATTGGATATTTTGTTGATAAATTGAATGGTCAAATTTGACCCAAAATATAAAGTGGCCTTGTATATAAAGATGGAGGGAGCATTTTGTGATATAATTCTATGAGCGGGCTGGCAGTAGTGGCAGCACATTCTTCAGGACGACCTTGACTCAGCTGACTCCTGCTACCCTATGTAGCATGAAAAATGGTACCAGTAACTAGTGGACTAACTCCAAGAACCTGTGTTTAAAAACACCAGCTATCTTGAGAGCTACTGCTAGCTATATAGTCCCATGAATTAATATATCCTGAACTGTTAAGAGTACTGACTGAGTTACAGCTACACTGCCTTGAATTACACTACTATACCCAAACTGCAATAGTAATGAGGTTGTCATGCTGTTGTGCTACGCAGTATGACGACGATGAAGGTGATAGGGTGCTGCTTACTACAGATTCTGATCTTACCGGTGCTGTGACCCATGCGAAATCATCTGGATTGAAGGTATTTCTTTTCTCCGATGTAGATACTGTTTTGTCTGCTTAAATGTTGCTATTTTGGTATTACCTTTAGTACAGATGCCCATAGATTTATTTTTTACTTTTGTCACCGTGAGCTGTGTTGGCCATTTGTATCCTTTGCGTGGTGCTAAACTTGGAATTGCAGGTTCTGAGGTTGCACATTGACGAGTCGGATTCCACTTCTGAAGTTACAAAGCTATCGCCGGAGCCGGAGCTGGTGTCTTCCAACAAAAGTCAGTTGACGCCTGTTCATTACGGGCTGATGGCTGGAGCTATCGCCCTGACAGGCATCGTGGTGTTGGTGTACTTGAAGCGCTCAAAAGGGTGAATTTCAAGAGGAATACATAATTCCAGTCCTTACCTATTTGACTAATGTCTCTCAGAAAGACTCAAACTCATTGCCGCTTCAGCTGGCTAAGAATGAGAACTGAGGATCATCGAGGTATGCACCGGATGCATTGAAGTCCAGCTGACCATCTCAGATTTTTTATTAACTGAGTTTAGTTATATACAGGGAAGAAAGATCGAAACCATGATATATTTTCCTTGGTTTCACGGATGTGGGATGTGGTGAAACACATACCTTTTATAACTATTTCTTGACCACAAATCTATTGGTGAGGGATTACTTGCGGCGCTGTTTTCCACATAATCACTCGATCTGACGTATCGTGTACACATTTTCTTGTGAAATGGGGTGGATATATTTAGCTCCCATGTGGTTGTTACTTTTCAGATTAATAGTTCACATTGCCTCTTATATCTGTTCTGAATGTTATGTGGCAACTCCAGCATTTCTTTTCTTGTTGACACAATAGCATGATGATATTTCAAAAAGAAGGATTGAAACTATGAGTCTTACGCACATTGACAGCAAGTGTGATGGAGCATTACAGTAAGTGTCATGGCTAGTGACATAGTTTCTCTGTGTTTTCACGTAAGACATCCACTCACTAAATATCGCACTAAGTTTAACCAACAATTATTAGACCCATTAGCAATGGAAAGCTTGATACATTTCAAGAAGACACTGCACAATTCATTGCTGCAAAATTTTGATCATTTTCCTCCTAGAGTAAGAGTAAGCAGTTCCAGGACCAATGGTACCAACTACGACTATACTGCAGAAAGATGGGGTTTGTTGCCGTTCATTATTACTCTGTTTTAGTACCATTGATGGCTTGATTGACCAATAATGGATGTACCTTGTGACATCTTTATAACAACATGAGATATACTATGTGGTGGTAGAATGAGGCCACCATCCAGCAAAGCTCAAAGACCAGATTTACACTAAACTTCTTTTTCGAACTACATTTTCCATTTACTAACCGAGGATCACTGCCATTTCCATTTACTGACAGTGATGTCGAGTGTCAGCAAAGCTGAAAGGGAAAAAGGATAGAAAGAGGACCGGCCGAGTTCAATCTAGCTAGGTGTTTGATCAGATCCCATTTTTCCTTTACAATATCTTCTACGCATCTTTTTCGTCCGATTCGGAGTGGAGCGGATAATAACTGGTTGCGCATTTGCTTAATTTTTTAAAGAAAACCCTTAAATTTATTAAGAGATGCCCCCACTCCAATGGTTTGCCCCTGCTCAATTTTTGTGTGCATCCGCCTTGTCGCATATTGCAGTCGTCGTAGGATTCTTTTTCGAATTAATGGTCATAACAGGATTGTTGGTAGTTTTCTAAATAACCGACAATACCAAATGAATTGATATGCTCCTGAATAAAAGTTTGTACACACGCCTTTGGGATGTTCGTTTTCTACAGCCGTTTCGCCGTGACCAAAGTCGAAGTTGCAGGCCCAAATTCCAATAGATCAGATCAAGCGTACGTGCTCCACCTAAAGAACTAGGAGCATCCAATGGTGGACTAGGAGTGTTCTTCGAGCTCTCTGTTAACGAGAAATCAAAGGTTAAGTATCTGTTGTTTTGTGTGCATGAAACATAGCTATAGAGAGAAGCTACTTTTCGTATCTTCTCTCCTTCCTCGAGAACATAAATTAATCAAGGAGAGGTTCCTTCGTTAAATGGCAACAAGACAAGAGGAGTATGACACAAGCTTTACTTTCGCTTACACATGAAACACAAATGGCACGCATAACATACCGGTCGGTGGCGATCTAGCGATGAAATTAATCCAACGGCAAACGTGGATATGACGCAGTTTTCAACTCTTAGAATCCCTATAGGCACTTTGAGATTAGAGTTTTCCTTTAATAAAATGTGTTGTTTTAGTTCATAGTAAGATCTTTTTCTTGGAGACCCTTTTGGTCGCCCGTGAATTGTTTTACTGACTCTAATTTAATAGGATTTATATTAAGAGACCCAAAGGCGTAAGAGTATCAAAACTAAATGCCATGTTGATATAATTCGACAAACTTTTCTCTTTGTCGGCCCAAATTGTTATCATTTACTTGCCAGATTACACTATGCGTAGTTGCCAAATTATAATAATTAGTTGAAATGTTCAGTCTAAATCAATGCAGACATGCACAATTGAAAGTGCATGGTGCTCCATGTGTGGTTTTGGTAATTAATGACAATCCTTATGGACTAATGTTTGCATTGAGATATTCTTATAGATCTTGTCCATAGGAAAAGATTGGAGTTCATGTGTTGGACTCTACAAGATTACATGATGACCAAGCTTCTATCCAAGGGTTTATATGAAGAATGGTCATGTGAAGAGTTGAGCTTATTGCAAGCATGGCTTGGAAAAGAAGATTGAGTGAACATTCATGTTATCTCCAAGCCATCATATATATCAAGATAAGAAGATGAAGTGCATGTGGATTCATGAAGACGGGGATTAGCAAGACTCTCCCATCATTGTGTATGGGGGAGTATTGGAGAAGTCGTCATCAAGCATGTGCTAGCAATCTCAATCAAGAAAGGTGTTCTAACTTGAGAGAGTCAAGATCGTCATCATCTAACTCAAGTGGAATGGGCAAGGCAAAGGTATGATCTTGATAGGATTTCTATTTTACCAGTCTCATGGTGTTAGTGGGAGACCGGGTTATAGGATAGACACCGTACTATCAAGAGGGGCTCTCAAGTGAGTAACTTGATCGCATCTTTGTGGAGAGGTCAAACCTTTGCATACTTGGCATGTCATCTTTCTTGGTTCTTATTTGGCTTTTATCCATGTGAGAATTTAGAGCTTGTGTTCATCTCCATACTAAGCTCTTATTCATCAAAAACGGATTTCATATGAATATCTTGTTGCGTTTTTTATGTTGAAGGTTTTACCGGTTTGTCTTTTCTAAGAGAGGTCAAACTCTCTTCTTGTTTTCCTCCTCACATGATGGACTATGATGTCTATGTGCATGATCTTGTAGACTTGTGATTATCTTCGAAACAAGCCCAAGATCATCAAAAATGGAGTCCGGATGAAAAAGTTATGGGTTTTTTGTTTGCTGAGTTGCTGCAGGAATTTCTAGGCCGGAGTCTCCGGCCTGCAGACCGGTCTGGACCGGAGTCTCAGGGCAAAGTCTCCGGTCTCCCTCCAGTCTGTCGGAAAAACGGCTAAGGACTTGTTGGTGTCACGTACTGGACTCGGTCCGGAGACTTGCCTGAGACTGTCCGGAGTCTCCGGTGTGGGCCGGAGTCTCCAGTGTAAAATTCCTGCAACGACTCTATTTTTGGGGGACCTATAAAAGGTCCCTTCTTCCCCAAAGAGACTAAGTTTTCTGCAGCACGTTTTTCTCTCTCTCTCCCACCATTGTTGACCTTGGAAAGCTTGCCTCTCTCTCAATTCCTCCCATGATTCTTGCATATCTTTGAGGAAAAGAGAGAGGAGATCTAGATCTACAATTCCACCAATCCATCTCTCCTCTAAGTGAGGGGAACCTAGTAGATCTTGATCTTGGAGTTCTTGGTGTTTCTTCTCTGTTGTTCTTCCTCTCTTATTCCCCCATAAGCATTTGTTGCTTTGTTGGAATTTGAGAGTGAAGGACTTGAGCACTTCTTGTGTTCTTGTCATTGCATTTGTTGCATCGATTTGCTCTCTCCACGAGGATTCGTGGAAGTGAAAGTTCGTGAGCTTGTTACTCTTGGGTCGTTGGACCCTAGACGGTGTTCTTGAGACCTTTTGTGGTCAAGGCCTTTTGTGGTTTGTTGGGACCTTTTGTGGTCACTTGGGAGCTCCCAATCCTTTTGTGGGTTGTGTCTCAAGATTGTTGTAAGGGACTCGATTTCCGCCCAAAAAGAAATCAATAGTGGAAGGTGAACCGAGTTTTTGGGTAAGGTTCATCGGAGAATAGGGTGAGGCCATTTGTGGCGTTTGAGTTTGAAACTCACGCCCCTCCGATGAGACGTACTCCCCTTAAAAGGAGGAACTCAGGAATACATCATCGTCTCCGCGTGCCTCGGTTATTTCTATACCCGAGCTCTTTACTTATGCAATTTATATTGTGATAGCCTTCGTGCTTGAAGTCCTTTATCTTGCTATCACCTTGTTGCTAGTCTTGCTTAGCATAAGTTGTTGGTGCACATAGGTGAGCCTAGTATATTTAGGTTGTTTGCTTGTTAAATTAAAACACCTAGTTTTATTCCGCATTTATCAAGCCTAAACCGGAAAAGTTTTAATCGCCCATTCACCCCCCTCTTGGCGACATCCTTGTCCTTTCAATTGGTATCAGAGCCTGGGCTCTCTTTATTGGGCTTTAAACCGCCTAGAGAGTAAAGATGTCGTTTAGAGAATTAGTGCACAATCCCACTTTTAAATTCGATGGCACTATTTATGATGTATGGAAAATTTGCATGCTTAATCTTTTTAGGGCCATGGGTCCAAATTATATCATGAGTATTGTAGATGTGGGTTTTTCACCTCCAAAGGATTCCCAAGAATTATCTTTAGAGGATGAGGAAAACTCTCATCTCGATACTCAAGTATCTAATGGCCTTATATGTGTTTTGAGCGATGTAGTTCTTGCTTCAAGCATGCCTTTCCGGAACTCTCATGAGCTTTGGACCAAGCTTCAAGATAAATATGAAGTGTCCAACATTATTGAGGATGATTGTTGTCCCTCCACCTCCAACCGTGATGAGCTCAATTATTCTTCCACTTCACCAACATGTGATTTGTCACAAGGTAATGACATGGTGAGTGGTGATAGAAATTGCATTGTTGATGGTGAATCCACCATTGACTATACTTCATCTCTATCTCATTGCAATATTCTATCTTTGGACTTTAACACTTCTAGCACTCCAAATGTTTTACATGCTAGTGTTGATAGTCCTCGCATATCATGTAATAGTTGCTTAACTAAATCTCATGATGATATGCTCTCCATGTCTTGTTGTCATGAAAATAATGCTTCCATATCCTCTAGTACTTGCATGACTAACAATGTAGAGGAAACCCAACATTTGTTCGAACAAGACATGGACCTCAATGGTGCTTCAAGTAAATCTTCATCATCATCGTCCATTTCTCACTTTTGCCTTATGGTTAGGGAGTCAAAGGTATCTTCACCTTTCGAACCCACTACATCTTGTGATAATGAGGATGAGGATTATTATGGATTAAAAGATAATGATATTGACTCCTTAAAGGAGAAGAGTGAGATGGTATTTGGTGCTCTCCCTAAAGGTAGTCAAGCTTGCTCTTACTTATGTGAAATTTTGACTTTTGCTATTAAGTGCAAGGATAACATTGAAGAAAAGGTAAGGATTGAAAGAGAGGATGCAATGGAAAAAGCATCCTTAGAAAATGCTCTTGAGGAAGAACATGAGCTTCGAGTGTTTCTTGAGGAGAAACTTGAATCTTTTGATGAAACTAATGATCTAATTATTTCTAAAATCATTAAGGAAAGAGATCATGCTCTTGCTAAATTTAAAGTTCTTAAAAAGGAAAAAGTTGAATTTGGTGTTGACAATGCTAGACTAATTGAGGATGTAGAGAGACTTGACAAAGCTCATAAGGCTTTGGAAATTGAACACTCTCTCCTTATCAAGTCTCATAATCAACTCCAAACTCAAATATCTAAAATTGATGTACCTAGCTCCTCTACTTCCTCTTGTAATCATGCTAATATTATTGAGGAAAATGCTAGGTTGAATGATGAGCTTGCCAAGTTGTCTTCTTCCATTTCTAATGTTAATGATGCTTGTGCTACTAACTCCACTTCTTGTGAAGCATCTATTTTGAAGGAGAATGTTGAGCTAAGGACTCAACTTGAGTTGCTAACTAGCGAGTATGGGATATTGGAAGAAAGCCATGAAAAGCTCTCTAGCTCTCATGAGGATCTTCTAGCATCCCATGCAAGGCTAAAGTTAGCTCATGAGGCTATCGCTACAAAGATAACATCTTGTGAGCCTCATGTGGTCACTAGCACAATCTCTACTAAAAATGATATATTGCCTTGTGCTAGTTCTAGTAATTCTACATCACAAACTATTGTTAGATCTTGTGATGAATTACTTTCTATGCCTCGTTGATCTAAAAATGAAGCCTCTACTTCCACTAGTGTTTGTGATACTAACCATGTAGAGGAATTAAATGAGCTCAAGGCCCAAGTCACTTCTTTGAAGAAAGACTTGGAAAAGCGTCATGTTGGGAAGTCCACACTTAACAATATGTTGAGTGTTCAAAGACGCCCCAATGACAAGAGTGGACTTGGATTCAACTCCAATAACAAGAACAAGTCCAAGTACAACAAGAAGAAAAAGGGCCAAGAACAAGTTGAAGATTTGGCCAAGATTGTTTGCTTCAAGTGCAAAGTTGAAGGGCACCATGTTAGATCTTGCCCTTTGAAGAAGAAGTCTTTTAGTGAGAAGCAACAAGGGAAGAGGCCTCAAGCTCAAACTCAAGTTCCTCAAGTTGAAGAACGGCCACTTCCTAAGAAGAATAAAGCCACCCCTCCTCAAGTCGAGATTCCAACTAAGAAGAAAGGAGGAGGCCAATGTTGCTACTTATGCCGTGAGAAGGGCCACTTTGCTTCTTGAAAGGACCGGTAGGTTGACTAGAGGGGGGGGGGGTGAATAGGCAACTACAATTTTTTTCTTCTTTTAATCAAATTGGGGAATTGCTCAAATATAAGTTCTCTAGATATGCAACTAGGTGAACAATCCTATATGATGAGCAATTGATAAGCTAGCAATATATTCTAAACAAGTTAAGCTAGCAATACAAGTAAAGGAAGTTAAGAGATAACCACACGGTGACGCGGAGATGATTCCCGAAGTTCACTTCCCAATGGAAGCTACGTCTTCGTTGGAGCGGTGCGGGGTCACAAGTGAGCCCCGAATAGCCTTGATATGGCACACCGTATCTCCCTCGTGTTATCCTCCGATGAGGAGTTCCACGAGTCACTATATGATGCCCTCGAGGTCGGCAACAAACCTTTACAAAGATGAGGCACACTCCACAACCGAATTGGAGGCTCTCGCCAAATTCCCGCGGCTCCCAAAGCCACAAGAATCACAAGGCCAGGGCACGACTCCACAACTCAATTGGAGGCTCCCGGCTAGTCCCCGCGGCTCCCAAAGCCACAAGAACGACCAACGACCGTCTAGGGTTCCAAAGAACCCAAGAGTAACAAGTTCCTCAAAGGAATGGATGGGGAAATCAAATCTCTTTGGTGGAAGTGTAGATCTAGGTCAACTCTCCCAAGTCCTAGAAGGACAAGGTGTTTGAGTGGGTAGGGAGAGAGATCTACGAGTTTCAAGCTTTCAACAATGGTGGGAAAGATATTTCTGGTCGTGGTGGTCCTCTTGGAGAAGAAGGACCCCCTTAAATAGGTCCACCGAAAAACTAGCCGTTTTTGACAGAAAACGTTCAATCCGGAATGGATCCGTTTTTCATCCGGAATTCCGAACCATCCGGAATATTCCGAACGTCTAACAACCTGATTCCGGACCGATCCAGTACCGAATCGAGCTATCTCGGAATCAGGTCGGAATGGTCCGGAAAATTCCGAATCACCCGGAATTCCGGACGAAAAACAGCCCATCCGGAATAGGTACACTTTGGCTTGTTTTTCGATGGAACTATTTCCATATTTTTCCACCAAGGTTGTAGAAAGACTGAGGAGAGTATATCTGGTATGTATATGCAAAATATGATTTCCCCCAAACTTTCCAAAGAGCAACCCCTCTTGATAGTACGGCTTCCCTACGACTCAATAGAATTAAATATACGGGCCACCGTCTTCAACCTTCTTCATCGTTTTGAGGGGTCACTCAAGACCATGTGCATATCATCTATTGTACTGTAGTACTTTGGCACACGGTAAGATCATCACTTATGTTGTTAACAAACACACAAAACTAGATAAGGAGACAATGTCCTTTCACTTCTTCATGCACTAATGGTACCTTATCCAACCCCATTATAATTGATGATGTTTATTCTCTTTGGAAGGATAAGGTTGGCAATGTGTTTGCCAAATATGTTGGTAATCAAAGTGGTGTCAAGAAAAGAACCATTTGGGTTGCCAAGCCTATTGTGACTAACCTCTTAGGACCCAACTTGGTTGGGGACCAACAAGTTAAAACTTGATCAATAGGTGGTGTTGGAGGGCATTGGAGACTTGGCTACATCATGAAGAATTAAGGGATCTTCATCAATTATATTATCTCAAGCCAAGTCATTTGGATTATATTGCTCTATCTCATATCCAATGTTCCTCCTTGCGGTAACTTTTATTTAAATCATATATACATTGAAAGTTGCTTGCACCCTTGCATGTGTTTGGTTTTGTACCTTACTAGTGTTTGTATGTGTTGTGCTCTCTACTTACTTATCTTGAGAAATCAAGTATGTGTATGTTGGTTTGCACACCACTTACTTGTTTTTGAGCCTTATTGTTTTTATTTGCTATCTTATCTTGTTGGCCCTCTTTGAGAGATTAATGGACTATTCCATTTTGGGAGAGTGATATGCTTCGTGCACTTCACAATCCTAAAAATGTGTGTACATGAGGAAAACCACTTAGTGATGATATATCAATATTATCTATTCTCTATGTGGTATGTCATGCTCATGAGAAATTCAAATTCTATAAAGTCCATTAATTATCTCTAGTTGGTTTGTTTGCCTCATGTTTAAAAGAAATGGATTATCACATTATGTGTAAGTAATAAGCTATGTGCATATTGCAAGCCTAGAAAATGTGAACAAGTGAGGTTTTGCCACCTAGCATTGATATTGTTAATTATCTTGTTCCTATGTGGCATGTTTCTCAAACAAGTTCCATATTTGCTTAAATGTTTTTTGTCTCTCATCTTTTGGATCTTGTGCGTGAGAGAGTTTCTTGGTGCTTTGCATGATCGTTGATCAAATTGAAGCCGTCAAGAATCTCTATCTAAGCATGGCTTTTAATTCCTATCCTTTGTGTTATGCTTATTTGTTGTGAAGTTGGTCTTGAATATCATTCCTATATACCACCGAAAAATATCTCCATATACTCCTTGTCCGTGACAAGTGATACTCATAATTGTGGTAGAATTTGTAGACCATCTTTACTTTGGCTCTTGCTTTGAATTGCCTTATTTCATTGCCAAGGACTTGTTTTAATCAAACTCCTTTTTGTCTTCCTTGTATCTTTTTGGATTCGTTGTGCTCTACCCAATATTTGCTTTGTGCTTTCTTGTTAGGAAAAGCAATGATCCCATCCTTGTGCATTTGCATTCAAGTCATACTTCTATATAATGCACTATTCTTAGGGAAGCTATCCTACATTGAGTAGAACACTATTCTTTATTTTGGTTTTGGATCTTATTGCTATTTCTTGAACATGGCCCTTGTTTGAATAATATATATGGAGAGTGATGATCCCATTTGTGTGCATTTTGTATTCAAATGCAAAATCATAAATAATGCACAAATCTTGGGGGAGCTATCCTATATGCTTTTTGAACACTAGTTGTCTTCAATTGGCTTTTGATCCCGATGACGTGTCTCTTTGGAAGACAAACATTTTTCGTCTTGGTACTTTGTGCCATCATGAAAAGTGTAGAGGGTTTGATTTATTCCTTGATCCTATTTTCATTTGGTATGTTTTCAATTTGGTACCTTCTTTCATGTGTTGATTTGGTTCTTTGATATAATTTGGGCAATTTGTTTTCTTGTCACACTCGTGTGTGCTTTCTTGGTTCAATTGGTGTTTTGTCCAAATTGTATCGCATTCGGTTCTTGAAAGTCTTGTGCATGCATATTTATTATATGTATATCTTATGGCATGCTTACTTTTGTTGATACAATATATAGGATAAACTCCATCAAATCCTAAATGGCTAAGATGTGCATGAAATTCAATTTCATATCAATATGCACATATTTATGTTGAGTTTGTCCTATGTATTGTAGTTTCTCTAACTGCTTTGGACCCAATGAGTTTGGGTACCATGTTGTACTTGAATTTGTTTTAGGTACACTTGAGATGCATTGGAAGCTTGTCTCATTTATAAGGAAGGTGTTATCACCATGTGCTTATTGGAGCCAAGCTCGGATGATTGTGAGCTCTTATCTTCTACATCAACAATGCTATCTCGGTAACAAGTATCAACCTCATGCATACATTTATAGCTTTCAACCTTGTGTAGGTTGTTTCATGGCATGAATCTCTTTTGTTGCAAAACATCTTTATTGCAAATGTGAGTAAGTCGGGATGATTACATATCAAGGGGAATATATATATAATCATTTTCATGATTCACCAATCCCAAATATGTTAATCTAGCACTTTCTACTCTATGTCTTGCATATGCAATATTGATGATTTTTCAAAATCATTTGCCTTTTGTGATACTTGTTATCTTTCTCGGAGCATCCCGTATTCCACTTATTCCCTTGTGGATATGTTTGATGCTATGATGAGTTTGGTGTTGGAAGTTCATCTATATCCTTTAAGATAAAATTGAGCTTTGTGCTATGCTTTTAAGCAAAGATCTTATTGGTATATTTATGACTTCCTCTTGGATATCATGTTCTTTACCTTAGTAACTATTTTGTGTGTGCATGTTTATTTGTGGACTTATATCTTCATGATTGGTGTCTACTTAGAAACTTATAGACATGAGAATAGTTACATCTTTAGTGGCCTCCTTTTATTGCTTTTGATTCTTTGGTGGTTTCTAAAAGGCACAAGCTTTTTTTTCTTTTGATATTCCTTTTTGCATCTTAACAAGCTTGTGGACCTAGTTGCTTCATCTTCTTTGGTTTGTGTGTATGTGAAAGACATGGTATGCACTATGTGCCTCATATATTGAAAGACTATGTTGACGCTCACTCGTCTTTGTATTAGTCTCCTAAAATGTCTTTCTAAGATCACACCCATTTCTTTCGGTTGAGCAAGTCTTTATTTGTCTTTCCTTACTCTTGTTGCTCAACATTTTTGTTTGTTGCAAGTTGCATTGCTTCTTTTTATCTATGCTCTCTTGCACTTGGTTGTGTTCAAATTATCTAGGAGGGAGTGAGGATTCCATGTTGTGCACACTATATTGAAATGCAAATCCCACTTTGTGCACGTACCTTGGGGAGTTCCCTCTTTATATTTAGAACACTTGGTTGATCTTATCATAATATCTTTTTATGTTCGATTGGTTTTTCGGATCCTTTGATTGGTTACTTCTTTTGTCGAAGTATCTTTTAATTTGTTTTTTTTTACAATCTTTGGATCCTCGATATAGTTTGATCTCCTTCCCAACTATTCGTCATTGGATATGTGCATTTGATTTCACTCATATTATGGAAAGTGCACACATTATGGGGGAGCTCTTACTATATTGGCTTCTAAATTTTTCCTCCCATTTCAGCAATCGATGCCAATGGGGGACAAGTTTAGAGGGTTTAACGGAATTTGGTTTTATGCTTTAGTTTCGTTCTTAAGCATTTGCCTTTCTTGCTCTTGCATCCTTGCTCTTTGTGTTGCATGGTTGCTTACTATTCATTATATAAACCCTCATAAAATGGATTGTCATCAATTACCAAAATGGGGGGAGATTGAAAGTGCATGGTGCCCCATGTGTGGTTTTGGTAATTAATGACAATCCTTATGGACTAATGTTTGCATTGAGATATTCTTATAGATCTTGTCCATAGGAAAAGATTGGAGTTCATGTGTTGGACTCTACAAAATTACATGATGACCAAGGTTCTATCCAAGGGTTTATATGAAGAATGGTCATGTGAAGAGTTGAGCTTATTGCAAGCATGGCTTGGAAAAGAAGATTGAATGAACATTCATGTTATCTCCAAGCCATCATATATATCAAGATAAGAAGATGAAGTGCAAGTGGATTCATGAAGACGGAGATTAGCAAGGCTCTCCCATCATTGTGTATGGGGTAGTATTTGGAGAAGTTTTCATCAAGCATGTCCTAGCAAGCTCAATCAAGAAAGGTGTTCCAACTTGAGAGAGTCAAGATCGTCATCATCTAGCTCAAGTGGAATGCGCAAGGCAAAGGTATGATCTTGATAGGGTTTCTATTTTACCGGTCTCATGGTGTTAGTGGGAGACCGGGTTATAGGATAGACATCGTACTATCAAGAGGGGCTCTCAAGTGATTAACTTGATCGCATCTTTGTGGGGAGCTCAAACCTTTGCATACTTGGCATATCATCTTTCTTGGTTCTTATTTGACTTTTATCCATGTGAGAATTTAGAGCTTGTGTTCATCTCCATACCAAGCTCTTATTCATCAAAAACGGATTTCATATGAATATCTTGTTGCGTTTTTTATGTTGGAGGTTTTACCGGTTTGTCTTTTCTAAGAGAGGTCAAACTATCTTCTTGTTTTCCTCCTCACATGACGGACTATGATGTCTATGTGCATGATCTTGTAGAGCTTGTGATTATCTTCGAAACAAGCCCAAGATCATCAAAAACGGAGTCCGGATGAAAAAGTTATGGGGTTTTTTGTTTGCTGAGTTGCTGCAGGAATTTCTAGGCCGGAGTCTACGGCCTGCAGACCGGTCTGGACCGGAGTCTCCTTCTTAGGGCAAAGTCTCCGGTCTCCCTCCGGTCTGTCGGAAAAACGGCTAAGGACTTGTTGGTGTTGCGTACTGGACTCGGTCCGGAGACTTGCCGGAGACTGTCCGGAGTCTCCGGTGTGGGCCGGAGTCTCCGGTGTAAAATTCCTACAACGGCTCTATTTTTGGGGGACCTATAAAAGGCCCCTTCTTCCCCAAAGAGACTAAGTTTTCTGCAGCACGTTTTTCTCTCTCCCCCCCACCATTGTTGACCTTGGAAAGCTTGCCTCTCTCTCAATTCCTCCCATGATTCTTGCATATCTTTGAGGGAAAAGAGAGAGGAAATCTAGATCTACAATTCCACCAATCCATCTCTCCTCTAAGTGAGGGGAACCTAGTAGATCTTGATCTTTGAGTTCTTGGTGTTTCTCCTCCGTTGTTCTTCATCTCTTATTCCCCCATAAGCATTTGTTGCTTTGTTGGAATTTGAGAGTGAAGGACTTGAGCACTTCTTGTGTTCTTGCCATTGCATTTGTTGCATCGGTTTGCTCTCTCCACGAGGATTCGTGGAAGTGAAAGTTCGTGAGCTTGTTACTCTTGGGTCGTTGGACCCTAGACGGTGTTCTTGAGACCTTTTGTGGTCAAGGCCTTTTGTGGCTTGTTGGGACCTTTTGTGGTCACTTGGGAGCTCCCAATCCTTTTATGGGTTGTGCCTCAAGATTGTTGTAAGGGACTCGATTTCGCCCAAAAGAAAATCAATAGTGGAAGGTGAACCGAGTTTTTGGGCAAGGTTCATCGGAGAATAGGGTGAGACCATTTGTGGCGTTTGAGTTTGAAACTCACACCCCTCCAACGAGACGTACTTCCTAAAAAGGAGGAACTCAGGAATACATCATCGTCTCCGCGTGCCTCGGTTATTTCTTACCCGAACTCTTTACTTATGCAATTTACATTGTGATAGCCTTCGTGCTTGAAGTCCTTTATCTTGTTATCACCTTGTTGCTAGTCTTGCTTAGCATAAGTTGTTGGTGCACATAGGTGAGCCTAGTATATTTAGGTTGTTTGCTTGTTGAATTAAAACACTTAATTTTATTCCGTATTTATCAAGCCTAAACCGGAAAAGTTTTAATCGCCTATTCACCCCCTGTAGGCGACATCCTTGTCCTTTTTTGAAGTTGTCATCAAGATGAACTCAACTATGAAGACATATCGCTAACTAGATTAAAGGTTGAAGAGATAATTAAATACTCAGGTTGGACCGTGAATGATGAAATGGCAAATTCTGCATGCATGCATATACTCTTACTCTCTCTGTAAGGAGGAGTTCCCTTTGAAACTCGCCCACAAGAGCACTTTTAACTAGAGAGAGTGCCTGTGGGGACCCCGGACTAGCTGTCCGAAATACCCGATTATGCTTAACACAACGATCCCGTGATCAGTCTGTCGTTGCACATAATCCGAATTGGATACCAAAGTTTACATCCATTACAACACCGAATTAAAAGTCTTACATAAATGGTCATTTAGACCAAGTCTTAGATAGGTGCCTTCATGGGCCAAACCAAAATATCAGCGGAAGCTACGGCGTAGTAGACATCATATTCTAACGACGACGACCCGACAGGCAGCTGACTTATGGAGATCCTTAGTTCGCGTCCTGCTCGGCGTAGTGCTCCTCCTCGTAGTCTGGCTAGGACAATAGCCAGGGACGAAACCAATATGAGTACATTTGATTGTACTCGCAAACTACCCCAACATGAGTATGCACTAGTTTTATTTTACTTTCATACTTTTATTTATTTAAAACATCTCTATATCTTTATTGAAAAAGGTAAGAAGAGTTTTATAACTATCTTTAAATAAATCATCATTTTATCTGTTTCTCCAAAACTCCTCCTTTTTCCGACCATAGCATGTCATGGTCCACGTCCTCCAACAACCTCATACCGATCCATTGGTATAGGTGTATGGAACCTTCTCCACTTCATTTTCTTTTAAAAACTCAAAGTCTTTCAAAAACTTGCACATGGTCTTAGGACAGCCTCCCAACTGTCCATATCCGAGGACTCGGCTATTCGAATAGTTTTGCACTCTGCAGAGGTAGCACGCTTTTCCCACATCCATCCGGCAACTCATCGTGTCAGCCACGTCCCGCCATACAAGGTGTATGCGAAGTTGAGTCACTGACCATAGCCTGTCCTTTGCTCATGCTAGTATAGGACCCTACCCATATGACACTTCCATCCACACTTAACCTAGCCCGTCGGAATCTAAGTGTGAGGACTCATAGTTTTGCCCGGCGATTTATGGTGGAACCTTCAATCCTCCTCCTTATCTTTCCATAGAGTTTGAGCGAGGACCCGGGTCAGGGGTAGATCAACACACTATCCCCTCATGCACAACGGAGTCATCTCCGTCGATGAGGCATCCCATACTAATATGAGCAAATTATATGACTAAGCCCTTTCCCATATGTGGGTAAATGTGGTCGCACTGGGTAAGATTGGTCGTCATAGTACTAGGACACACTGTGCATTTTTCATAAACATCACCATTCTCCACTTCTCCATTTCAACACCGACATCTCGGCATTCCATAATCACACAAGTAGTTTCAAAGGAGTTTTGAATAAACAATATTTGTTTTTCCCATCCTATAATTTGATATACTACCTTATATTTCTACATAGGTGGCAAAATAATTTCCATACTTTTTGAAAAGGTTTTAGAAAATCTTTGCCTTAAAGTAAATCATGTTATAAAAGTAGATGCATATATTTGGGGTGCAAGCTCAGAGAGTAGCTTGCCTTGCTCGGCAAAGTGGCCTTGGTCTTGATCTTCAGATTCAACAAACTCTCCTTCCTCGATAAATCCGACAGCGTTCTCGTCTAATTTATAAACAAACAAATGCAAACAATCACTAAACTACTCAAGCAACATCACAACATTTCAATCCTAAATGCTCTAAACAGCCACTGCATACATCCAACAATACAATTTGGTTTCAATTTAATTGAATTAAACATTAATTGTTTATGTCTAAATTATGGCAGAAACTTGTTGAATATGTTTAATTCCACAACTTGAGTTCTGTTGGTCACAAAAATACAAACTAAATTTCTACAGAAAGCTACCGATGTGTAGAAGACAACACAATTTGATTTGGATTAATTGGAGTTACCAAACTCCCTACACAAATGTTTTAATCCAGTAACTTAATAATTAAGTTTTGGCTACCAATTAAGTTCTGTTGATCCTAAAATTAAATCCTTTTAGGGGTGACTAAACATGACTAAATGTGATCTAACAAAATTGGTCCTAAATCATTTGGGTTAATTATTAAACATATTTAATTGTTTTAGTGCAGAAGGGTTCTCTAACTTCATCTTTATACTAAACAATTACCACTGCACAATTAATTCTACCAAAATTAGGGAAGCTAATACATCACAATTCTAAGCTAACAAAATTGGTTTGGAATTATTTGGCTGAATAGAGTATCAGAAACAAACAAGTTTAGAATTTAAACCTTCTGTAGTATTTTTAATAATGCATTTTTATTATTTATCTAAATGAAATGAGACCACTTGGGTTGGTTAAACAATTTCATAAGCTTTCCAGAACAATTGGATTTGATTTATTTGGATGTCTAGATCTCAAGATACTGAATTTCTAAAATGGGTCCAGTACTGAAGGTTTTAGTGTTTTACATTTAAACAGAAAAAAAACGAATCGGTATGGCACCGTTGGATCGAGATCCAACGGCCCATGACGAACCCATCGTCGATGACCAGGAAACGGCGGCGCCGTCGTGGCCGGCGATGGTGGCGGCGGAGCAGGGCTCACCTAGGGGTCCTGGGGACGCAGTGGACGGCGGCGGAGAGTGTGGAGGTCACGGGAGAGAGGTTGGCGTGGACTGCGAAGCTCGGGGAGGTCCAGAATGTTCGCGATGATCTTGGTGGCAGCTCTGGTCACGGGTCCGTCGACGGCGAGCTCCCGTGTGGCTTCCTGTGCATGGATCAACGAGGGGAGAGGGCGGTGAGGTTTGGGCGTTGGCAGAGAAGAGAAACAGAGGGAAGGAAGAGAGCGGGGATCACGGCACGGCCGGGGTCGACCTTGGATTCCGGCAGGGCGTGGCCGTGCTCTGCCGTGGCAGCAATGCACGGCAGCGGCATGCTCGCCCTCCTGGAGGTGCACGGGAGAGGTGGAGAGCGAGGGAGTGAGCAGAGAGGTGGTGCGGTGGGAGAGGAAGGGAGGCTCGGGTGGGGATTAAGTAGCCGGCGGCCGGTCCATGGTGGCATGGGTGCACGGGGGAGCTAGGGCTCAAATTGGCGTGTTTGTCGGGGTCCAGGGGAGACAGGGGAGCGGCTGCGCCGAGCTACGCTTGCCGGGGTGCAGAGGGGACCGAGATCGGAGCCGGCGTTGCCGTGCTCTGGTCGCGGGTCTGGGGCGAGCTGGGGACAGCCGGGTAGAGGGGACGAGGCCACGGAGGGACAGGGTCAAGGAGGGGCGGCGTCGTGCTCCTCCGGACGCGGCAGGAGGGGGCGGGGGCCCCGGGCGGCGAGCGTGCGGTGGCGAGGAAGAAGAACACGGCGGCGTGGCTACAGGAGGAAGAAGGAGATTTCGCAGAAAGGCCCCTGGCAAATTAGTTTCCATCACAACCAAGTCCTTTTCTATTTCTTTTAATTCCTTTTCAAAACCAGTGGCCTTTTGGGGATTTAATTGGGGTACTTAAACCTTTTTCAAAAATCTGAGAAAATTCATGTAGCCTCCCCTATACATGTAGAAGCTCCACAAAAATTGGTGTTTGAAAATAAAATATTTTGAACCACATTTGTTCATAGGGTTTGAATATGGTGTTTTTGGTAGTAATTAAATGGATATTGCTTTAGAATTTTCAAAACAAGTGAGAAATATTGTTTTGAGCTCTTGGAACTTTCTTGACAAATAAATAAACTTCAATGATTTATATTTTCGTAGAGAAAATATTTGTTTGAAGGAATTAGAGAGGTAAGTAGGGAAAACAATTTATTAAGATCATTCCTTTATTTCATGATCTTAATTTCCTTTTTGTTGAATGAGTCAGATGGAGTTGAGATGATTATTATTTCATCTCATTCCTAGAATAAGGAAAAATATAATTGTTTTCATAAAATAGAGGAATAGATAGAGAGGGAATTTTAATAGGATCATTTCCCTAAATTTAAGATTTTCACTTAGGTGTGGATAATTTTAGAGGGGTTTGTTTTTATTCAAGTCACACTCCAACTTGGTTGCCAAGTGTGTTCTATTTTAGTATTGAGCACAACTGAGGAATTATCCTCACAAGCAACAAACACAACAATATTAATATCACAACCATGACCAGACAAATCAAACCACAAGAATTAATCATACCACCATTTACATACTTAACAATACTATCTTATAAAAATGATCACACTTAATTATGACAAGATGATGTTTAGGAAATATCTCCACTCATAACTCAATAGTTTTCAAAAAGATTTGAGAAATGAAATATGTGGGGTAATATATTTCCCACTAGTGTTATTTTCAAATGGAGTGAATATAAGAGTTTATAAAATGGGAGTTGCATACACATGCAAAATATCAAGGTTAAAAGATAGATAGGAGATAGCATATAGATCTCCATATTTTTGGGAACACATAGTTTTGGAAATACTTTTACTTTCTCAAGAGTGGGTACTTTGGTGGTTGCTAAACCAAGTATACTGAAATGGAATTTGACCAAACTAAGATTAGAAAAGTATATGGATTGTTACATCTTGTCATGACATGATCACCCAAGTTTAAATATATTTTTATCTTGGTTGAGTTCTCAGTTTAATATTTACTAGTCACCCAACTTAAACAACAAGTCACACCAAGTCAAACATAGCAATGGGAAGGAAACACAATCATTAGTGAAGTAATTCAAAAAAGTTTTTGTTGGTTCTGAATTTTTGGTCTTGTTAAACAAAGTTTTTCTTAGTTCCAAAATTTGGGATGTTACAGTGCCTTATAATTTCTATTATGTAGATCACAATCACTTACATGATTTTTTTCCAGACCATGTGATAATTTACTGTGCTAATACCTCATTTTTCGAATATCTCTAACCATACAACTAACTTTATCTATTATGGGTATACATCAACCTAGGTTGATCAAAATGTACATAATCTACTTTGAGACACTCGAAGAACATTCAGTTATGTCTCCGTTTTCCACATTTTGCATCAAGGTGCTGAGCGAAACTAAAACGTCCATGAAAACAAAGATTAGATTGTATGGTGGCCAACACAAAGCTAATGGAAGACCCATATATATGCACCATCCTTTTTAGAAGAAAGACAGATTAATAGTGAGCAAACAGGTGAGCCCTCAATTTTCAGTTGCCTAATCCCCTTCCAAAGTTTCATGGAACTCCTTCCACACCATCTCCTGTCTTTTTCCAAAAAGGTTTAGTGTCGGCATTTGAGGGTCCTCCAAATAATCCACTGAGAAACGATGCATGAAAGATGAGAACGGGAAACCCAGACTGAAAGGAGGTGAGGTGTCCTCTTCCCATGGGGTTGCATGCAATGCAAGTGAAGCCTCTTTTTCTATGAGCTTATTATGCGTGTGGTCTTGTCTCTTTTGCTTCATTCCTTGTGTTTGTTAAAGTACTTATCAACTTGTGTGTGGAATCTCATGATGGATTTTTTTCTTAACGTTTTGCAACCGGTGTGGTTCTCTACGTACCGTAGCTTCGAAGTCAAATTTTCGGATAGCTTATCCACGGTTCCATATTTTCGTGTTTGTAAGATACCGAGTATATATTTTCCTTATCTCATGCAAAAGTAGATAATTCAGATTTGGTTCAGAACTTCAAACTATTTCCCTTTATTTGTGCTCTCTTTGCTTATTCTTTCATTCTTCATCGATGAAACTAGTTAAACGATGCCGAATGGTCTCCTCCATCGAATTCTGAATACGATCGTGTTGATTGACACCTTTTGTCCACACCAACAACAGATCTAAATCCATCAGGCAACCAAATGTACTAGTCATCATTTTTTTTCAATGAATTACCTAATGTTCGTTGCTTCCTGTTGGACTGCAAATCATCCACCGTAAAGTTTTCCCAAGGACAAATTACCTACTCTCCCTTTCTTGCTTTTTGCGTGGAGTAATTAGCCCACTGTCAGAGAGTTTCTCTACCGGTCAGTACTAGTGACTCTTTGTGACAGAAGGTTGAGTGAACTTCAAGTCTCCAAGTATGGGGCTCCTCGAGGTGGAAGACGGCGTGTTGCAGCAGTGCTGCTCTCTGTATCCACCTTGTTTTTTCTTTGCTTGTATCTGGCCTTGTAATCCTGTCCTATACGTATGAATATAAGTATGAAAAATCAAAAAAAAAAAAAGTATGGGGCCATCGGCGACTCAGCATCAGATCGCCTGAAATTGCTTGGGGGTACGTGTTAACTGTTGCGTAGTACGGCCATGGCCGGTGTGTGCTGTGCTATTTTTAGTCCGACATTGCGGGGCCATGACCCATGCCATGAGTACTACTCTTGCGTACCTAGCTGGGTTGCCAAGGTGTAATTTTCTGGGAGGGCGTTTTCGCTTGTTTTTAAAATGCATTTTAAACGCATTTTGAAATAGGAAGAAATTCCGACAATTTTTCCGCGTACATTTTGTTATCCTATGTGCTCACAAAGCCGTTTCCACGAAAAAACCAATATATTTTGCCTCATAAAGGCCAAATTCGATTCTAAAAAGGCTTTCACGAGATAAGATTTTGTCTTACGAAGGTCACTAAATGTGTCAGTTTTTTGTGAAACTTGGCGTGCGTGGATAGAATATCGAGATGTACAAATTTTTTATTCGGAAATTTTCAACAATTCAAAATATCTTTTCGATGGCACGAGCAGATGCTTCCACGTAACAAAGTGAAGTTCACTAATTTTCCTATGATTTTTCTTACAAAACTGATGAGAACACTAACTGCGCCTTAATCCGTAACCAAACCTTCATCTAACAATAATACAATATCATCGTTTGCCAATAAACGGACTGTTTTTTCAGATTCAGCTATCCCCTCATATATTTTGTGTACATGAAAATTTCCATCCGACAAAAATTCAAAATCATCTTTGTAGATAAAATAAATGTAATTTCCGTTTTGACTAACCCCTATAATTCTTTTGTGTGCATGCTCTACGGTACCTCATACAAATACAGTGGGTCTCCTGACCAGCGTGGGCCCCACCGCTTTGGAAGAGACAAAAGGAAAAATAAACAAACCTGAAACCCTTCGCTGGCACGACAGGAAGCTCGAGTTTCTCAACAGAGATTACAAAATACAACAATTATTAATAACAGCACGGCAATACAACAAAATTTCAAAGTCTACACTAATGTACTGGTACTTGTACTGTTGTACAGTAGCGGGGTGGTGCAACTCTCTGGTCAAAGGCAGGTGTTATCAGCAGTACAAGTAACAGTAGTTTCAGAAAATAAAGGCAATTCTATACTGTACAACTGTACAAGTAGCAGGACTGGAAAAAATCATTTCTACCTATTCTTTTTTTTTGAAAGCCTACGTATATTCAACATAATACGAAGTACAGAGTACAAAGTACATGAATGAAATACAGCACAACATACGTAGGGGAAACAGAGCCAGAGCAAATCCCAGCAACTCCACCGGCGTCGAGGACGAAGGCCGCCGCCCCCCTTCTCATCGCGCCCCGAGAGCACCTTTCTTGTTGAAAACCGCCGCAAAGCTCGTCCGCCGCGCAGCGGCGGAACTTAAGCCGATGAACGAGCACGGCGAGTGCCCTCTCGCTCCATCTTCTCCACCTTGCCGCAGCCGTCTTCATCGTCGACGCAGAGAAGAACCACCGAGCTTGCCCAGCCCTGGGTTCCAGGCACCAGATCCGCCGCCAGCACGGATCCGACGAGAAACCGAAGGACTCGAGCACCACGCCGGGCCTCGAGCCCCCGCAAGTCTGGCGCAAATTAAAACGTTCTACTGCAAATTATATATTTTTATGCAACCGTCAAAAGGAAATACTAAATGAGAAGAACTGAAGAAGAGGATGGATAGGTCACGCCCATCGGGGAGACGAGGATACAGAAATACTAAATCAGATATCGGAGGGAAGCAAGGAAGACAGTGGCTCGAGCTGCCTGGGCGGGAAAGGAAATTGGAGCCCAACGCGCGTGCCAGTGAAGCGGTGAGAGAAAAGAAGAAAAGAAAAAGGATAGGGAGTCGCGTCGATTCCCACGCACTCGAGCCTCTCTCCCTTCCCCAAAGCCGCCGCTTTTCTTTCTTCCACATTGCGACGCCGCCGCTGCTCTGGTACAGCCCCTTCTTCTTCTTCCTCTCTACCACTTTGCTTGTCTCCTCCTCCTCCACACTCTCGCCACTTCGATCTAGTAGCGCCGGGAGGGCAATGTGATTTCTTCTCTTGTTTTCTTGCTTCCCCCCAATATCGGTCCAAGAAAGAGGATTTTATTTTGTTTTTGGAGGCGAGGGGACAGGGGAGGGGAGGTGGGGAACGATAGGGGAATGAGTTCACACGGTTCTTGTGATGGGCTGCCCTTCTCCTCCTCCTCCTCCTCCATGCGACGGGTTTAATTGCGCTCCCAGGTAGGAATCGGGTTTAATTGCGCTCCCAGGTAGGAATTAATGCTGCCCCGATTTCGTGTCCCCGCTTCTACTAATGGCATGTCGCCCTTCTTGAATCCTTCTCTTCTCTTCTCTTCGTTTCCTTTTTACTTTTTCCGCGTGGATTTCGAAAGGGAGATGTTCTCCTGCTCCTTTTTCCTGGCCCTCTTTGGTGGGGTTCTGCAGCTCTTGCTCTGCGTCCTGTCCCCCGTCTGGGATTTCGACCAGATTTTGTATGAGATTTAGGTGTTTATTAGGGGAAGGGATTACCCACGCGGTTAAAGCTCGCGGCAGCAATCTAGCTGTCCTGCCAGGTGAGCGATTTGGTTTCTTGGTTGGATTTGAGGCGCCGGTGCTGGGTTGTTAAATCTTAACCTTCTCCTGCTTTAATTTTATAGTTTTTTGTTTGACTGAGGTAGGATTTAGGGGTTTTAGGAGAGAATCACAGACAAGTTTTGATTGGCAATCTACTAGTAGCTTGTGTGACACTCTCAGTTTATGGGATCCTACTCATTGCTTGGTCTGGTTTCTTATCTTGTATACAGTCTTTTTGTTAAATTTCAGAACTTTATTTTTATAGTGGAATGTTGGTTCTTGTTATGATTATTCGATCTTTAAAATGTTGCCGTTCTTGCTCCTCTAGAGTGATTATTTTTACTGCCTGGTATTAATCTCACGCTGGTAAATCTGCTAGGAGGTGTGTATTAACAACATTTCTCTCCGCTGTTTTCTGTTTCAGTTTTGATACCTGAACCCTGCCTTTGGTGGTCTCCAGTAAATCAAGGGAACAACTGTGGATGCTTTGATGGTGTTGTGGGTATGAAATGGATCACCGGAGTTGGTTCTGAAGGCACATGTCGTTGGAGAGGAGCCCTGGGGAGAGTGAGAATTAATCTGACGACCAGGTTCTGCTCCATATGTTAATTTTTTTGTTTCTAAGGGATTGCATGTTTTTATTCCTCTGTGCTAGTTTTTTTTTATTTCAATAAAGCGACTCATCCGCACTAAAAAACATCATGCTGATAGTTCAGGTGTTATTGTCAGATTTTGGGAACCAACCTTGGAACTCGTAATTAAAATAAACCGATGAGTTACTATTGGCATCTCCAAGCAAGATGTCATTTTCACTGTCCTGGATAAATTTATGGAACACTGATATTAGCAAGACACTGCCGTAGCTGGACTGTATTTACAATTCATGTTCATATGGTGTTAGTCGATTGCACTGTATTCTTGTTCCAATCTATGGTTGCGCTAATTTATGATGCATCATGCAAAGTACTATAATACTTCTAGGAATTTTCTCTTAGTGGCATATTTTCTTTACTAGAACAAAAACAGGTCTTGGGTTGAGCTGTTCTCAATAATTGTCTTAGTTTTGCATGAGGTCGGTATTAGTTGAGAATGGTCAGCATTATTTTATTTTATTTTATTTTATTTTGAGAATGTTCAGCATTATTGATTAGGTAACAATGGGAATATCAGTGGAGTGACAATTTGATGGTCCCTTTATTTCATTTTATGATGTGTATTTTGTTCTAATACATGAATTAAGTACGCCAGTAATAGCAGATGGAAATTACCATGATAGCCATGCTGTTATTGTCCTGAAAATAGGGGAGAAAATATTTAGTATGCATGTTTAGCCATAAATTATGAAAAGAGATAAATGAGGACAAAAGAGAGAAAATACTAGTTCTACATGCAGCATCATATTTTGGAAGAAGATTGCAAAATCTAGAGGCCTTGTATTTTTAAATGGAGAGAAGAGTAGCATTGAACTGTCACACAATATCTGAAAAGTTTTTGTATAACTGATTCAAATTCATGTAGCCATGCTACTTAATTTATTTCTATGTTTCTGTTTCCTATGTTTTCGTCCTAGATAGAAAGTTAGATCTGCCCGGTACATTTTTGTTTAGTTAAAGGAAGATAACCCAGAGACACACAGGACAAAAATGATGCTATATGTTGAATTCTTAGGTTACAACTTTAACATTTACTGCTCAAAACTGTACTGTTGAGTTGAAACATTTGCATGGCTGTATCAAGTGCTTAAGCAGTGCTGAATGAGTTCCATAATGCATTGCTAATGTAGAGCCCACTTTGTAGAATTTTTGCTTCAGAATCATGTATTTATCTCAGTTTTACGCTAATTTGTGGTTATGTAACAGGTCTCGAGCTTGAATTTCACGGTGGTGTTTTGCGAGATACTATAGTTGTCTAGCTCCAGTTCTCAAAAAGAGAGGAGCAATGGTGGAGGGAGGAATGACTCATCCGGTACAGTGATAAGATCTCCTGATGTCCTTGTATATTAATAATTTAAATTTCTTTTGGCAAATGCTTTGCACAGAGCATACTCATGGTTTTCATTTTTGGCAAATACCAGGATACCAAACCTATCTCCAGTGGTGCTTCCCCAAATCATAGCCAATCACCCGAAGCTTGCTCAAGAATTAGAGATGACGAGAATCAAGAAACTGAAGCAAGAAAATCTTCGGATGAGAAGCTAGCATTGGCGAAATGTTAAATGATTCTTCCCTGCAGCATGGTCAATTACAACCGCCAGAGGTCTTTACGAACATAAGAGATGGTGATATGCAGGATTGTGTGAAGAGTTTGAGTGAGAAGCTTTCTGCTTCACTTTTGACTATTAGTGCTAAAGACGACTTGGTGAAGCAGCATGCAAAAGTTGCCGAAGATGCTGTAGCAGGTATTATTTTTCTGTTAATTAATAAATAATTTAAAGGGGTTGCAGTTCAGATTCTTTATTCAGAATGAATTTTGCATGAAGAAATAAATATAGTTAAAAATAGGAAAGTCATTGATGCCCACATTTTGCACGCTCCATAGGAAAAATTACAATGATATCAACAAGATTTTACTTCTTACATTGTAGTACTTAACTCATATTGCATTGCTCTGTATTTTCTTTGTAGGTTGGGAACATGCAGAGGCTGAAGTTACTAACCTGAAGCGGCTACTTGATGCTTCATCTCTGAAGAACGCCTCTCTGGAGGATCAAGTCAGCCACTTGGATGGTGCCCTCAAGGAATGTGTCAGGCAGCTTCGCCAGGCACGAGAAGAACAAGAGGAGAAAATCCGTGATGCAGTTGGTAAGAAGTCCCAGGAGTTGGAGTCTGCTATGTCTGAGCTCCAGAACAATATTACCGACCTGAAACAGCAGCTAGAAGGCTCTGATTTGCAGGAAAAACTTCAGGTAGCAGAAAAAGAGAGCAAAGATCTCAAGATGGATATGCTCACACTGTCCAAGGAATTGAAGATACTTGCACTGGAACGAGACCTGAGTAACCAAGCAGCAGAGACAGCGAGCAAACAACACTTGGAAAGTGTAAAAAAAGTTACAAGAGTTGAGGCGGAATGCCGTAGGTTGCGCCATGTCACGCGGAGAACTTCCTTAGCCAATGATTCTTCTAGGCCAGTTCCAAACAATGCTTGCATGGAATCTCTGACTGATAGCCAGTCTGACAGTGGGGAGCATATGCTAGCTATTGACAGTGAAATAAAAAAATCTGATTTGTGGGCCTCAGCTCTGATAGCAGAACTTGATCAGTTCAAAAACAACAATGAGGGCACAAGACATCTTGTAAACAATCCTGTTGAGATTGACATGATGGATGATTTCCTCGAGATGGAAAAGCTGGCTGCATTGCCTGAAGCAGACCACACAAGCTCTAGTCTTGGAGCGGAAACTGATTCTGACCAGACCGTGACCAGAGATATCTCAAGAGTCGAAACTGAAGCAGTACAGCAACAGGTTGTAGAATTGCAATCGAAGGTTGAAAAGATCGAACATGAGAAAAAGGAGCTTGAGACGGCCCTAGCAGAGGCTAGAAATCAGCTTGACAAATCACGTGACACCCTCATGGTAGCTAACAACAAGCTGGTTGACTTACAGATGCAGTTAAACCAGGCAAATGAGTCCAAAAATGCAGCTTTGGGACACGCTGAACGATTAGATAGTGAGAGGAAATCTCTGACATTGCAGTTGGAGTCAAGGTCAGCAGAAGTTGAGAAGCTTCAGGGTGTTGTGGCTTCATTGGAAGAAAGTGGCGATAGGAAAGTGTTGGAGTTGCAATTAGAATCAACTTCTGTAGAGGTAGAAAATCTTCGGAAGACAGTGGCATCCTTGGAAGAGAAGATTGACGCAGAGAAAACTCTGTCTGCACAGCACAAAAGAAACTCAAACATGGCTGAGGAAGCTAAAAACTTGATAGAGGTACAGCTGCTATCTGCACAAAAAGAAATTGGACAACTAAGAGGAATTATAGAAACACTGGAGAGCGATGTGCAAAAGGAGAAGAAGCATAAAGAGCTTGTGGCACAAATAGAGGCTATGAAGACTGAATCAGAGAGAACATGTTCGGTGAAGTCTGCCAAAGAATCGATAGAGGCACAGCTCCTGGTAGCAAACTCGGAAATCGCAAAACTGCATGTAACGGTGAATGCACTGGAGTGTGATGCAGCAAAGGAGAGGGAATATTCTTCAGAGATCAAGATGCAACTAGAGGCAGTGGAGGGCATCAGACAGGTTTTGGGGTCTGAGCTTGAGTCTGCACACCAGGAGACCATTAAGCTCCAGGAGAAGGTGTTGTCATTGGAAGTGAGGCTTAAGGAGCAGATTGCATTGCTGGTAGAATTCACTGCCAAGGCAGAGGATGCAGTGTCAGGGAGAAAGGTAATGGAAGGTCAACTTGAAGTAGCAAATCTGGAACTCGCGAAAGTGACAAACAATGTGAGCTTGCTGCAAGGGAAGATTGAGCAGGAGAGGCTGCTCTCAGAAGAATATGAAACGAAGTGCCGCAAATTGGAGGCTCAGCTGTCAAAGGACAGTCGGGAGGCGAAGCTTTGGCGACTTGCCAACACAAATGGAGACCTGAAGTTCAAGCAGGTAAACGTTTTTAGAAAAGTTCACAACATTAGGCCAAAAGAACTAGCATTGTGTCGTATACATATATTGGTTAAACATGGTTAGTACTTGCTACTAGCCTAGATTCTAAGTACATCTGAAGCTATAGGGGCCTAATCACACCTGAAACTTGTAGTTCCTGTCTAACAATTTTCATCTTCATCACAGGAGAAAGAAGTCGCCAGTGCTGCGGGGAAGCTCGCGGAGTGCCAGAAGACGATCGCTAACCTTGGCCTCCAGCTAAAGTCATTGACGGACCTTGACGGTGTCACAACTGAGCCTGAAAAGCTGGAATCTAAGGACACGCTGCTGGACATCAGAGAAGATGGCGCTGGGCCGCTCCGCGATGAATCATACGGTCGTGATCTTCCAAGGAGCAACGGGAGTCGCATCTCGCCCGTTCGTATGGCTGAGTCCCCTTCGCGGCCCTCGTTGTTCTCGGGTGGTTTATCGTCGTTTAGTAGCTACAGAAGCAGAGCAAGAAAGTGAGATATGGTGGAAGAGGTTGTGCATAAGTTAGCTGACTCTCTCCGAATGTTATTGTCAGTGGTCATCTGGTGATAGATGAAAGTTGATGGTTACTTGGATCTGTGCCGTCAATTTCAAATGCTGTCAGTTTTAGCTCCTTGATTGTTTTATCTTTTGGTGCCCACAGCCAGAGATGCAGCTGCTATTCGCAGACTTGCAGTATAATTTTATCCAACACCAAAGAGACATCAAATGCTTCGAGTGATGAAACTACTACTTCCTCCGTTCCAAAATAAGTGTCTCATGTTTGCTACATCACTTTTGGGTAAACTTGAGACACTTATTTTTGGACGGAGGGAGAATTACATTTTACCTTTTGCTTTTTACGAATCACCGTGTGCCAAAATTGATACAACGCATTTGTCAAAATGCACGTCGTCTCAGACGTTTTACACGATCTTGTGGAATTTGCAAGATCTCACTTTCTGTCACCAGTTTGAAAGAAATGTGTGTTATTTACTTATTTTACACAAAACCAAGTATAAGAGTCAAGATTGATGATTTGACGTACCCAACTGGGTCAGCCTCTCGTGTACTTATATAGGCAAAATGGAGACGATTGACCACGAGTTGAAACTATTTCTCAAACTAAACGTTCGGCGAAACTATTTTATCAAAATAACCATTTTGAGTAGCGCCCAACGATCGGACGCTATACTCTACATGGTAGCGTCCAACAATTAGGCGCTACACTTCTTTTTGTGTAGCGCCTGAGAGTAAGGGCGCTACACAAACGGCCATTTTCAAACGTTATTAGGAAGAAGTACTCTTTGTACAAATACGAAACGCGCAGCGCAGCTGGTCATCCACATGTGTGCAGTTGGGTTGGTCCCGGGTTCAAATCCTGATATGCACAATTTTTCGTTTTTTACTCTTTTGCTTTTTTTTTTTTACATAACTGCTGGGTCAACCGAGATGGGATCGAGAGAGCACGCTTTAAATTCGTCGGCTGGGACGGACGGGCATCAGGGGCGAGAACAAGGGGCAGAGGAAAAAAAATGCAAAGAGTTAAAAACCAAAAACTGTGACTACAGGAGTCGAACCTGGGACCAACCCAACCTCCCACATGTGGATGACCAGCTGGGCTGCATGTTTCGTTTGTCCTATAAGAGTACTGCTTCCTAATAACGTTTGAAAATGGCCGTTTGTGTAGCGCCTTAATCTCGGGCGCTACACAAACAGATGTGTAGCGCCTAATTTTTGGGCGCTACCATGTAGAGTATAGCGTCCGATCGTTGGGCGCTACTTAAAATGGTTATTTCGGTGAAATAGTTTCGCCGAACGTTTAGTTTGTGAAATAGTTTCAACTCGTGGTCAATCATCTCCATTTTGCCACTTATATTAGAGTTAACTTGTACTCCAACAAGGTTACAATCTCAACAGTTAATGTTGATTGATACAAATCTACAACTACCATATCTACGACTACAAGATCTGCTGATGACTACGGTAGTATATATGCTGCTGGTCAATTAAGAAAGTGTTGTACATGATGGTCAACTTTTTTCTCAACTGTTGACTTTTTTGAATTCTAGAAGACCTACGCTGCGACGCAAAGCGAGTAGTGATACGTTGAGTAAGGCCTAGCTAGCAATTTGTCCGCACTCCCTAGTACCAGTGCTACTAGTACGAGTCCGTGATCTCCTCCTCTCGCAACAGAGCCTTCTCCGAGCCATCGAAGCAAGCCTCGCCCCTTGTCATCAACAGAGGTGAACTGGGCAGCTGTGGCTCTCCTCATCCATGGGTCTCATCTGCTCGGCTCCCAAGGTTTACAAGCCGGCGTCGGAGGTCGACCTCGGCGCCGGCAGCGACGAGCTCTACATCAGCCCCAACGTCAAAGGTTTCTTCTTGCTCCAGATTTGATATCATCGCGTTCGGAGCGCGTGCATTTTCCCTGGCTTCTGTTGAAACATTTTGTTTTGCTCTGTGTTCTTCAGCTCCTCGAGTTGCTGGGTTTCCGGTGAAGATCTTTGCGTGGGTTCTGGAGACGCCCATCATCGGCGCCATCGTGCTTTACTTCCTCAAGAAAGATAATCTCGTCAATAAGGTGACCATCAAACGCTTATTTTTCATCTGCTACTAAATCACTGAAGAACGCGCACATCGCTGCAGCTTGTCTCCGACGCCGAGATCCCGGAGCCGCCACTGTTCACCGCAGCTCACACCTGGCAAGGTCGGTCAGTTCTTACAGTTTCTTACCCCCATCCAACCACTCGCATCACAGAGCCTCTTGTGTACATTCGGCGAAACCTGAACATAGTTGCCGCAGACATCCCTGATGAGCAGGATGTGAGCCTGGCGAAGCCCGGTCTGTCGCCGGCAGAGCGCGTCCAGGAGGCCGTGACTTGCCTCCCTGACCTCCCCGATCCGTCGTCGTCATCAGGTTTCAGGCGCTGGACGATCCGGGACTTCACCAAGGCCTACGGCTCAGGCGAGATCACTCCTGTCATGGTCAGTACTTCTCCTTTTTCTTAACAGTGTACCCAAGATAGATCTAAACTCTGCTCCGTGTAGTCACACTGCATTGGAACTGTCAGCACGGTAACAACACACTGTCCAGGAGGTTACAGACTATAATTTGCACTGCACATGATCATCGATCGTCTTCTTCCTCGTTTCTCAGGTCGCTAGAAGGTTTCTGACTGCAGTGGAGGAATGCTCGGGCCCTGATCTCAACATGGCCATGTTCATCAGCTACAACCCTGAAGATATCATCAGACAGGCCGAAGAGTCTACCCTCAGATACCAGAAAGGTAAATTAATCAGGCAAAATTCATGTCTCTTACTAATGTGCTAGTCCTCTAGATCTCTAATCAATTAATCATCGCACGGAGCCACCGACCGTGACATTTAACCAGTAGGACCACCGCCGACGAAACCTGTGGTGTGGTACCGCAGTTTTTTTTTTAGATAAAGAGTGTTTATTGATATCGAGAAGATACAACGTACCGCAGTTACCGGTGCCTCGCTGTATCTGCCTTCACCTCCGTCACTCCGTGGTCCCGCTGAACTGTGTCTGCATAATTAGTTGTCATTTCTCTAGGATCGGAGCAGTACCGTACGACGAACAGCAGCTTCGCCGTCGCCATTGCCAGACGAACAGTAGTGGAACGTGCGCCTGCATGCGGCTCCATCGTTGTTGTAGAATGTAAGATTCAGCAGAGCTCGAGGCTGACCAGTTTCAGACTGCTCTGCTCCTTCGATGCCTGGAGACAGTAGGTATACGCATCCCATGGTCATGAGTAATCTCTGAAGGAGCAGGAGCAGCAGTGGTTGCTCAGCGTAGAGTGCCCTACGGTACGGGTAGTCGCTGCAGCTCTTTTTATTTTATGTACTACAGTACTGCGTGCCAGACTGCCAGAGGTGTTGGCTGATCTGCAGGATTCATGGCGCATTCAGGCAGCGATCGATGCAGATCCATTGCTCTCATTTGTGTGTATGTTGGCGTACGCCTGATATGTGGTTGATTTGCTGGGTTGCAGGGGCGCCTCTGTCAGCCATGGACGGGGTGCTGGTGGCAGTGAAGGACGAGATCGACTGCCTGCCATACCAAACTACCGGTAAACAAAACTTCGTGGCGCAGCCATGGATCAGCGAATCGAGAAACGCAGCAGCTACTGTAATTTCGCACTGAGCAAGCCGTATGCTATGTTATGGACAGGGGGCACGAGGTGGCTGGGGAAGGCGAGGCCGTGCGCGGCGGACGCGGCGTGCGTGGCGCCGCTGCGGGCCTGCGGCGCCATCCTGGCCGGCAAGACCAACATGCACGAGCTCGGCGCCGGCACCAGCGGCATCAACCCGCACCACGGCTCCACCAGGAACCCGTACGACACCGGCAGGGTGTCGGGGGGCTCCTCGGGCGGGTCCGCCGCCGCGGTCTGCGCCGGACTCTGCCCGTCGCACTCGGCGCCGACGGAGGCGGTACGTGCGCGCGAACCCAACTATGATCTGCACGTAGTTTAATGCTGAATCGTGTGCTGCTGTTTGATTTGATCGATCAGGATCCGTTCGGATGCCGGCCGCGCTCTGCGGCGTCGTCGGCTTCAAGCCCACCGTTGGGCGGCTCTCCAACTCCGGGTGCGCCATACCTGACCTGAACCGTCACCTTCCTCTTGTTTAGAACTTCAGCCTCGTGTTTGTGTACGTATGACACGGGTGATGATGAGGACGCTGGCGCCGTTTTAACGCAGGCTTCTTCCGTTAAACTGGACGGTGGGGATGCCGGGGATCTTGGCGGCGACGGTCGAGGACGCACTTGTCGCGTCGGTGCCTCCACTCTTCTTGCATATAAGCTGCATCCAAATTCTCAAAACTAAATTTACATGATCCTACTGCATCTTATGTTACCCTGTGATTGATCTTTCAGTTATGCAGCCATGGTTGATCAGTCTAGACCAAGTCACTCCAAGCCTCAGCTGAACCTGCCATTGCTGACATCCACCAGCTCCATGGCGAACATCAGGCTAGCAAGATCCGCGAAGGTCAGTCGCTGAACCCCAACACACCATGTGCTTCCTCGACGATGTCAGTTATGCCTGATGAACGATGCAGTAATAACGTTTAAAGAAAAAACACAGTGGTTCGAGGACTGCTCGGAGGACATCAGAGGCTGCTGCGACAAGGCTCTCCAGATCCTGCGCGCGCACTACGGCTGGGAGGTAAAACCAAGGACTAAGAATTCTCTGCCCACGTTTCTCCTAGAGATTCTGAACGAAATGCTTGATCGAGAGAACTCCAGTTTCACGCGTGTCACAATTTTGACTGGAATAAAATTTCTAAATTCTCTGAAACTCTGTTGGATGCAAGAGCAGACTGTGGATATGACCGTCCCCGAGGTGGAGGAGATGCGGCTGGCGCATTATGTCACCATGGGCTCCGAGTGCTCGGCGTCCATGGCCAAATACGTCGACAAGCTGTGAGCTCAAGCTCGCTATTCTATTTCATTTTTAGATGTCAACTTCAGTCTTCAAATAGCAGATTAGCAGGTAACCGTGGCTTTCTTAGACTGGTGTGATTAAGGGATGGGTGAATGTAGGGACAAGTCTGAGATCGGGTGGGACGTGCGGATCGCTCTGAGTGCCTACGGGTCGTTTAGCAGCAGGGCTTACCTCAACTCGCAGCGAATTCGGTGAGTTCACCATAATCTTGCTGTTTTGTTTTTCTGAATGGATGATCTGATATCCAAACCTGGGGATGTGTAATTTGCAGGAGCCGTCAGATGTACTTCCACGAGAAGATCTTCGAGATGGCCGACGCGATAGTCACGCCCATGACCGGGTGAGTATATTGTCTCTTCAGTCAACTGAAAATCTTACCATCACTGACAGTGAGATTCTTACTCATCGAGATGCAACTTCTGGTGCAGTGTAACTGCATACGCGCTGCAGGACGATGCGCTGAGCACAGGTGAACTCGACTACATCAACGCAGGTAAGTAACGAAGAATGAGGGATTCGGAGTTGGGTCATCACTGTTTCTTTCTGGAACAAGGGAGTTCTTGTAAACTACTACTGTCATCGGAATCGAACAGTCAGTAGCAACGGCTGTAGAATACATGTATACTTTCTAACTCGTGGATTTGCTGAAACCAAATTAGCTGCGTTGGCGAGGTACTCCATCGCAGGGAACTTCCTGGGTTTGCCGGCCCTCACTGTGACGGTATGCATCATATCCATGGACTGAACTCATAAACATGGTTGCTGGCTCTTAATTAGGCGAAAGCTCAGTGAGACGATACTCTCTGGCCGAATTTACAGGCCGGGTACGACAGGGAAGGCCTCCCCGTGGGGCTCCAGTTCATCGGGCGGCCGTGGTCGGAGGCGACGCTGCTGCATCTAGCCTACGCGATGCAGGTCAGCACCGCACCACATCCATCCCATATCCCTATCACACCAAATTGCATGCGCGTTTAGATATAGCATTTTCTCAACGGAGTGGTTTTGTGGTTGTTTTCTCTGTGCAGGAAGCGTGCTCCAAGAATTGCAGGAAGCCCATGGTGCACTACGATCTCCTCAAGAAGAAAGAGTAGGTTTCAGTAACAGCGAGAAGGACGGCGAGAAAAATTAGATCATTGTGATTGATTTGGATTGTTCGTTATCAAAGCAGAATCTTTTTTTTTTGCAAGGAAATCACTATATTACGCACACAGGCCCGGCTCATTAAAAACCTTCCAGTCCCCGTAGGTACCCTGATAAGGAAAAGAGCGCGTCTGAAAACCTACGGCCTCAACCGGGATTACAATCCTTCCTGATACATGCATCGAGGAAAGTAGGCATATTACTAACTATATTAAAGACGCCCAAAATGGCGGCCTCTCCGCAGCCCGGGTTACTGTAGCTACTGTTCCAAATGAACAATATGCTACAGTGCGGGTGGGCCCTACATGTCAGCCACACAGCCGCCCCACGTTTTTCCAAAAAAGACCCTCGCGGGCGAGGAATTGCACCGCGGCCCTCGACTTTACGTGCGGAAGGACCTGTTCGCAAATCTGTAAAAACCGCGGGACCTTTTCGCGAAAAACCCCTGCAGACCTCACCTTCCTCCCCTTCCTCTCCCGCGACGCCGCGAGGCCGCCGTCGCTCCGCGCCGCTGTGCTGCTCCTCCCCCGCTCAGATCGACGGCCCCAACGGCTCCGCCGTCGCGCCCTACCTCTCCTCGACGAGCGCCGCGTCCCGGAGCGCCGCAGGCGCGAAGGAATCGCGGCCGCCATCGTCCACGCCCGCGGCCGCGGATTCGGCCACCGCCGGCGGCTCCGGCGACGAAATGGCCCACAACGCCACCCGTTCTGCTCCCCTGCATCTCCTCCTCAAGATCCGCAGCATCTCCGACCCCTGCGCACAGCGGCTGCTCCGGCGCGAGCTCCACGGCGCGGCGGCCGCCATCGGGCGACGTCACCCGGTGACGTCATCGTGGGCCCGCGATGTCAGTTTTTTTTTCTTCGTATCGATTTTCTGGGGAAAAAAAAAACCGGAGAAGGCCCACGTCTGCGCTTTTTGCTGGGCTGGGCCGCCTGCCCGGCGCCTGGCCTGGCCTTCTCTTTTTTTTTCCCTTCCTTTTTCTTTTCCTATTACCAGAAACTTTTGAATTTCCCAGAAAACAAAATCAAACCAATTGAAATCAATTTGTACAAATTTCGCACAACTCAAACTCTACAATTCAGAAACTTTGCGACCTTTTCAAAAATATTTCGAATCTAAAAATTTCCAAATAGTACAAAAAGTTCCATTAGTAGATTTAGAAAATCACAAGAACTTAAAACTTTCAATTTATTAGTTACAACTACGGGAAAAAAAAGACACACACAAAATGCATACGGAAAAACACGAATATTTTTTAAAAATGTGTAAAATAATTCAACAATTTGCATGACTGAAATCTTTAGTTGTATCAGTTGCAGCAATGGAAACCGCCTTCAAAAAAAAAGTGCATTGCTCCACGGTATTTAGGCCATTTTATAAAGCTATTAAATGCCGCGAAATCAATAACTTCAGGTATATCCATCAGAGAAAAGATTTAAACCATTCGTCAAAACGAAAACGATCACACAAAAAAATTGCAAAATATAATTACCCATTTAAATAATGGTTTCACAACAAATATCACACATGCAAATATTAGGAAAATGCTGCTAACAAAAAAAATCCAAACCAGTATATTCGAATTACAAACCAAATTCTAAATAGAACCTGCTTTACACTTTCCGAATATTGTTTTACGATATTTTTAAGAAATCCAAAATCCACAACTCAAACTCTACAATTCAGAAACTTTGCGACCTTTTCAAAAATATTTCGAATCTAAAAATTTCCAAATGGTACATAGAGTTCCATTAGTAGATTTAGAAAATCACAAGAACTTAAAACTTTCAATTTATTAGTTACAACTACCGGGAAAAAAAAGACACACACAAAATGCATACGGAAAAACACGAATATTTTTAAAAAACCGCGGAAAATAATTCAACAATTTGCATGACTGAAATCTTTAGTTGTATCAGTTGCAGCAATGAAAACCGCCTTCAAAAAAAAAGTGCATTGCTCCACGGTATTTAGGCCATTTTATAAAGCTATTAAATGCCGTGAAATCAATAACTTCAGGTATATCCATCAGAGAAAAGATTTAAACCATTCGTCAAAACGAAAACGATCACACAAAAAACTTGCAAAATATAATTACCCATTTAAATAATGGTTTAACAACAAATATCACACATGCAAATATTAGGAAAATGCTGCTAACAAAAAAATCCAAACCAGTATATTCGAATTACAAACCAAATTCTAAATAGAACCTGCTTTACAGAAGTTATAACACTTTCCGAATATTGTTTTACGATATTTTTAAGAAATCCAAAATTAGAATAGAACATTCATTAGATAGATAATTTCGCCCACTTCACATATACTTTCTTACGGTATTCAAATCATTTTACAGAACTACTAGATGCCGCAAAATTAGTAACTTCAGCTATATTCACTATAAAAAAATTGAAAATATTCATCAAAACGATAAAAAAAAACGTGTAAGGTACAATTACTCATTTATACCACGGAATAAAAAAACATAAACATAACAGTACCACAAATGTAAATATTAGGCAACAACTGTTTAAAAAAAAGCCAGAATATTCGAACTACGGGAAAACAACATACATACATGCAAGTAACATATTTCCCAATTTTATTACCTGTTATTTTTCCCTAATTCTATTTTCCCACAAAAAAAAAATTCCACACCTCTCCAAATAGGAAAAAAAAATGACAGATGTTGTCAATACCTTCATATACAACCACAATCGAAAAAAAAAAACTGCTTGAAAATGATAGACACTCTAAAACAGATCTCCCAGATTGCATTCCCTCTAACTACGAAGTTAACCCGGATTTTATGTCATATTTCAAATATATCCAAACATCCCAAATTTGCAAATATCTAAAAAATAACGACATGGCAGGTTGCAACATTTTGTCTTCATTTCAAACAAATTAAATCTGAACATTTTTTTTTCAAAAAAAAAAAAAACAAGCCATCATCAAAATTTTACGTCAAGGGCGCGGCGTGCGCCGCGCCAAAAACCACTAGTAATTTACCCATAAGCATCTACGTCTAGCGCTACTCGCTTGCTTAGCACACAAATGTGCAGCCTCATTAGCAGTACGGTGTACACGCGATAAAGAACAACTAACAAAGCTACTAGACAGTTCATCAACCTGGCGACACAACCCCCCAATGTTCGTTCTCATGTAGTCTTTAGAATTGCAGAGCTTGAGCAGAATCACTGAGACTGCTCATAACATAGAGTAGTAACATGGACGTGTTACTATTCTATGTTAGGGCATTTCCAACAAATTTCGCCCCAAAACCGTCGGATACGTCCGGACGTGTCCACGTGGTGTCCTCCAACCAGAATGTGCTATTTTATACCCCTAATCCATACACGTCGCATTCGACTATTTTGATGTCACAAAATAAGTTCAAATAAACATTACAATTTTCTAGATTACATAAAATATTTCAAATTATTAAAACTGCATAACTCAAATTTAAATTCAATGATTTCACATGAAGGACCACACATGCTCCACTATATCATTGAGTAGTTGGACGTCTGCTTGTTGATCTCGAAGTTGTCGATTCATCTTAAGAAAGTTCATAACATGCTACACATCTTGTTCTGGTAAGTGGAAATGTTCTCGAGCCTTCTCAAATTCATGTGTGTGAGTTGTCCCTTCTCCCTCGTCCTCCACGTCATGTTATCCAAGATTACACAACAAGTTATCACCTGCCACAATGTCTTTGCATCCCACATCATTGCAGCTCCACGGACAATACCCAACGATTTTGGAAAACTCTAAATGCCCTCTTAACATCTTTTCTAACAGATTCTTGTGCAGCGGCAAATTGAACCCTTTTTTGACTTGTTGGTTTGCTTATAGTCTTCACAAATGCCGCCTACTGAGAAAGTGAGGATATATATCATCTGCAAGATAGTATCCAATGGTGTAGTCCTGCCCGTTAACGGTGTAGTTGCATGGTGGAGCATCCCCATCGCATAGTCTCTTGAATAAGGGAGAGTGCTGGAGCATGTTGATATCGTTGTGAGAACCAGGCATGCCAAACAACGCATGCCAAATCCACAAGTCTTTTGATACCACTGCTTCAACTACGATTGTGGCCTCTTTGTTGTGACCTTGGTACTACCCATGCAAAGTTGTTGGGCAGTTTTTTATTGCCAATGCATGCAATCAACTGAATCAAGCATACCTTGAAATCCTCTAGCTTCTCCAATAGCCAATAACTTTTCGGTGTCCTCGGCATTTGGTTCTCACATATATCGGTCCAAACTCCAAACACCTGAACCACAGCCTATGCATATATTTCCATAGCCTCAATACATGTGCTCTCTCCCATCCGGTAATACTCATTAATGGGATCCGCGGCTTTTCCATAGGCGAGCATCCTCAAAGCTGTCGTGCATTTTTGCACAGGAGATAAGGATAGTTGTCCGCGACAATATTTTTTCAGCGCGAAGTAATTATCAAACTTGGTCACTTTTTCGCAATTCACCGGAACAATTTTGAGCTCATCCGGAAGCGATGACGGAAAAACTCCTCATGGAAGACCAGAACGGGCTTGACGTAGTCCTTGTAGAGATCACGATTGCTGGAAGATAAAATGTTCTCATAACTAATCGAATTAAAAGCATGTGCGCGACCATGCTCACCAGCGAAATCTCATCTTTCCGCAGCATGTCCACGAGGCCTTGAATGGATGCGACCTTCCGGTTGCCTTCCACTTGCCCTCCTTTCCGGTGTACGATGATCTGAGTAAGTGCAAATGTCGTTCATGATGATGAACTGGAGCACCTCGTTCATGACCTCGCCGCCGCACCCTTGGTGCGCTCGTTCTAGGAACAGTCCACGATTTCATGCTCGGATAGTGGCACTAGGTCGTCGGTGGAAATTTTGTTGGAGCCTTCCACCTCGGCCATTTAATGATGAAGAACACAAAATGGAAGCAAACCAACCAAAAAATACTGCAAGCACTCATAGAATCGAGAAACAAAGTATCCGCATATTGTTTCCGTACCTAATTCTAAATAATCAACACACGGTAAGATATTGAACTAACATCTAAAAAATATTGGAGGGCAAGGAAAGCACCCGACGAATAAACATGTAGACTAATATTGCCTAAGACTGAGCAGTGTGGGTGATGATTTCTCTGGATTCGGGTGGGGGGGGGGTGCGACCCCCCTACCTTAACTAAGTCCAAGTCTAGACACATATATGAAGTAGGGTAGGTCCCGATGTTCACGGATTTGAATCGAATTCGGCGATGAACACGAAGAACACAAGAACACAAAAGGGGAAAAGCAAGTAAAGATAACTAGCAAAGCAAATCCGGACGAAATCAATCGGTAACAAGTTTCCGTGGGAAGCCCCCTGATTCTCCTTCTCCAAATACACCTTACTCTTAAGATTGTTTCGCTCACCGGTCAATCCTACCGGTCCAATCACCACAAGAGGAAAGATTGGCAAGCAATCACAACTACAAGGAGGAGTCTTGAATCTACTAGAGGGATCTTCTCCACGAGGAGAGGCCTTGGTTCATCTCCACAAGGGGAGGCCTTGATTCATCTCCTAAGAGGCAACACCATCATGGGTGGAAAAGGAGCAAAGCTCAACTCAAGTCTAATCTCAGTCTAACCCTAACCCTAGGCAGAGAAGGGGTATTTATAGTCTAGGGGGCGAAGGGGGAAGTTGTGGGCCATTACAAGGGCTTCAGCCCGAATCTTCACAGGAGTAGCGGTAGTACCGCTGTCCTGGTGGTAGTACCGCTGGCTTCAAGTTTTGCTCGCTGGCGGTAGTACGAAGCAGGTACCGGCGGGTACCGTAGCGGTGTCCAGAGAGCATTTCGAGCGCGACGGTAGCTCCAGCGATATCCCTGGCGGTAGTACCGGCTCCTGGACGTGGCGGTAGTACTGCCGCCTGAAGCTTCAGCTTCTTCCGGTTGATCATCTGGGTCCTGGCGGTAGTACCGGCATCGCTGGCGGTAGTACCGATGTGCATATTCTTCATCTTCCTATTGACTCGTCTCTTGGCCATCTTCAGCACTTGCTTGGTGGTCTTCATAATGGTTGTTCCTGAGTATGCACAAGGTATACGAATGAAGTAGCAAAGCATTCAAGGGTTTGTCTAGATCACACATAGATATGACTGAATTCACCTTGTCATGTAGAGCTTTGACTCTTGCTCTTGTCATTGGACCGCTTGTTGGAGGAGCCGTAGGTGGGGCTACGTCATCTCCCCCCCCCCTTGGGAAAGAGTCGTCCTCGAATCTTGGTTATCCTCATCACTTGATGTCCCAAGGTATGGCGATAAGTCGGTGATGTTGAAGGTGTCATGGACCAAATACTTGGAGTTGGAGATGTCGATCTTGTAGGCATTGTTGTTGATGAGCTTGAGAATCTTGAAAGGTCCGTCTCCTCGAGGGTGAAGCTTGGACTTTCTAGCATCCGGAAAGCGCTCTTTTCGCAAGTGTAGACAAACAAGGTCTCCTTCAAATATCATGGCGCGCTTGTGCTTGTTCATCTTTGTAGCATGGTCTTCATTGTGCTTCTCTAGCGTGGTTCTTGTGGCTTCATATAGTTTCTTCATGTACTCGGCACGCTTGTCGAAGTTCATGTTAACTTGTTCACGGAGTGGGAGAGGTAGCATGTCCAATGCGGTGTAGGGGTTGAAGCCATAGACGATCTCGAATGGGCTTCTCTTTGTTGCTCGGTGTAGTGCTCGATTGTAGGCGAACTCGGCGTGTGGGATGCACTCTTCCCAATTCTTCAAGTTTGGCTTGATCAATACACGAAGGAGTGTAGATAAGCTTCGATTGACCACTTCGGTTTGACCATCCGTTTGAGGGTGGTGGGCGGTGGAGAATAGTTGCTTGATTCCCAACTTGGCCATCAACGTCTTCCAAAAGTAGCTCACAAACTTGACGTCACGATCCGAGACAATGGTATTGGGCACTCCATGAGACGGGCGATCTCCCTAAAAAACAAAGTGGCAATATGTGAAGCATCGTCGGTCTTGTTGCATGGTATGAAATGTGCCATCTTGGAGAATCGATCAATGACGACAAATATGGAATCCTTGTTTGTTTTAGTGCGTGGAAGACCTAAGACAAAATCCATAGCTATGTCGGACCATGGCTTATGCGGAATGGGCAAAGGAGTATACAAGCCATGAGAGTTTAGAGTAGACTTAGCTTTGAGGCATGTCGAACATCGTCGAACTAGGCGTTCCACATCACGCTTCATTCTTGGCCAATAGTAGTTGGTGGCGAGCATGGCGTAGGTCTTGTCACGTCCAAAGTGACCCATGAGTGATCCACCATGTGATTCCTTCAAAAGGAGCAAACGAAGCGAAGACTCGGGAATACAAAGTTTGTTAGCCTTAAACAAGAAACCTTGGTGCAAATAGAATTCACCAATTCCTTTGTGCTCCGAGCATTGAGCAAAAATGTCTCCAAAGAAAGCATCGGTGTTGTACAAATCCTTTATTTCATCCAAACCCAAGACACTAATGTCAAGACGTGTAAGTAGGTTGGCCTTGCGGGATAGAGCATCCGCGACGACATTGTCTTTACCTTTCTTGTATTTGATTACAAAGGTAAAAGACTCAATGAACTCAACCCACTTAGCATGTCTTTTGTTCAAATTTGTTTGACTTTTCAAATATTTCAAAGATTCATGGTCGGAATGAATGACAAACTCTTAGGACGAAGGTAGTGTTGCCACACATCCAAAACACGAACCAAAGCAAATAACTCTTTGTCATAAATGGGTAATTCAAACGAGCTCCATCTAGTTTCTCACTATGGTATGCAATGGGTCTAACATTTTGCATAAGCACTCCTCCAATGCCCAATCCACTTGCGTCACATTCAATCTCAAAAGTCTTAGAAAAATCCGGAAGGGCAAGGAGTGGTGCTTCAGTTAACAACCGTTTTAGCTCATTGAAAGCAAAATCATGCGTGTTGCCCCAAATGAAAGGTACATTTTTCTTTGTAAGTTCATGGAGGGGGTAACCAATGGTGGAAAAGTCCTTTATAAATCGACGGTAAAATCCAGCAAAACCAAGAAAACGTCTCAATTCCTCAAGAGATGTGGGAAAAGGCCAAGTCCGAATTGTGTTGATCTTGGCATCATCAACTTCAACTCCATCCAAAGAAACAACAAAACCCAAGAAACCAAGCTTGTTGGTGGCAAATGTGCACTTAGAAAGATTTGCATAAAGCTTTTCATTGCGAAGAACCAACAAAATTGAGCAACATGAGAAGTGTGCTCTTCCAAAGATTTCCTATAGATAAGGATGTCGTCAAAGTATACCACAACAAATTTCCAATAAAGGGACGCAAAACATGATTCATGAGACGCATAAAAGTAGAAGGTGCGTTGGAAAGACCAAATGGCATGACAAGCCATTCATAAAGACCAAGCTTTGTTTTAAACGCGGTCTTCCATTCATCACCTTCACACATCCTTATTTGGTGGTATCCACTTTTAAGATCAATTTTGGAAAAGATGGAGGAACCACAAAGTTCATCAAGCATATCGTCAAGTCGAGGGATAGGGTGGCGATACCTCACGGTGATGGCGTTGATGGGGCACAATCCATGCAAAGGCGAAGAGTGTTGTCGTGCTTGGGCACTAGGATGACGGGCACGGCACACGGACTCAAGCTCTCGCGAATGTGTCCCATGGTTAGGAGATCTTGTATTTGCCGCTCAATTTCCTTGGTCTCCTCGGGGTTGGTGCAGTATGGGGCGCGGTTTGGGAGTGGTGCGCCGGGAACAAGGTCGATGCGATGCTCGATTCCGCGTAGAGGAGGTAGTCCCGGTGGCACTTCTTGAGGAAAAACATCTTCAAAGTCCTTCAAAAGAGATATCAAAGAAAGAGGAAGGTTTGTGAAAGTGTTAGTCATAGAAACTTCACCCTTGCATATGAGCACATAGTGGAGGGTGGATGGGTCCTCTCTCAAATCCCTCATCTCTCTTTTGGTGGCAAATAGTGTAGGTTTTGTTGGGACTCTCTTTGAAATGTCACTCTCATTTAGCTTGTGGCTCTCACTCACTTTATGGTGGATCACTCGCTCACCATTCATCTCACTAGAAGCTTTCTCTCTCGTTGTCCTCTCTTGTGCGGTTGGATGACGCCTATGGTCATTTGGATGGTTGAAGTCATGTTGTGCCCTTGCTATTGACTTGGCATTGTCGGCAATGACTTGACTTGGTGTCATGGGACGAAGGACAAAGTTCTTGTCGTTGCTCTTGAAGCTATAGTAATTGGTCCTTCCATCATGCATAGCACCCTTATCATATTGCCATGGACGTCCAAGAAGTAAGTGGCAAACGGACATAGGCACAACGTCACACTCAACGGTATCCTCATAGGCTCCAATCTTGAAGGACACCTGCACCATGTGTTGAATCTTGACGGATCCGGAATTACTCAATCATTGCACATGGTATGGGTGTGGGTGCTTGTTGAACTTCAAGTTGAGCTTGTCACAAAGTTCTTTACTCGCTAAGTTGTGGCAACTTCCACCATCTATGATGACCTTGATGGACTTTCCATTGATACCCGCTCTTGTGTGGAACAAGTTGCATCTTTGGTCTTATTCAACTTGGACATTGGTGGTTAAGGTTCTTGCCACAACCAATGAAGGGTTGTTGTCACCATCACAATATATCTCATTGGATTCTTCTTCAACACTTTGCATTGTGGCGACTTGGTTCAAAGCATGGTACTCGTCTTCACTCATAGATTCATATTCTCCCATGTCATTGACAATCATGACTTTCTTGTTTGTGCACTCAAAAGATTTGTGTCCTTGTCCTCCACACTTATAGCATTTCAAGAGTCTTGTGCCGGAAGAAGATCCTTGAGGCGTGGTGCTTGAAGGAGGCACTTTCTTGAAAGGTTGAGGCGCTTGAGGTGTTGATGTAGAGACTCTTGGAGGACCTCTTGTGTTTGCTTGAGGAGGATCTTGTGTGGGTGTAGGAGTTGATGACGAAGGCTTGTTGGCGAAGAATGCCTTTGTCTTGATGTATTTGAGCTCTTTAAGCACGTGACACTCGGCCTTTGTTGCTTGATGGACTAACTCAACCAAGTTGGCATATGGTTGGAACTCCACAATCTTTTTGATTGAATAGTTAAACCCATTCATGAAGCGAGCCATGGATTGCTCCTCGGATTCCTCAATATTGGCTCTCATCATGGATATCTCCATCTCCTTATAGTACTCATCAACCGACTTCAACCCTTGTTTCAACTCTTGCAACTTCTTGTACAAATCTCGAGTTTAGTGGTTTGGCACAAAGCGCTTGTACATAGCTTCTTTCATCTCAACCCAATTGTTGATTGGTTGTTGGTGGTTTTTGAATCGTGTATCTTGGAGTTGTTCCCACCACAAGAGAGCATACTCTTCAAACTCCATTGAAGCTAAGGCAACCATCTTGTTGTCGGAGTAGTGGTGAACTTGGAAGATCTTGTCAACCTTGAGTGCCCATGAGAGGTAGGCTTCCGGATCACTTGTGCCAAAGAACTTGGGTATATCAAAGCAAAGATTGTTCAAGTTGTCGTAGTCGTCGCGACGGTTTGGAGGTGGGAATGCACGTCCACGTCTCCTTCTATTTAGTCCATCACCATTGTGTTGGCTCGACTCGCTATCATTTGACTCGGTACGGTGGTGGTGACGATCATGTGGATGTTCTTGACGAGGGCGAGGCTCTTGACGAGGATGATGCTCATGGTGGGGAAAAGGTTCTCCACATGGTTCCCATGGTCACGATTGTGGTAGCGTGGCCTTGTAGTATGGCGGTGTCGACGGCCTTGGTCCCCAAAGTCATTCGCACCCGGAGCACCATTGTCATTGGCCAAGGGGTCTTGACGATCTTGATGATGAGGAGGTGGTGAAGGTGTTTGTTCACGGCGTCCACCATTTGGTTGGGGTTGTTCTTGATGCACATTAGCATTGTGCGCTCGAGGAGAAGGTGGACGTTCCACTTCATGCCGATGTCGATCATGTTCGTCGCGCCTTGGCATTCCTTGGCGACCTTGATGTGGTTGCTCTTGGTCATGGTGATGGTGTCCTTGAAGAGCCCCGTGGCCTTCGTCTCGCCGGCGCGATGACCTTGAAGAGTCCCGTGAACGACGAGATGATGAAGATGGACCTCGTTGATCACGATTGTTGAATGCTTCCGACATTTGACGCATTTGGTTGGAGAGGTTAACGTTCATGTTGTGCATTTGTTCTCGCAAGTTGTTGATAATTCCATCATGTTCTTGAAGACGATTCTCGTATCGCCCGTGGACATCACGAACAAGGTGTCGGAGTCCCACGAACTCTCGTTGTGACACGTAGCCGCCATGAGGTTGTGCTTGTCCTTGTGATAACTCATTGGAGCTTGAGCTTCCGTTTGTACTTCCCCTAAACATGATCTCAAGAACAAGTGAAATGTTTTGAAATGGAAGAACCAAGAGAAACTATATCCAAAGTATAAAGTGGCTTGAAGAAAGATAATCCGGTTCTCACACCCAACACACACACTTATGAGGGTAGGAAGGTATGAAGTGGCAAAAGAAACAAGCAAACCCGACGAAAAGTATATTGTCCAAGGTAGAGAAAATCCACAATGACCAAATTACCAAAGAAACACCAACCACAAATGATAAGAAACACACAAAAAAACGAATGATGGGGTCGGGCGACCAAAGGGCGAGCACTCGAAGATATGCAACCTATCGAAGACTACGTGCTCAAATGTCACCGAACACTCGAAGGACGCTAGCTCAATTGCCTTTGGTGGGCAACGGATTTGCACAAGTGTTAAACACTCACACTCACTTTGGCGGTTTAAGCTTTGTCGCAACCTACAAGAGATGATACTTGACACTACTCATGTCTTTTCTTTTTCTCTTCTCTTTTTTTTTTGATTTTTGACGATGATTCCTTCTCTTTTGCTAGTGCCAAGATCTCTAACGATACATACTCGCCAATACTTGAAGACAATCACTCGAACAAGTGCAATGCCTTGGCGGTAGTACCGCTGTCCTGGCGGTAGTACCGCTGCTCCAGTCGTGGCAGTAGTACCGCTGTCCTATTGGTAGTACCGCTTGTCAGATTTCTGCCATTCTTGGTCGTGATTTGGGCGGAAATTGGCCTCGAAAATTCCTTGAATTCGTGGGAAAATGGCAAAATTGAGGTTAGGGAACGCAAACAAAGGTGGAGGGGTCCTAAAGCAACAGATCCATGGACAAAAACTACCAAAAACGCAACAAATCGACAGATCGGCTCGAATCCAAAAAGGCTATTTTTGGTGAAATTTTTCGAATTTCTCAAAATCAAAGAAAAATATGGTGGATTTGTGGGGGAAACACAGTCAAATCCGTGGCAACCTAGAGCTCTGATACCATATGATGTAGGGTAGGTCCCGATGTTCACGGATTTGAATCGAATTCGGCGATGAACACGAAGAACACAAGAACACAAAAGGGGAAAAGCAAGTAAAAATAACTAGCAAAGCAAATCCGGGCGAAATCAATCGGTAACAAGTCCCCGTGGGCAGCCCCCGATTCTCCTTCTCCAAATACACCTTACTCTTAAGATTGTTTCGCTCACCGGTCAATCCTACCGGTCCAATCACCACAAGAGGAAAGATTGGCAAGTAATCGCAACTACAAGGAGGAGTCTTGAATCCGATAGAGGGATCTTCTCCACGAGGGGAGGCCTTGGTTCATCTCCACAAGGGGAGGCCTTGATTCATCTCCTAAGAGGCAACACCATCATGGGTGGAAAAGGAGCAAAGCTCAACTCAAGTCTAATCTCAGTCTAACCCTAACCCTTGGCAGAGAAGGGGTATTTATAGTCTATGGGGCGAAGGGGGAAGTTGTGGGCCATTACATGGGCTTCAGCCCGAATCTTCACAGGAGTAGCGGTAGTACCGCTGTGCTGGCGGTAGTACCGCTGGCTTCAAGTTTTGCTCACTGGCGGTAGTACGAAGCAGGTACCGGCGGGTACCGTAGCGGTGCCCTGAGAGCATTTCGAGCGCGACGGTAAGCTCCAGCGGTATCCCTGGCGGTAGTACCGGCTCCTGGACGTGGCGGTAGTACCGCCGCCTGAAGCTTCATCTTCTTCCAGTTGATCATCTGGGTCCTGGCGGTAGTACCGCTGTGCATCTTCTTCATCTTCCTCTTGACTCCTCTCTTGGCCATCTTCAACACTTGCTTGGTGGTCTTCATAATGGTTGTTCCTGAGTATGCACAAGGTATCCGAATGAAGTAGCAAACCATTCAAGGGTGTGTCTAGATCACACATAGATAGGAGTGAATTCACCTTGTCATGTAGAGCTTTGACTCTTGCTCTTGTCATTGGATCGCTTGTTGGAGGAGCCGTAGGTGGGGATACATCAATATATTTCAACACCAGGAATTCCAACCATACTAAATACCTGTTATGTTTCAAATAACACAATTTCCACTCATATCCATGAAGCACTAAAACATGGTCATATCAGAGAGGCGGATAGGAAACAAGATCCATCCATATGCGAATAACCCCTACTTCATCATATTACAAGGAGAATCGAATTGAACTGAGGTTGGAGCGGCAACAATATGGTATATTCAACATAGCTGAAACGTAGTTGGGGTTGTTGAAATTAATCTTGATTAGGTGTTTGTTTTACTAGTTAAACTAGGTAAGTTTGAAGGATCGTGATATGGCGATTAGAGGGGCGAATACGAATTCATAAAAATTACAGCGGAGTGCACATGCAGGAAGTGATCTTCAACCGAGTATGATATCTCAGAGCAGAATAACGTAGCTTGAAGAGTTAGTGGAAGTTCAGAGCTCAGATTGATGGCAAGTAAAATGAAGTAGATGATGATGGACACGAGTCCATGGACATACGAGCATACTTCAAACTACTAAAGAGTACTTCAAGATATGAGCACATTTTTTCAAGCAGATATGATCTTTTCAAAGATGAGAATATAGTTTGTAAGAAGTACTTGCAATAAAAGGAATACACACAAGAAGAGTTTATTGAAGCAGACAAGGAAGTACTCGAGTTTGTGTGAAAGGTGATATGATTCAGTTCAATTATAACACACTCAGAGAAAACAAGCACAAGTTCAATTATAATGTCGCTACGGGAAATCCTTCAAAGTAGTGTGGAAAACGAGAAGTTGCGATAACGTAGGATATGTACTTACTATGTCATGAACTCGTGAAACTGTTGAAACTAAATTAGTTGCGCTGGCGAGGTACTCCATCGTAAGGAACTTCCTTGATTTGTCGACCATCATCGTAAAGGTTCACAGCGTATCCATGGACTCGACGTATCATCATGCATGGTTGTTGGTGTATGCTTAATTAAGTAGCATAGCAGAAAGTTACACAAGGTGTTTTGGCCAAATTGAAGGCCGGGTACGATAGTGAGGGGCTCCCCATGGGGCTTTAGTCATCGAGCGGCCGTTAACATGAAAAAATAAAATTCAATTACTTTGTATTCTATGCTACATAAAAATGAAAAAATCTGATAAATCTAGAGATTTGAAGATATGCATATTTAGATGCACATTTTTGTCATTTTTGTATAGTCCATAATATAAAATATTTGAAATTAACTTTTTACACGTCTGTGCAATACACCATTGGCTACATCAAAAGAAAAAATCAATGTTTTTTAAACTTATAAATTTTCTTTTCGATTTTTTAATACACCAGAATCACTGGATCTCTGGAGCACGAAATCTCCTCTCCATTAAAAATGATAAATACTTACACACGGATAGATCAGTACACGTTGTTGCTTACCAATCGGGGTCATGCGCAGCCATCATTTGTGGCTTACCGATTACAACAACGTGAAACGGAAAAGTAGCGTGCGTGGTAGCAGGCCTAATACGCAATCGAGAGGTGAGGTGGCGGTCGAAAGATCCTTTAGTTGAGTCGTTGATGTCTGATTTTGAAATTGTTTATATTTTTCTCTGCAAATCTCCGCCCTTGCCAAGCACAATCGTCGACCGTCCGCTCGCAGTGAAGAGAGGGTTTCTAGGAGGGGTGATTGTTAAAGTCAACAAGTAACAATGTCATCGACAAGATACGTTATATGAGTTATCCCTTCACCATGACACGGGATGTATGTGATCCTCCACTAAGAACCAGGTTGTATTTAGGAGCTAATATTGACTTTGTACCGAAATCATATTATTTCCAAACTTTTCAAGCCGGGTTTATGTTATTTTGGTCCATGTGATACTACAAACAAAGCGCGACCGTGCCAAACTCTTTTGGACAAACCAATCGATTTCCGCTGCCACTTGTACAAAAAAAATCATAAACTCAAATAAAAATCGCCCTGAGATCTCGTCGTCTCATGGAGTGGAGACAAAAAGAGTGGCGAGATCGGCGTAATACGCAGGAACGCAGGGGCCAGGGCGCAAAACGCAGGAGTCCACAGCATCGCTACACCTGTACCACTTCCAGAGTTCTTCTCTGAGTTCTCTTTCTAAAAATAAAAGGAAAAAAGAGTTATTTTTTCAGATCAGATCGGGGAGACCAGAAAATAAAACCGAGCCTCGCTCTTTGCCTACCAACCAGGCAAACCATCTACCTTCCTTCTTTGCGACGCAGAGCGAGAGAGGAGGAAGCGCCAGCGGAGCAGAGAGAAGCCACGATGTCGTCGGTGTTCAGCGGAGATGAGACGGCGCCCTTCTTCGGCTTCCTCGGCGCCGCCGCCGCCCTGGTCTTCTCGTGTACGCTCCCCTCCCCCCTTCCTCCCAAATCTCGCGATCGACCGGCGCCTGGTTACCGATTCTCTGCTCGATCTGTCGCTGCGTGATCGCCTTCTGAATCCCAGGCCCCGATTCGCCCGATCTGGGGCGCGCGGACGCTGGATCCGGTTAGAGAGACCTGTCTGATCAATTTTTGTTGGCTTTGCAGGCATGGGGGCGGCCTACGGGACGGCCAAGAGCGGCGTGGGGGTGGCGTCCATGGGCGTGATGCGCCCGGAGCTCGTCATGAAATCCATCGTGCCCGTAGTCATGGCGGGAGTGCTCGGAATCTACGGCCTCATCATCGCAGTCATCATCAGCACCGGGATCAACCCCAAGGCCAAGCCATACTACCTCTTCGACGGCTACGCCCACCTCTCCTCCGGCCTCGCATGTGGCCTCGCGGGGCTCGCAGCCGGCATGGCCATCGGCATCGTCGGTGATGCCGGAGTCAGGTAAGGATGCACCTTCCTTTGTTTAATTTTTTTTATCTTTGACGTTGACTTGGCTCTCGTGGATAGTTAGTGCTCGACATTACTCGTACTCGTAGTTTGTTAGTGCCGTGCATTACGGTTTGGTTAATCATCTACCCCTGTATTAGTTTATGCCATTGCGTGGTGAGCATCTTAGATCTGCAGATGTGCCTACTTTGTTAGCTTATTAGTGTTGGCAGTAAATTATTTCTGCAGCACATGTTTTGATTGCTCCAGGCTTGAGTAAATTAAGAATGATCCTTCTAGGATCCTACATGATATTGTGGATCCTTCTGTTTGTAATCCATGTGATCCCAGATGCTAATAAATAGACTTTAATAGAGCTATCTGTATGAATGATGTTGCTTTCGACTACTTAGTTGTTATATTTATAACGCACATGTAGTACATTACTGTTATTACGCTTACATAGTGTCATGTACTCATGTGAGCAGCAAACAATGAGGGTGATATCTTATGTTATTGTTTGCTCTTCTGTATCTATATGAAGAACCTTCTAGGATCTTATATGGTATTGTGGATCTTCTGTTTGTAATTCATGTGATCTAGTAATTAATAGGATCTAATAGAGGTATTTCTATGAATGATGTTGCTTGTAAATTCTCTCTGAACGTTATCATAGATTAAATACAGAAAAACACAAGTCTTTTTTTGCTCTTCCTATTTTGACTACTTAGCTATAATTTGCAATAAACATATAGTATATTACTGATATTAAGCTTACGTAGTGTCATGTGAGCTGCAAACAATGAGGGTCGTATTTTATGTTACTGTTTGCTTGTATATGACTGTATTTATAAGTTGTGAAATAATAGCTGCATAGTGGTTAAGGTGTTTGCTTCCATATTTTTTGAATGAATATGCTCACAAACAATGAGGGTCGTATTTTATGTTACTGTTTGCTCTTGTTTATGACTGTATTTATAAGTTGTGAAATAATAGCTGCATAGTGGTTAAGGTGTTTTGCTTCAATATTTTCTGAATGAATATCACTGATTTATTTATTATTTGTGTACATAATCTTGTACGGAGTATAAGCATGTGAATTGATTCACAATAAACTTTTAATATCGAAGGTGTGTTGATGCTGTTTTGTACTCTGGCTGCGAGCCACCTGCAGTTGCATCAAATGTTGACCTCTTGTGGATTTTGATTGCAGGGCGAATGCTCAACAACCTAAGCTGTTCGTGGGCATGATCCTCATCCTCATTTTCGCTGAAGCGCTCGCCCTTTACGGTCTCATTGTGGGCATCATCCTCTCGTCCCGCGCCGGCCAGTCCCGTGCAGATTAGGCGTGTCACTGGATCGTTCCACGATTGCTACGCACGCTACATTCTTGAGAAATGCTGAAACTTTGTTAAGTTCTAATTTTGATGTATTATAAGAAGAGATTTGTAGATTAAGGAAGGTGTCACTTCCAGTACTGTTTCATTCTTTCTGGTCGTGGTGGGCGTTTGCTGTTCATGCAGAGAATTTTGGGGTAGGCTGGATTGCTGCTCCTGGGGAAATGGGTTTTAATCCTGTTGGTGGTGAAATAAAAACACGGCATTGTAGCTAAATAATAAATTTATGTTATATTCTGTACATCTCTTTTCTCTATTATAATGCCTTAGTATTAATGCCCAGTGTTTTTCTGCATGATTGTGAGAAAAATAATGTTTTTTCTTTGCTGCTAAATTGTTGCCTAGGCACAAATTGCAATTCTTAGGCTTGCTACCCATTTGGTAATAGCAGTGAGATGGTTGTGGTGGCTCATGACATCTCAGAGAATTTACAAATCCAAAACCTACACATCTCAGTTTGGTATCAGCTCACATGTGGCTCATGACAGCTGAGATTGAGGGATATGTTTCATGAAAAACGAACTGAAGAACATTATCACTACGTGAAATGCAATAAATCATCAATTATACAGTCAAAAGAAGTTCCTACATACTGTCTGTCTCCACACTGTCCACTTTTTTCTTCACAAAAACATTAGTTCGAAACATGGGATGAAAGGGAAATTCTTTTATTGCTAACAATGAACACTATCTATACAGCTTGGCCAGATCGCCCTCATAACCCTTCTTGATGACCTCCCTCTTGAGCTTGAGGGCAGCTGTGACGAGGCCTGACTCGGGGGTCCATGGCTCTGCTATCAGCTTGATTCTGGCAGGAATCTCAAACTTCTCCAGTCTCGCTTGCTTACCAGCCTAAAGAACAATTAGAGTACAGTGCAATACTCAATCATGCTTGCAATGTCAAGAAGTTGTAAACGACCAAAAAATCGACCAGAACGCGAGAGAAAGTACAAACCTTTACTAAGGATTGAAGAACTTCTTTGACAATCTCTTGCTTCTGGCACAAATCGGGGAAGTCACTGTATGTGATACCTTGTTTTGAGGCCCAGCTTTCCAGTCCACTGGGTGCAGCTACAACAAGTGCGACGCAGAAGTTCTGGGAGGGGTCAGCATGGACCATGATGTTGTCAACATACGGGCTCACGCTCAAAGTGGCCTCCACCTGTGATGGCACGGTTCATCAAGAAGAGGTGGTGGCCGCTTGTTTCGTCGTTCGTTAAAAAGAGCTAGTAGCTGCTCGTTTGGCCAGAGAAGGAAACCAGCTTACCTTTCCTAGAGATACATATTCACCATGCTGAAGCTTAACAATATCCTTCTTACGGTCAATGATCTCGAGGCAGCCATCCGGGTGCAAACGTCCAATGTCACCGGAGTAGAACCAACGCATGCCGTTTTCGTCATCCTAAACAAGATGCATATTGTTATGCAGAAGTTATCATGACATAGAACTGCTCTGCCTCTGGGGTATCATTGTCGGTAACGTACCTTGTAGACCTCATTTGTTTTGGCCTCATTTTTGAAGTAGCCTTTGGTTACATTTGGCCCTCCAATAACTATTTCACCCCGAGGCATTGGTGAATCAGTTGTCAAGTATCCACCTTCGACCCAGTCTATCAACTATCACATGGAGTTGCAATTATGTTAGGACATCATTGAATCTGAAGGTAACTATCTACTATTACTATACCCAGACATGGAAGCATTATTATACTATAGTAAAGACTAGCGAAAAACCAAATATTAACATGTCCATCACAACTAGACCTTCCAACACCAGATATCTCTTTAAGTTGAAGATAAAGTAATATTAAAGTATGCATAGAAATAATCACTTTGCTATGGAAAATGGAACTAAACCAAATTGACATTAGCAAGTGAGAAAGCATATCTTTTTTCAGTACCTTAATGTATGAGCAAGACAGTGCAGCACCAACACGACCAACAGATGTGTCATCATACTCAGAAAACGTCCCACCAGCACACGTTTCAGTCAGGCCATATCCTTGCCCTATCGGTGCCCTGTAAAAGCAAAACTCAGCCTCTAAATTTCTGAGTATGTAAATAAGTAAAAAAAAAATCATATGCCAGTTATACTTGAAACGTATGGAATTCAAGCTCAGAAACCAATAGTGAACTAAAGTGCAAGTGGTAGTAACAACAACTGAATATAACTTGTTTTGCGAAAGAACGGAGAATCTATATATCTCACCCAAGGCATATATTGATAAATCTTTGAGTATCTCCAGACAGGGGTGCTCCACCTGAAAGTATAAAGCGAATCCGCCCTCCCAAGATTGCACGCACCTTCTGGAAGACAAGCTTTTCCCACACGAGCTTCTCTAATCCCCATGCACCAAACCAACTTCCACTGACAGCAGCTACCCGACGGCTGTAGGCGATATCAAATAGTTTCTTTGCTACACCGCCCTTTGCATCTACCTAAGTTCATCTCAGTATGAAAATAAATCAGTAACAACTAAAAAATACAGAAAACAAGGATGATGGCAGCGTAAAGGGCCATACATTTTTTCTTACACCATCACGAACACGGTCAAGTATAGCAGGTACCGCAGTCATAAGTGTTGGCTTCAGCGCAGAAGCATCACCTTGAGTCCCTCTTTTAATTTTATTTGATGTATCAGTCAGGGTCAAAGGTGTTCCATATCCTATAGAAGCCCCAACAGCAGATACAATCGTCTAGAACACACATTTACATAATTAGCATAACTATACCAATGATGCATAATAGATTGACATGTCGATATGTCACATGTACCTACCTCAGCTGCCAACTCAAGAATGTGTGCAAGCGGGAGGTACGCCAAGTAGACATCCTTCTTACCAAGTGCAGGAACAATAGTCATAACAGCTGATACGGTAGCCAGGACATTGCGGTGGCTCATCATGACCCCCTGTGAAATCATGTAAACATGAGAATACTATTTCCTCAATAGAAGGTGCAGTAGAGCAGACGATCACAGAAATGACATGCTTTCATGATTTACATATCAAGAGTGATCCAACATGAGTACACTGTACACGAGCACTAGCAAGACAATGAAACACCTGAAATCCAAAAGTAGACCAAAAACTAAGTTTTCTGAACTCAGATTTGAACAAACCTTGGGCATTCCAGTGCTTCCACTTGTATACATTATCACAGCTGTGTCGGACGGAGAGGCAAATTTGCTTCGACAGGTGTTTCCAGTCCTAACCTCTCAACCTCCTCAAATGACTCAACTCTCCATCTAGTGCATTGTTTAGCCAAGGACACTTCACTTGAGACACCTTCCTCATTTATGTAGATGACATGTTTCAAAGTATCAAGTTGCCCATTTATATCAATAAGCTTTTTCAGTTCTTTCCGTCCGCAGATCACCGTAGTTACCTCAGTCTAAAGAGTAGAAAAACGAACAAGATTAGCAGGTCGTAGTCGTACCACAACACAAACATAAGGTATGATTTATTCTGATAAAAGAAATATGACACACAATTTACTTAAGCAATAACACTAAAAAATGATATTGCATGTTGCTTCGCTTTTGTTGCCTGCCAACAAAAGAGAATGCTATAACTAATAAAATTGGGTTGATGTTATTACATGGATGTATAAAATATAGTCAACCGACCTCATTTAGTGAGTGACAAAGCGCTCCCTCTCCCAAGGAGGCATAAATGGTGACAACCGTAATATTTTGTCTGAAGCATGCCTTGCAAGCAGAAACAAAAACTGGTTAGAGAACTTGCGAATGATCTATAGAGCTGAATTTTAAAACAATGCAAGTAACAATAATATAACATTTTGTCGCAAGCAAGTTGGGCTAGGCTAGATATGAAACCCAACAGAAACACGCGGAAGCCAAAAGTAGAGAAAAAAGTAAACAAAGAACAAGAGAATGAAGATTCCGGCACATAGATTGCTGATTTCCACGCAATCCTATCAAGAGCCAATAGATACATAATGCAAAAAATACAAGAAAAAAATCATAGCACAGCCCGCGCTAATAAATGCATTCAACTGAAGGGACCCTATTTGAGATATCAATCCTTGCTCGGGAGGCCTGATCTTGGTCAGGAGCCCAACCCCAGTTTATGTAATTCAGGCTTGGGCCATGAAGAATAGGATGGGACCTCCAAAATAAGAACTTATTGTTTCAGAATCTATGCAAATGTAGAACTAGTGTCCTAGCATGTACCTCCTTAGGTTTATGCAAACATGTATGAAAATTCAGAACTAGCATCCTAATATGTATCCCCTATTTATTTCTGCAGAGCTTGCATTTTAGAAAAGGCAGCTGACAATACATGAATACCAATGTGGACCAACAGAGTTTAAATACTTGGTGCGCAACTGAAAGTACGGCACATATGTTTGCTAATTTAGTACTCCTATATGAGCAGAAAAAATTACCTGCAACGCGATCTGCCACTCAGCTCGTGTATCAGCAAAAATAGCAACACGCTCATCCTTCTGGTGCCCGATTTGCACTAGACCAGATGAAAAGTTGCAGACAGCCTTGAATGCTTCAATGTAACTTTTCCACTCGTACTGCCCCAGATGGAGCTTCTCAAAAGATCTTCCATCAGAAGCTACCTCTGTTTCCCTTGAAATGAGCTTCCTGGTGCCATGCAGGGGCATATGGGCATACTGCTTGCAGGATTGCTCAAACAGCTCCGCGAGTGTGAAAATCCCTTCCCAGTGTGTTTCGACAGGCTGTTCAAACCTATAGTTACGGATGGCATAGCCAGGCTCACCACCCACGTTAATTGGCACTCCTCTTTTCTTTTCAGCCTTCCTCTTGGTCAACAACAGAGATGCCACAAAAGGGATAACAAAGCCCATGAAATAAGGATTCATATTCTCGAAATACAGCCTTATACTATTTGTAGTTCAATGGTTGTGATACTGATTCTCAGAGGTCTTGGAATGATAAACCTGAAACAATTTTTCTATGAGGTGAGCTGTTCTCCAAATAAGTCATGGTTTTTATATAATGGATAGAAAGAAGAGACATTGTCAGTGATGCGGTTTCTTTCTCATGTATAACTTAGTTTCGAAGGCCAAAATTATGAAGATCAAATACATGACTCTGCACTGTGAAATTCAAGTCCTGAAATATATTGCAGAAATTCAACAGACCAAGGTAACATGGAGCCCAAACTTGAATGGAGAATGAAGTAGTTCACAAATGTTATGCCTTCGCTCCAAAGTAGTTATGCGGGTCTTCTGACTGGATCTTAACCCAAAACTTTGGATACAGATAAAAAACTCAAGAAACGTGACTTCAGCATACTCATAACGGGGATTATTTTATAAAGGAAGAGAATAATTTTGTACTTTTGTATGTGTACTAAGATCATTTAGGCTGGTATAATCACAATCATGCAATGCATGTTCAGTATTTCTTCACGAAACCATAATAGCTGCAAAAAACAACAGCCTCAACAAATAATATAACCCACTTAATGCAATGATATGTCTAAGGATCCCAAATGAAGAACAAAGTCTCCAGCATCCCAAGTAATTAACCAATTAAATTTCGGGAATTCACCAACTAGTCAAACAAAAAAGTTATTTCCCTGGCGTATTCATCCCCTAGAAGCGACATGGCACTTGAACCTTTTTTCAAAAGTCAAAATTGTGAGTTTAAAATCAGAGGTGCCTTTACAAGTTTGAACACTTATGTATACATAAGAAAATAGGTGCACTATCTGGATTTGAAATATGGAAATGGTGCTAGTAGCCTACTGAACACTGAACAGCGATAGCTTAGCTAGAAGAAAAAAGATGCAATGGTCAAGCTCCAGGAATCAACAAATCTAGCCACGCAGAGAAAGCAGAAAGCTCCCTGGAATCCAGAGTAACTAAATGCTACCAGCTTTTTAGTACATACTACAAAGTACTGCAAGTGCAATCATTACTCATTGTCAATTCGTCAGCCGTTGGAGCAAACAGCTATCACACGGGCAAATGCGCCACTAATCGAGCTAGCATACGCATACTGCAGAGTGTAGAGGGCTGTCCTGCTCAAGCTCAAGCAGAGGAGGAGCTGGGAATGGAGGCAGTACCTGGGGCGCGGAGGACTCCGGAAGCTTCGGGCAGCAGCACTGAAGAGGGCTGCAATGCGGCTGACGGGAAGGAGAAGAGAAATAGGCGGAGAGGGAGAGGCGGCGGCGACGGCGACGGGGCGGAGAAACCAACGACGCCGCGCCGACGGAGAGGGTGGTGGCTGGCTGGGATTTTCGGCCGGGCTCGCGGGGGTTTAGGGATCTCCGCGGATCCGCGGAAGCTGCAGCTGGGCCCCATCGGGCCGATCCTCTCTTCGGTTTCTCCGTCGCTTGTCCTTTTCATGAATCTCGACCAGGTGTCGTACATGCGTGTCGGAGCAATTCTAGTACGAAAGTCATTTTTCCCCTAAAAAAAGAAGCACGAAAGTCATTTTATAGAACTTAGAATTATATATTTTTTACGCAGAAGGTGGTAGGTTTATTACTCAGGATGTTCCCGTCTCGCATAAGTAGCTAACAAACCTGCAACCTTATTATGTTGTCGATATAATTTCATGAGAACAAGCTCCCTAGGAATTATAGGAATGAGTTTTTTTTGGCATTCACCCTCCTTTCTCTATCAAGGCACGCTTGTCGTTCAATTTCGTTTTATCCAAACATCCGTAATCCGTTCTAAGGGATTCGTGTGAATTTTGTTGTTTGCAGGCCCCGTGTTTTACTTTACTATTGGATATTGTGTTTTTCATCTACGTTGAGCTACTAGGGGTCACAGGACACCGGGTCCAAACTCATTTCCTTTAATACAATACATGTATTTGAAGTGACTGACACCCCAATTTCAAATGAAAACTATGAATGGTCTATTAGAGGACATTCGGTCATTTCGGCTCTAGGTCCACCCCTGCTTTTCATGATACATTGGTTATAGATTCCTTCCTCACGACGACGAGGGTCGATGGAACCGAACATGTATGGTACATATAAATATATCAACGTAGAACGTAGAGAACCAAAACATAAAGTAACACTTTCCGAGCGTGTTAGAGACCAGATACTCACAGAGGTCATGACTCATGACATGAGCCATGTTTAAGTTCTCATTAAATCCCCAATGTATCTCCCTTCTTTCACTAGAGAGAAAAGGAGTAATGTCGTAGTTTGACTATTTCACGCATTTTATATCTTTATTTCTAGTTACTCGTGTTGCCGCTTAGTATATAACTAAGTAGACCAGACCTTTTCATTTGGACCTACCCTATTGCTGATTTCTCACAAGCTAACATATAAAAGTAGATCTCTTACTTTTTAGCTTTCTTTACATATTGCACGACTTATTAGTGTAACGCAAGTTGTACCTACTTGAGAGGTCTCCAAGTTAATCCTTACCATCATAAGGTCATGACACCATTAATTACACATGGTTATCATGAACCATTGCCAACTACAAACCAACCACGCCATACATCATCGTAATCATCTTATGGATGCTACGCATTTTTACCAGATTTTTCTGTTGAGATATTAGCATAAATCCTATCATTTGAGATACATTTGTTGTTGAAATTATGCTAATCGACATGGCACTATTGTAATGAAACCATCGTTATGTTTGTCATTCTAGCAAGGATCGACATAGATGACCAGGCTAAATGGCTATGTTGACTATACTGAAAATTTTCTCGTTGATGGTGGATTTGCTTGTTGTGGCTATGAGCGCACGAGGAGGATCGATCAGTGAACTGGCTTTACCAAGGACCACATAACATGTACGAAGTTGAAACTCATGGGAAATATTTTCTTTTACATTTGAGTCTGCTTGCTCTAGTACTATTTTGTACTTAGTTGCATCTTTTACTACTTACTTCATTGTCAAATATGAAACTTATCTATTGCACAACTATGATCACATCTAAGCTGACCAAGCTAGCGAGTAATGACACAATTGAAAAATGCACTAACAAATCCAAGTAATAATGGAATATGGAGAAAAATTGTACCATTATTTCTTACATTTGAAGTGAATTTGTGGTTATTATTTTTTCATTTTTACAAGAGTAACATATATGACCATGGCTAAATGGCTACATTGACCTTTCACTTCAAGTATAAAAAAAAAGGAATGAGAGTTTCTCGTAGTGGTAGATTTTCTTGTTGTGGTTGCGAGTTGGAGGTGGTGAGGAACGGCTTTAACACGGATAAACCAATGGGACAACATGGATGAAGTTGAAGGTAATGGTGAATCTTATAGTTTACATTTGATCCTTGATTTTATCGTGTTTCACTTGCCTTATTTTCCAATTTTTTATGTTTCTCTAGATTTGTTCTACATTTTCTTCGTCCTTTTATAACTTACTTTAGGGTCAAATATGGAATATTTGTTATTGTGATGATTATGGTCACATGCAAGTTAACCAAATCGACGAGTGGTTCTAATGACACATTGGGAAAGTGCACCAATGGACCCATGTCATAATGAAATACAAAAACGAAATAAGTATTGGTGTTGAATGAATAGTTCATAATGGCAAAAATGAAAGAGTTCATATAATAAGGTGTTATTTTCTCTTCCCTAAAACAAAAGAGATGTTATTTTCTCTTGCGAAAAAGCCTTGGCCAAACTAAATCAAAAGGGTGGTAGCGCACACAAAATCGTGTGGTTAGTCTTCAAATTAATAAGACATACCAATTCCCCCAAAACCCAGTAATGGTATTATGGAACGACTGATTCAACAAAAATAATACAATACCAATGTCCTTTTCAGCTATATCCTCAACTGAAACCTTCGTTGCAAGCAGAAGATCCAACTAGGAAAAAGAATAGCAGAACTGAGTTGCTCTGCCTTTAGAGAAGACAACAACATATCAACGATAATGACCTGCCACCGACCACAGTAGAAGCCATTTAGCCATGGTCATATATGTTACTTAGTAACATATATGACCATGGCTAAATGGCTACATTTTTTCATATAGATTGTGCTACATTTGTGCCAATTAAGGTGTTTTCCAGAAGATATCTTTTTTTTTTGCATTTGTCCAATAGATTTGTTGAGGCCTTTCAATGTGATCAATATCGATCATCCTCACAAAATTGTGAGCGACATCCTTAGGTAGCATGTAAGTTAGGCTCCATAATTACTACACTAAAATTTGAAGTTTCAGCCATCAAATATGTATCCCCTCCAACCTCCCCAAACCAACCTTCCACCCAACAAACCCATGTCACACTGTACAAACCCTCCTAAGTCTAACACGTCGCAACGATGCAACTCAACAACTTAAAGAAGACGCGCATGCACCACGACCATGCCGACGCCAAGACCCTTCTTTCCCCTGCTCCTCCTGATCACCAGCCTCGTCGCCAATGCCGGCGCCGACTCCACGGCATGGCAGCTGGATCCCGCGCAGCCGACGTCGCCCGCCGCGCCGGCCGGCGAGTGGCGGCTCCTCCACGCCAACATCGGCGTCTCGGCCATGCACATGCAGCTCCTCCCGGAGGACTTCGTCCTCATGTTCGACCGCACCGACTCCGGCCCCTCCAACATCTCCCTCGCCGACCCGGGGCCGTGCGCCGCCGCAGCCGCGGTGCCAAACGCAACTGCCGCTCCCGCCGACTGCACCGCGCACTCAGTGCTCCTCGACCTCCGGTCTAACGCGCTGCACCCGTACCCGCTTGCCACAAACCCATGGTGCTCGTCCGCCGCGCTGCTCCCCAACGGCACGCTCCTCCAGACCGGCGGCTTCTCCAACGGCGACCGCATCGCGCGCCTCTTCTCGCCGACGTCAGGCTGGGTCGACCTCCCGGACTTCCTGGCCGCCCGGCGGTGGTACTCCACTGACATCCTCCTCGCTGACGGGCGCGTGCTCATCCTCGGCGGCCGGCGGCAGTTCAACTTCGAGTTCTTCCCGCACGACGTCGATGCCACGCCGCCGCTGACCTTCTTCCCATTCTTGGATGAGACCACGGAGGTGGACGCCGAGAACAACCTGTATCCGTTCCTCCACCTCCTCCCCGACGGCACCGTCTTCGCCTTCGCCAATGACCGCGCCGTCGTCTTCGACCCCTACAACCGCGCCCCTCTCCGCCGCCTCCCCACGATCCCCGGCGGCGTGCCGCGGAACTACCCGTCCTCCGGCTCATCGGTCCTCCTCCCGCTACATCCAGAGTATCCGACCCACGCCGAGGTTCTCGTCTGCGGAGGAGCGCCGCGCGGCGCGTACCAGCTCGCGCTCCGGAACGGCACGTTCGTGCCGGCCGAGCGGACCTGCGGCCGCATCGCGCCGACGGACTCGAACCCGGTGTGGGCCATGGAGGAGATGCCGCTGCCGCGTGTCATGGGTGACATGGTGCTGCTCCCGACCGGCGACGTGCTCATCGTCAACGGCGCGGCGGCAGGGACGGCGGGGTGGGAGCTCGGGCGGGAGCCGGTGATGTACCCGGTGCTGTACAGGCCGGACACGCAGATCGGCGCGCGGTTCGAGGTGCTCACCGCTTCCACCGTCCCGAGGATGTACCACTCGTCGGCGACGCTGGACACGTACGGCCGGGTGCTCGTCGGCGGGAGCAACCCGCACATCGGCTACGTGTTCGCCAACGTGACGTACCCGACGGAGCTGAGCCTGGAGGCGTTCCTGCCCCCTTACCTGGACGCGCGGCTCGACAGCATGCGACCGCGGTGCTGGCGGCGCCTGCAGAGATCGGGTACGGGGAGACGACGGCGGTGCGGTTCGAGGTGCCCGGCGGCGCACTGGCGGCAGGGGGGGCCGAGGATCAGGTGGTGCGCGTGACCGCGGTGACGCCGGCGTTCGCGACGCACTCGTTCGGGATGAACCAGAGAGTGGTGTCGCTGGCCGTGGCGAGGGTGTCGCAGCTGGACATCGGAGTGTACGAGGCGGAGGTAGCCGCGCCGCCGTCGCCCGGGGTGGCGCCGCCGGGGTACTACCTCTGGTTCGTGGTGCACGCCGGTGTGCCAAGTAGCGCGGCGTGGGTGCGCTTGCGGCCACTCGGTGCAGCGACATGATCAGGACAAACAAAGGCAATATCTTTGTGAAAGATCATTCCTTCCATGAGCAAGATCGACGAGCCAGGAATGCTGCATTTTGCATGTTAACTAGGACAGAAAATGGCTTAATTAGTTTGGACAGCAACCAGAACTTACCAACTTATTACGACTCATCAGATGACTTAAACCACGAAAAGGAACGTTCCATTTCTTCTTTGCTGTTGATGCACATCTCATCTGTACGCAGATAATCCTTGCCAGTAGGCTCCCTCGATTAAAATATCTTTTTAATTTGAGATGCACGAACACTATCAGGAATTCAGGATCACTAGTAGTAAACCAATACTCTGTCAAGCTCAAAAATAAGTAACGTCCGGATATACCTTAAATCAAACTATACGACTTCCAATATTATCTACCAGTTCTATCAATAAAATGAAACGACATAGATCCAACGGTCTAGAGTTAAGATATACTCCCTCCGTATCAAAATATAAGACTTTCTAGCCTCTAGCCTTTGCAGGCTAGAAAGTCTTATATTTTGATACGGAGGGAGTATATTTGAATGGTGTAGGTTGTCATGTGCTGAAGTCTATATACACAGACAGTTGTATAACTAATACAAGCAACTCGGACTCGAGCGCCTATGTTCAACAAACGGACTACGCGTTAGTACAACATATTTACCTGACCATGTGGATGATGAACACACGCGGAAAGTAGATACGAGAAGACTCTCTCTTTATTACTACCTACATTCTAAAATATAAGGCGTATTTTGTTTTCTTTGACCAAAAATTAGTCCATTAATACGTAATACATGTGACATAAAATTGACATCATTGTATTCCTATTCAAAAGTATTTTACTTATTATTGTGATTTATATCACATAAGTCGCATGTTAAATGCGTAATTTTTGGTCAAAGGAAAAGAAATAAGCCTTATATTTTGGAACAGAGGGAGTATTCAGATCCTTTGAAAGAATGTACAGTTTTTCCTCGTTTTATAGTAGACCCCAAGAACCATTTCGAGTATGAGTACATCCCCCTTCTTGGAAGAGGGGACAAACCCCTTAGGGGTCCGAATCACTTCCTCTTGGACAACTACTTGTACTATGTCAAAGTCCCCATAAAACACCTATAACTCTCAGATGAGAAAAATGCAGAAATGGTACTTTCACACTAAACCTGCAATACACGAATTGGCTCGTTAAAAACCTTGTATCGGGAAACTTCAGAAAAACTCGGTCAACAAGACTCGAGCTCAAAATCATCAATACTATTCTTATCAGCACTCACATATCATTACCTTATGACTTACCACATGTTGGTGAAGTGGATGATGTTGTGATGTCCAAGCAGTCAGAGGTGGAATCAATTGGGAACTCTTCATGATATAAAAATGTGTTGAACCCTTAATTAACTCTTCATAAAGAATATCATCATCATGAAGATTGAACCCTCCATGCTTATTCGATGGACAACTGAGATTAAATATCCATTTACCCTTGGGACTGGGAGCAGGGATGGTGGGAAGGGGGATGAGCATGCATTGTTGTTTCGTGTGTGAGTCTTGTGTCACATCTTGTAGCCATGTGTTGCTATGAATGGAGATTTGTTGCATACATATAGAATTTTTCTTCCTGGGCATGCGTGTTGGAGATGTTGCAACAATTTTGTCTAAGCGAGAGGTAAATGTTGCAAACATTGTTTCATATGTGTAGAAAAATAATGTTCACAAAAGTTTGATGTTGCGACGATCATACCTCCACATTTACTACATAATTAATTAAAGTGTATCCGGAGTTGGGAAGGCGACTGCCCTTGTTGCAAAACAGAGTATACACTCTCCTTATGCTAGATTACATACACTGGGTTGGAAAAATACAATTAAATGTTAAACTTGTTGAGCTTGAAAGTTGATAAAAATCATTTTCTGTCACCAAATGAGTAATGTTTATGCTGAGGTGGGATAGATCTTTAATGGTTTCCTGGAAGATAAAATGTTGTCATAACTTATCAAACTAAAAGTTGGTGCGTGACCATGGTCACCGGCGAAATCTCATCGTCCTGCAGCATGCCCTCGAAGCCTTGAATGGACACGACCCTCTGGTTACCTTCCACTTGGCCTCCTTTCCGGTGGAGCACAAATGTAGTTCTCGACAAAGAGCTTGATGCCTCGTTCATGACCTCAATGTCGCAACCTCGGTAGCGCTCGTTCTCGGAACAGTCTAGCAGCTCTTGCATGCTATGACAGTGGCACTAGGTCGCCGGTGGAAATTGTTTTGGCGCCTTCCACCTCGGCCATGTGAGTTTGAACAACACAAACTGGAAGTAAAGGGACCAAGAAAATATCGTAAGGACTCATAGAATCGAGAAACAAAGTTTTCCCATAGTTAATTTCCCTGCCTAATTCTAAATAATCAACACATAATAAGATTATGAACTAAAATCTGAAAAACGTTGGCAGCGTGTTTGGTTGGGGCAAGTTTTAATCATGAAATGGGAATTAAGGGGTGATACGTCTCAAACGTATCTATAATTTTTGATGTTCCATGCTTGTTTTATACCAATTGCTACATGTTTTGCATCTACTTTATATCACTTTTATACATTTTTTGGGACTAACCTATTAACAAGATGCCGAAGTGCCAGTTCCTGTTTTCTGCCGTTTTTGTATTCCAGAAAAGCTAGTCTGGAAATATTCTCGGAATTGGACGAAACTTCACGGGGGTCCCTATTTTACCAGAACTCACCTGACGGACCAAAGGAGCAACGGAGAGGAGCCACAGGGGCCCCACACGCCACTAGGGCGCGGGCCACCCCCTGGCGCGCCCTAGGGTGGTGTGGGCCCCTCGGGGGTCGTCAGCCGCCGCCCTTTCGCCTACTTATTCCCCCCGACGTGAAAACCCTAAGTGCCTAGACGATTTCCCCAGAAAAGTTCCAGAGCTCCGCCGCCATCCGAAACCCTAATTCGGGGGACAGAAGTCTCTGTTTCGGCACCTTGCCGGGACGGGGAATTGCCCCCGGAGCCATCTCCATCGACGCCACCGCCTCCATCATCGCCGTTGCTGCCTCCCATGATGAGGAGGGAGTAGTTCTCCGGGCTGAGGGCTCTACCGGTAGCTATGTGGTTTATCTCTCTCTCCCATGGTGTGATCTTTATGTGATCATGAGCTTTGTAATCTAGTTGAATCCATAGATGTTACTCTTCATTATCTTATATGCTACTCAAGTGGTTTTATTAATGTAATCTCCGGAGTCACCTTTGTCCCACGGTGCGAAGTTGACAGTGTGCGCCCCGTGTGTGGCTCTTAGGCTAAAGATAACAGGAATACTTATCATGAGTTATTATTTGCGTTGGATGTCTCTATGAAATTGCGGTGTTTGTCTAGTACTATTTAGGGCGCTCAAGTTGACAGTGTGGGGTTCCCTAGATGTGGAATGCGACTTTAAGGTGTGCTGTTATAGCCCTACGCAGTGGATTGGTGTTCGTTATCCAACGAGAGAATAATTCAGAGTAGCATAGTGAAGAGGAAATATCTATGTATTCAATTATATTATTATTGTTGAGAGTGTCCACTAGTGAAAGTATGATCCCTAGGCCTTGTTTCTAAGCATTGAAACACCGTTTACAACCAGTTCTGCTACATGTTTGCTTGCTGCCATTTTTATTTCAGATTGCAATTACCACTTATAATCATCCATATTACTTGTATTTAATATCTCTTCGCCGAACTAGTGCACCTATACACCTGACAAGTGTATTGGGTGTGTTGGGGACACAAGAGACTTCTTGTATCTTAATTGCAGGGTTGCTTGAGAGGGATATCTTTGACCTCTACCTCCCTGAGTTCGATAAACCTTGGGTGATTCACTTAAGGGAAACTTGCTGCTGTTCTACAAACCTCTGCACTTGGAGGCCCAACACTGTCTACAAGAATAGAAGCGTGCGTAGACATCAAGCTATTTTCTGGCGCCGTTGCCGGGGAGGTAAGGTAAAAGGTACTCACATCCTCCAGCTACTTAGCTATTTTCTAGCACTGTTGCTGTGTGAGTGCTCGAAGGTATTTCCTTTAGATTCTGCAATTATATCTTTTTGTTTCTTGTTTTTATTTTACTAGTTAGGCTTAATGGAAAACAACAAAAAATTAGAGAGCTCTATGAAATTTATCTTGAGTTAGGACATGATGCTTTTGAAGAGAAAATTAAAAAACCTATGGAAATTTGTTTGCATAGTGGTAGCAATTTATTAGCATGAATTCTTTGAACACCATTATTGCTAATGCTATGGAAAAGTCTAAGCTTGGGGAAGCTGGTTTTGATGAATATGATATTTTTAGTCCCCCAAGTTTTGAGGAGAAAATTTTCTTTGATGATACTTTGCCTCCAATTTATGATGATTATAATGATAGTGGTATTTTGGTGCCACCTACTATGGAGGATAAAGTTTATTATGATTATACTATGCCTGCAATTTATGATGATTACAATGATGCTTGTGATAGTTTTACTCCCACTATTACTAATAAATTAATTATGCTTATGTGGAGAGTAATGATACTTTTATGCATGTGGATCATGATAAGAATGCTTTATGTGATAGCTATATTGTTGAGTTTATTCATGATGCCACTGAAAATTATTTTGAGAGAGGAAAGTATGGTTATAGAAATCTTCATGTTACTAAATTTCTTCTCTTTATGATGAAGGTTTTGAGCTTTCTCTTGATTTGCTTTTATTTGCTGGGTACTTTAAGACCTACTGGTCCTTATGAGAGAGGGAGACACGGTTTCATATATCTCAATAATATTAAGTCTCTCTCTTTATGTTGAAATTTTTGAAGTTGCACTTGTTTTGCCTTCCTATGCTAGTCACTTTGTGCTTTATTGATTTATTTTCTTACAAGATTCCTTTGCATAGGAAGTGGGTTAGACTTAAATGTGTTTGATATTTGCTTCTTGATGCTCTTTCATATTCACTCTTATACATATGAGAGCATCATCAAAATTATCATGCCTAGCTAAAAGGCTTTAAAGAAAAGCGCTTGTGGGAGACAACCCATTTTTTTATTTCTGCAATTTTTTTTATTTGAGTCAAGGAGTGTTTACTTCTGTAGCAACTCCTTTGTATCTTTATTTTCTCGCATTGTTGTGCCAAGAGTAGCCTCTAATGTTAAGATGATGCTAATTTTGATTGCTGCGCAGAAACAGATTTTTGCTGTTCACTGTACGAAATTCCTAAAATCACCAGATTGTTAATTAAATCTGAAAATTTTTGTGCGTAATCTTTATGAATGTCTGAATCTTTTTAGTTCAAAGTTTTTCGATCTGAGCCGTAAGTGCCTCGAAAAAATTCGTCTTTGCGGACTGTTCTGTTTTAGACAGATTATGCCTTTTTATTTTGCATTCTCTCTTTTACTAGTGTTGAGTGAAATTCTTTTTTGGGTGGAAGAGCTTCACATAACATCAGTGGCAGTAGCTAATGTTTAAAGTAACAAGTCATATTGCGTCTTTATAGAACATGTGAATTTTTGATTATGCACTAACCCTCTAATGAGATTTACTTTGAGTTTGGTGTGACGGAAGTTTTCAAGGGTCAAGAGAAGAGTGATATAATAGGATGGAGAAGAGTGAAGAGCTTAAGCTTGGGGAGGCTCCCATGGATCTCCCCAGCATATTTCAAGAAGACTCAAGCGTCTAAGCTTGGGGATGCCCAAGGCATCCCCTTCTTCATCGGCAAAATTATCAGGTCATCTCTAGTGAAACTATATTTTAATTCTTTCACATCATATGTGCTTTTCTTGGAGCGTCTGTGTGCTTTTATTTTCAGTATTGTACTTTTATTTTCAATAAAGCTTGACTGGACCCTAGCATTCTTGATTGGGAGAGAGACACGCTCCGCTTTTTCATGAGAATACTCCTATTCTTCACTTATATTTGTTGAGTATTCATATCTAGCGCTGTTCAGCTTTTAGCTCTTGTTTTCATGTATCTCTTGTCAGAGCTATTAGCTTTCTTTTGTAGAAAGTACTCTCTTGCTTCACTTATTTTTTTAGAGTTGATTAAATAAATTGATTGGTGTTTGGTTGGTTCAGAAAATGTTGCATGTGGTAATTGGTATAAGGAAAAACTTGCTTAATCTTGTAGATCACTAATTTGGATAACTTGATGCTTGTCAATTGTTTTGAGTTAACAAGTAGATCATGATTAAATTTGTGCATCACATGAGTTAAGCCTATTAGTGAAGAACTACCGTAAAGCTTGTTGAAAATTTGGTTTGCATCGGTGGTATCTCTAAGGTCTAGATATTTTCTAATAACAGGGTTTGGTTAACAAGGAAGACGGTATGAAGTCTTATAACGTTTGCAATATGTTTGTCATATAAAACTTGGTGTACGGGTTGATATTCTTGTTTGCTTACATAAACCTTGCTAGCCTAAACTCTGTACTGAGAGGGAATGCTTCTCGTGCATCCAAATCCTTGAGCCAAAATCCATGCCATTTGTGTCCACCATAACTACCTATATGTGGTATTTCCTTGCCACTCCAAGTAAATTTTTCATGTGCTACCTTTAAATTATTCAAAATGTTATTATTCCCTTTTTGTGTCAATGTTTACTAGCTCATGAGGAATTAGTGTGGTTATTCTTTATTCTATTTGTCAAATGGACTTTTACACCTGGACTAGTGGCATATACATCCGCTTATCCTAATTTTGCAAAAAGAGCTGGCAACGGGGTGCCCAGTCCCAATTAATTACAACTTTAACCATTAATTCTCTTCACACTTTTGCCCTGATTCATCAGTAAGCAATGACAAACAGTGAAATACCTGCGTGTGTAAACCAAAGAGAAAGAGGGATGATCTGCCTTGCTGGTAGAAATAACGTCCTTCATGGGAGCCGCTCTTAAAAGTCCGTTTGACAGGTAGAATACTGTTCTCACCCGCTACCATTCGTTGACAATTAACAAACACCTCTCAAAAATAGATACTCCTCCATGGTATGTGATTGATGGAAGGCACCCGAGGATTCGGTTAGCCATGGCTTGTGTTAGCAAGGTTGGGAGGAGTATCAAATATTTTATGCAATCTCTATATGCTTTCAAAAACCTAAAAGCTCTAGCACATGACTTAATCCCTGCTTCCCTCTGCGAAGGGCCTTTCTTTTACTTTTATGTTGAGTCAGTTTTCCTATTCTTTCTGTCTTCCACAAGCAAACACTAGTGTCAACTTTGTTACAACATGCGTTATATGCTACGTATTGGACTTGTTATACTACTTTGTGTTGACGATATCCATGAGATAAATATGTTGAAAGTTGAAGCAAATGCTGAAACTTAATTCTTCCTTTGTGTTGATTAAATACCTTTTATTAGAAACTATTGCTTTATGAGTTAACACTTATGCAAAACTGTTTGATGCTTGTCTCGAAAGTACTATTCATGAAAACGTTTAGCTTGTGTGATTCATTGTTTACTCATTATCTATTTGGTAGCAAATTATAGACCATTGACTTGGATCACTTCATTCATTTACATGTGCCTTGCAATATTATATGATCAAGATTATGATGGTAGCATGTCACCTCAAAAATTATTTTGTTTTTATCGTTTACCTACTCGAGGACGAGCAGGAACTAAGCTTGGGGATGCTGATACGTCTCAAACGTATCTATAATTTTTGATGTTCCATGCTTGTTTTATACCAATTGCTACATGTTTTGCATCTACTTTATATCACTTTTATACATTTTTTGGGACTAACCTATTAACAAGATGCCGAAGTGCCAGTTCCTGTTTTCTGCTGTTTTTGTATTCCAGAAAAGCTAGTCTGGAAATATTCTCGGAATTGGACGAAACTTCACGGGGTCCCTATTTTACCAGAACTCACCTGACGGACCAAAGGAGCAACGAGAGGAGCCACAGGGGCCCCACACACCACTAGGGCGCGGGCCCCCCCTGGCGCCCTAGGGTGGTGTGGGCCCCTCGGGGGTCGTCAGCCGCCGCCCTTTCGCCTACTTATTCCCCCCGACGCGAAAACCCTAAGTGCCTGGACGATTTCCCCAAAAAGTTCCAGAGCTCCGCCGCCATCCGAAACCCTAATTCGGGGGACAGAAGTCTCTGTTTCGGCACCTTGCCGGGACGGGGAATTGCCCCCGGAGCCATCTCCATCGACGCCACCGCCTCCATCATCGCCGTTGCTGCCTCCCATGATGAGGAGGGAGTAGTTCTCCGAGGCTGAGGGCTCTACCGGTAGCTATGTGGTTTATCTCTCTCTCCCATGGTGTGATCTTTATGTGATCATGAGCTTTGTAATCTAGTTGAATCCATAGATGTACTCTTCATTATCTTATATGCTACTCAAGTGGTTTTATTAATGTAATCTCCGGAGTCACCTTTGTCCCACGGTGCGAAGTTGACAGTGTGCGCCCCGTGTGTGGCTCTTAGGCTAAAGATAACAGGAATACTTATCATGAGTTATTATTTGCGTTGGATGTCTCTATGAAATTGCGGTGTTTGTCTAGTACTATTTAGGGCGCTCAAGTTGACAGTGTGGGGTTCCCTAGATGTGGAATGCGACTTTAAGGTGTGCTGTTATAGCCCTACGCAGTGGATTGGTGTTCGTTATCCAACGAGAGAATAATTCAGAGTAGCATAGTGAAGTGGAAATATCTATGTATTCAATTATATTATTATTGTTGAGAGTGTCCACTAGTGAAAGTATGATCCCTAGGCCTTGTTTCTAAGCATTGAATCACCGTTTACAACCAGTTCTGCTACATGTTTGCTTGCTGCCATTTTTATTTCAGATTGCAATTACCACTTATAATCATCCATATTACTTGTATTTCACTATCTCTTCGCCGAACTAGTGCACCTATACACCTGACAAGTGTATTGGGTGTGTTGGGGACACAAGAGACTTCTTGTATCTTAATTGCAGGGTTGCTTGAGAGGGATATCTTTGACCTCTACCTCCCTGAGTTCGATAAACCTTGGGTGATTCACTTAAGGGAAACTTGTTGCTGTCCTACAAACCTCGGCACTTGGAGGCCCAACACTGTCTACAAGAACAGAAGCGTGCGTAGACATCAAGGGGGGGTACGGGACTAAAACTGAGTGAAGATTTCTTGCACCCGAGCTCCAGTGCTCCTGCCACTTTAAAAAATTCAAAAAATATATTTAAATGTAAGAAAAAAATCTGAAAAAAATCATGCATGTTTTTGATGATGTATCCCATAGACATGTGAAATTAAAGAGCTAAATACGTTATAATTTGACCTACACAAAAAAGACAAATTTACAGATCTGAGTAAAGTTAACAATGCATAGTTTGAAATCACAAATTTTGTCATTTTTGTGTAGACTATAATATAAAGTCTTTTACATTGAGATTTTGCATGTTTCTAGTGTGCATCCTTGAGAATGTGGATGAAAACGGAGCGGATACGGACGAAACTGAGTGGTGCCACATTTGTTTTCATATTTTTTTGCGGAAGCAGAAACGAATACAGAAACCCCGGAAACAAATACGGAGACAAATATTGTCGGAAACATATACAAACCGAATACGGTGCGGACACGGAACCAAAAGCAGATGTTTTCCGGAACCAAGAGACCCCTTCAATAATGTAGGAAAACTCTATCAAACCAACAAACTTGTCAAATTTATAAGATAAAATAAAAAATAAGCATATATCTTGATTAAATAGGTCCTAAACATGGTTGCTTTAAATCTTTTTTTATTCAGATCTAAGTTGTGCCTAAATGTTCCCACTAGAATTCCTGGTCCTGCTGGATTTGTAAAGCACTATGTAGTAAAAACGGAAAGTTCCGTATTACCGGAAACGGATTTTCCGTTTCCGTGGTCGTTCCGCCGGAATATGCTATTCCGTTTCCGTTTCCGCATAAAAGTTTCCGTTTCTGTTTTCGTTTTGCAAAATTCCGTTTCCGTTTCCGTATTTCCATTCCGTTTCCGTTTTTCCGCGAAAAAGTCGGAAAGATTCCGTTCCGTTTTCATCCCTACTTGAGAACATGCATGATTTTTTTTCATTTTTTTTGAAACTTTTAATTACATTTTTTAATTTTTTAAAAGTGTCGGGAGCACGGGAGCTCGGGAGCAAGAACTGTTTTCCGACTAAAACTCCCTTATATGGTTGGTGGGGCTGGAAGTTGTGGCCAGGAAGGGGAGTTATGGAGGCCAATTCCCTCCAATCTATTCCCTGGGGGACGTGGTAATTCAACTGAGATAGAGAATTTATTGCAGAAAAATCTCGCGTTAGTTGAGCAAATCCCGTGATCGAAGGCAGCAAAGAAACCGTGCGGAAATCTTTCCCAATTAGCTTCTCTCCTTCTCCCGTGAACTCGCTAGCATTAACTGCCTACCTGTGTAAGTGTCGAAAGATTATAAAATTTCGATCCTCTCTTTGACGAGTCAAACCAAAGCTGTGGCTATGAATGTCAATTTTCTTACAATCTGATCATGTTTAATTATGGAAAGCTCTAATTGTGTTTAACTAGTCCAAGTGCAAAAATATATTTATTTCCAGCGTCTAAACAAATGAAGCAAACAAGGGTCTTACGATAAATTTCACGCACACCAGCACAGGGGAATGGGAATTAAAGTCTATTTCCCATCTATAACCCTTCAGCCAACTCCCAACTCCTATCCTTCACGTCGCCAAACACGCTATGGAGTGCAATGAAAGCACGGAGAATAAAACACATAGATTAATCTTGCCTAAGATTGAGCAGTGTGGGTGATGATTTCTCTGGAGTCAGTATGGAGGGACGATGCCCCCTTACCTTAACTAAGCTCCAAGTCCAAACACAGATATTTCAACACCAGGAACTCCAACCATACTAAATACATGTTATGTTTCAAATAACACAACTTCCACGCATATGCATGATCATATGAGAGAGGGGATAGAAAACAAGATCCATCCATATGCGAGTAACTCCTACTATCATATTACAAATAGGATAAAATTGAACCGAGGCTAGAGCGGCAACAATATGGTATATTCTCAACACAGTCCATCATAGTTTTTTTTAACGTAACGGCAGGAGCTCTGCCAAAGCTTTATTAGAAGAGGGAAAGGGAGTGTAAGAAACCCCAGCAACAAAATACAACAACTCAGCCCACCACCTGGTTGAACACATTTTTACAACACCCACACTTTTACAGTCACCTCCAACATCTCGCCACACTAAACCTCGAGATCTCTTGTCTAGCAAAATTACCTACAGCTCGAGGACGCATTTGGACATTCTGAAAAATGCGCCTATTTCTCTCGTTCCAGATGATCCACACTATGTACGCCGAGGTTGCTCTCTGCTTATCTGTGACCTGCCTGCTCCCTTGATTAAGCGCAAGCCACCAATCCTTCAGGTTGGTCGCTGCTGAAGTGTTCTACACCATCTCAGGGTCTGAATTCGCAAATTCTGCCCAAACCAGCTTCGCAAACGGCAGCAGGCTGCATTTGTCATCGTGCTTCCAATCACGCTTCTGCAACCGCACTGCTATCCACTGACGGTCTTGAATAAGCAACCATAAGCAGAACTGCACCTTCTCCTCCACATGGAGGCGCCAGACCAATTGAAGTTCAGGCATCTCCAGCCTGCTGCAGAACTGAATTTCATACGCAGATCTAGCCGAGTACACTTTGTTTGCTGTCAAACTCCAAACGATCGATCGAGTCCGGCTGTTCCACTAGCTGAATTAGTTGAATCTTGCTCCACAACAACAGGAAGCAGTCGAGATCCTCCTCATTGTTAATTCTGTGCAGGCCACGCATCCACTTGCCCTCATTCAACCCTTGGGCCACCATAATGCTCTTGCGAGATGCCAGCTTGAAAAGGTTTGGGGCCAACTTAGCAGGAGCCTCGCCCTCAAGCCAACTGTCGGTCCAGAAACGAGCCAAATGACCGTTGCTGATCTTGATCGACGAGCATGCCGCAAAAAGAGCTCTATCTGATGCGTCACATGGGACGCCGCTCCCCTTCCTTGGTCTCTCTAAATCATCCCAGTAGTGTCACAACCATCTAGCCTAAGCGAAGTGCTATAAGCTGAGATGTCTTTGATGCCCAGCCCACCATATTTCTTCAGTGCACATATCTGTTTCCAGTTTACAAGACACTGACCGCCAGATGCTTCTTCTTCAGCGTTCCAAAGAAAACCACGTCGCAACTTATCAATCTTTTTCAGGAACCACTTGTCCACCGGGAAAATAGATTAATGGTAGGTGGTCGTCCCCGTGATGACTGAGTTGACAAGCCTAAGCCTGGCAGAATGATCCCTGAGCTTCCCCTTCCAAATTTTTAGCTTTCCGGTGATCTTGTCGAGCACAAGCTGCAGCTCCCCTCTTCTAGGTTTTCTGAACCCCAACGGTAACCCCAAGTACTTACATGGGAACACCCCAGCAGTTCCACCAAAGCTGGCCAAAACCTGATCAGTGTTTAATTCTTGACAGCTCACAGGGCATGCGACACATTTCTGTATATTGGTTTTCAAACCTGATGCCTCGCCAAAGAGGCTTAAAATTCTTTGAGTTGAAATCACATCGGTATGCACCGGGTTCAGAAAGATCGCTGCGTCGTCAGCATAAAAGCTAGAGCGAAGTCTTGCTGTCTGCAATTGGAGAGGCGTAAGCACATTGCTCTTAGTGGCAAGGTGCAACAGCTTCTGCAAGGGCTCCATGACCAAGATGAACAGTAAAGGGGACCGCTGGTCACCCTGCCTCAAACCCATATAATGGCGAAAAACATTCCTAGGCTTCCCATTAAGTATGACCTTGGATGAAGAAGTGGCGAGGATGATTGCAATTAGATAACGCCATCGAGGACCGAAACCCATCCTTTCCAAGATAGCCAGAAGAAAAGGCCATCTAACACTGTCAAAAGCTTTAGCAAGGTCGAGTTTCAGGAACAGGAGGGGCTTCTTCTTCGTGTGCGTTGTTCTGATGACATTTTTAACATTAAGGAAATTGTCTTGTATCGAATGTCCTCGGATGAAAGCATTCTGATTTTGTGAGACAAGGTTTGGAAGTTTCGGTGCAAGCCTGCGAGCTAACAACTTGCAGAGGATCTTGGACACACTATGCATCAGACTAACCGGCCTGAAATCCTTTGCTGCAGCTGCCCCCTCTTTCTTTGGCAATAAAACAAGATTAGATGTGTTCAGGACTCCCCAAAGGTCCCCTCTTAGACCATGCACTTGGTTCACTGCAGCCAACAAATCAACCTTGATTACTGCCCAGCATGCTTTGAAAAAATTCCCAGCAAAACCATCCGGGCCAGGCGCATTTTCCCCTGGCATATCGAAGATAGCAGCACGCAGCTCCTCCTCAGTGAAGGCCACCTCAAGGTGTTGCAGCTGGGCAGTTGGGAGGTTTAAGAATCCCAATTGAGGTTGACAGAGGATTCCACAGGCCGGACCATAATCCCGCTGAAATGCCGGAGAAGGATGTTGCTCTTGTTTTCATGATCCCGCATCATCCTATCAGGCCCCAAAAGCTCAAGAATGTCATTTTTTCGTCTTCGACCATTTGCCCTTAGGTGAAATAACTTGGTATTTGCATTGCCTTCCTTGATCCAAATCATCTTGGAGCGCTGGCGCCATCTACTTCTGTCAATCACCGCGAAGCCTATCAGTTTGCTTTTAAGCAAAGCTCACAGCTCCGTTTCTTCACCTGTTAGGTCTCTATCTTCCTGAGCCAGGTCAAGGCCCATAATTACCTCGCTAGCCAAATTGGACAAGTGAACCATCTCCCGAACTTGCTTCTTGTTCCAAACTTTCAGAGCAGCCATTTTATAAACTAGGCTACACCCTGACCAATAAAGATTAATTTCAACAAGATTAGCTGCACCCTAGTTTACCGAACGTCCTCGCTAGCCTAGCAGTTTTTCTCTGTTCGTAAAAAAACATATTTATTCAAGCGAGACAGCTTGCATGCATGGGTCGTTTTGCTCGATCTATCCAAATTTTATTTTATTTTGCAGTGTTTCACTCGCCATAGAGATATTACGGGAGCTCATCGTGGACGGGAGCACCACGCTAGCATGGTACGTTTGTTCCAAATCCAGAGGGGCGGTTAAAGTACTTGTCCTTCTGAGTGGGCTTCATTGCTAGTGATGACGGCTTAGAATGACTGGGTATGACGGGAACATTGTGATGCTGCATCTTTCGGCTCGTGTGTCCATCTTGATGTAGCCACCATCTCCCCATCTCGTTCCCCAAGAATTTTGTCCTAGCTGAAATGCTTCGCCATTGTTGGTAGTCTCATAGCCTACCGTAGTCACGACATGGTCAAGTTGGGTCCTGCAAGGCCCAGTGAAGATAGCAAACTGGTACAGATAGAGTTAAGTTATTACCAATTTGCTTCAATAATCATACATATTTTTGAAAAAATCTTTGAGATAGGGGGCGATGGCCCCCTACCTTAACTAGGGTCCTTCCCTGTAAGGAGAGTACCTTAAGTACTTCCTAGATAACAAATTGAACATAGATTGAATCGACAACAACAAAGCATACTAAACAAAGACCAATGTAAAGAGGTTCCACGAGGATACCCCAAAGCCCTTCCTTGCTGCCCGCACCACTACTCATGCGCATGTACCCATCCTCTCCCTATTAGAGTCCACAAATAGTAGTTTAGTTCATCATTAGTGGTGCTGTTTTTTTTAGAAAAGGGAATTTTATTAATCCCAGCCTCTACATCGAGTGATGCACACAACCGATTATTACAGAGTTTAAAAGTATCTTATTTGTGCTTACATCTCAGAAATACTCAAAGATCGAGACAGGCCTCAACCGACAATGACAAAACTTAAGTAGAACTACGAAAGCCGACTAATATGTTGCCACGTATGTCGGGAGAAAAAATCCTGTGCCACGCGCAGCAGCCTCGTGCACCCAGCCACCATAAGGTCCCGCTGGTCCGAAGGCAGCAGGAAAGCCCATAACTGTATCCATTGTACCGCCCTGTGAATAACCTGTAATACATGAAAATTGTCCTTCCTGTTAAATACAATATCATTTCGACAATTCCAAATAGACCAACAAATAGCGGACACACCTATACGAATCCTATCTTTGGCCTTTTTGTCCACCCCATTTAACCAATTTCCAAACATATTAGAAACACTGGTGGGTGAAGGAATATTGTAAGTACAAAAAACAACACGCCAAACTAGTTTTGCAAACGGGCAAGCAAGAAATAGGTGCTCAATAGTTTCGGTGCCCCCACAAAAGGCGCACCTACTATTACCCTGCCAGTTTCGTTTTACAAGGTTATCCTTCATTAGCAAGACCCTCCTATCAAGGAACCACATAAATTTTTTAATTTTAAGCGGAATTTTTAGCTTCCATAAGTAGGATCATAGGAACCTCGTATGACCATTCATTAGGTCTTCGTACATTGATTTAACAGTAAAAGTCCCATTCTGGGTGAGATTCCAATGGAAATAATCAGGAACATCATTAAAAGTAATATCCATTAGCCTATGGACTAAATGAGACCACATGTCCCATTTATTCCCGGTAAGTGTCCTCCTAAAACTCAAATTCATAGGGGGCACATTCTGTAACACATGATTAACCGAAACATCCTTGTGTTGCACAATGTTATAAAGAAGTGGATATTGATCTTTTAACGGAGACTTACCCAACCAAGTGTCCTCCCAGAACCTTGTGGTCTCTCCATTACCAATTTTAAAGCAGCCTTTAGCGAAAAAGCTCTCTTTGACCCTCATAAGACCCTTCCAAAAGGGCGAATCTGTTGGCTGTGCTTCCACTTGAGCTAAAGTTTTATTAGAGAGGTATTTGTTACGAAGCAATTCTTGCCAAACCCCCTCCTCATTTAACAGTTTAAACAACCACTTGCTGAGTAAACACTTATTCTTGAGCTCTAGCACTTCCACACCCAAACCGCCCTGGGCTTTAGGTCTACAAATGATGTTCCATCTAATTAATCTATATTTTCTTTTGTTCTCATCACTCTGCCAAAAGAATCGTGATCTATAAAAATCAAGTCTCTTCCTTACCCCTTTAGGTATTTCCAGAAAAGACAACATAAACATGGGTAAACTTGTTAAGACCGCATTAACCAAAACTAACCGGTCTCCATAAGAAAGTAATTTTCCTCTCCAGCATCCAAGTTTGTCGTCGAACCGACATTCCACTGGATACCACTCGGAGTTTCGCAATCTCCTATAATGATTCGGAACTCCGAGATATTTAAAAGGTAGAGATCCAGATTCGCATCCGAAGATTTGTTTATACTGAGTCTCCTCCTCTTTCGCCTTCCCAAAACAAAAAATTTCACTCTTATGAAAATTTATTTTGAGGCCAGATAATTGTTCAAAAAAGCAGAGTATAAGTTTCATATTGACCGCTTTAGCTAAATCGTGTTCCATAAATAGGATTGTGTCATCCGCATATTGTAGTATGGATAGTCCTCCCTCCACTAAGTTGGGAATAAGACCTCCAATCTGGCCATCTTCCTTCGCTCGAGCGATAAGAATTGCCAACATATCAGCTACAATATTGAACAACATCGGAGACAACGGGTCCCCTTGTCTTAGACCTTTTTTCGTTTGAAAGTAATGACCGATGTCATCATTAACTCTGATGCCAACACTTCCTCCCTTAACAAATTGCATAATCCAATCACACCATTGTTGTGCGAATCCTTTCATACGCAACGCTTGTTGGAGGAAAGGCCATTTCACTTTGTCATATGCCTTCTCAAAGTCAATTTTAAAAATAACACCATCCATCTGCTTCCTATGAAGTTCATGAATGGTTTCATGGAGGACAACCACACCCTCAAGTATGTGTCTTCCTGGCATAAACGCCGACTGGGTCGGTCTGATAATTTTCTGAGCAATTTCGGTAATTCGATTAGTACCTACTTTTGTGAAAATTTTGAAACTAACATTTAAAATGCATTAGTGGTGCTGTACTAAGCCAACATCGCCATATGGTACACCCCCGTGTCGCACAGACTTAGGGAGATGCCGCTATCGTACTTATGGAAGAGCACCTTGTTGTTCACGAGTAGCACAACACATAGCCTAGGGCTCCAATGCCTGGACAAAAGGGGTGGCGTTGTATTGCGACACTTGTGTGTAGCCTGATGATCGTGCTTGGAGCGCCTCCTCCGTTGCTAGGTCACAGTCGATGATAGCATTTTTTTGGTACTTGCCACAAGCACATTGGTAACTGCAATGGCCACGACTCTCCCCCAATTTATCAATATTTTATTTATTTTATTTTATAGGGTTTCACCCTAAACCATATAGTCCACCCGCGAGACACAAATACCACAAGAGGTCGTCATGGACGGGAGCACCGTGTTGGTAGGGTATGCGCGTAATACAAATCATCATAGTCGTTCATGGAGATGAGCACCGCGCCAACAGGGTACGGCTGTGTTCCAAATCCTGAGGGGCGGTTGACGCACTTGTCCTCCAGGGCAGGTTTCATTGCTGGTGAAGACACCTTTGTGGACGGGATAGGAGGGGAACATTTCAATGTCCCATTTGCTGGTGCTGCCGGTCCTGCTTGTGTCATGCTCCTTCCTGGCGTATATTCTCCGATGGCTGTCCTTACTCACCAATTTGTTTTAGATGTTAGTTCAAAATCTGATTATGTGTTGTTCTTTGTAGAACTACGGAGTGCGGCAGCTCCTCGACATTCTCCACTGTGGCCATGATCGAGGTTGTTAATAAGACCGCCAACGGCCACATATTGGTCACCCTCTCGGATCAAGAACTTGACGATTGTGCCTGGAATGGGGCAAGCGAGGGTGCGTCAGTGTCATCATGATGGACACTTTGACTTCATTGCCCGTCAATGCTTCTGCACGGACGCATCGTAACATACCCCGGAAAAGAAGGCGAGTACCAAGGCTGCCCGAAGGTTGTGTCGATTGAGGGCTTCGACAACGTCCGTGGTACGATAAAAAAATGTTGATGCTCGAGTGGCTCGTCAGCCGGTCAGCGTGGCGTTGGAGTGAAGCAGCAGAGAGTTCCAGTTCTACGACTCTGGAATCTTCACCGGGCCTTGCGAGGCCCAACTGGACCACTGTGTGGTTGCAGTAGGCTATGACACGAGCGACGAGGGCAAAAGATTTTGGCTGGGGAAAGGTTGGTGGGGGAGGGGGTCGCCCCCTTGGGCGGAGCTCTGTTTAATTATGTATCCCCTAACCTAACTTAACTATGCGGAATACCTAGTCACCCCCTAGGGGTGGAGCTCCGGTTAATTTATCCCCTAACCTAAATTTAATATATAGTTGTGCAGAATACCTATAGTACTTTGTAGATAACTATAGTAGATGATCTTCAAGTCCAAACACAAATCTTTAGATACCAGGGACTCTGATACCATGTTTTCGTTAAATAACATAACTTCTACACATACCCGTGTGGCCCCGCTTGGATCACCCTATATTAGACAAAACGACAGGCTAAAATTATGAAGCTGTTAATGTCCTCCTATAAATCCGGCAATGCATGGAAAAAGAGCAGCAAATATTTCCGCTCCTAAATTCTTCCCGTCATTCCAAGCGAGGCCTAAGGAGTGAAACAAGTCAATTAGACTCTACATACACAAATAGTAACCCCTACTTCACGATATCACAAAGAGGATACAATTCTTACAAAGAAATTACGAAGCTCACAGAATATGGGTCTCTCGTTCAATGGGAGATCACAAAAGATAAGCATAGAAGATGAGAGTAGCAGTCTAGCCCCCAGAACATAGTAGGGCCAGGAGAACTGGACGTGATTTCCCCCTGCAAGCCCAGTAATATTACTAGTTTTTTGTGCATCCGTATTCTTTATGTCTCGTTATGACCATTTTTTTCTTGTCTTCATAGCTTCGCTTTCATAATTTCCGTAAAATAAATACAACCAATGACTTTGCCTCTGTGTTGCAATCTTTGATGATTTTGCTTGATCATATGGTAACTCAGAAACAGAATCCTCGGGCACTGAGAATACTAGCTTCACCAATCGAGCATTGTTCTGTCGTAAATAAGAACAATTATTGACTCTACAAACGATGCCATGCCGAGGATGATACTGTTGTCTTTAATGGCACTAAAATGGGTCTAGAAAAGATGGTGTATGGTGAAACACAGGGTTCTTCACATCTTAAATAATTTCATTCTCTGGAGGATTCACATATCTAGTCTCAAGACTCTCAACTTCAGGGTGTTGAACTTCTATAGATCCTTTATAAACGTTGCTAGTTTGTGACACATGTGGCGAGATGAATTAGTAAAACGCAATGATCAAATTTACCCCTGCGAACAGCCGCACATGAACGCCCACGAGAGCTACTGGGTGCTCTGTACTCCCGGTAAGAGCAATTTAAATAGATGATGTAAAATACATCACTTGTTTTCGTTTTTACAACACCTGTTTTTCACGTTTTACATGACCAGATGATGTATAATAGATCATTACAGGAATTCCACATGATGTAAAATAGGTCATCGACTCACACTTAACATTGAAATTTAAATCTTTTCACACATTAAACATTGAAATTTAAATCTTTTCACACATTGAACATTGAAATTTAGAACTTTCACACATCCAAATACTGAACTTTAAAACTTGAGCACATCCAAACATTATATTACAAACTTGAACGCATCCAAATGTTGAAAATTTCAAGTTTTGACACATCAAACTCGACTAAAACATACTCCCTCCGTATCAAAATATAAAACTTTCTAACTATTTCACACACACATGTATCTAACATATCTGGATACATGTGTTGTGGAATAGGGGAGGGAGTACTCCGTAGTAAACTCGACGCTAAACCCACACTCGACAGAGTTCAAAAAAAAAAAAACCCACACTCGACAAACTTGAACTGGGAAGTTGGTCAACCGTCTCCGTGAGCTGTCCCTTCGCGCCACTGCCAACAACTCGTTCCAACTTTAGGAAATAGCCCCTCCGAAACTACGCAACTACAAGAAACTCCATTCCTGAGCTGAGAGACAGAGGAAAGTGGGAGAGAGAGAGAGAGTCAAGGCGACTCCAAATCTCATCTCGTCTTCCCCGCCGCCGGCCAGCCAGCAATCCAGCCATGCCTCCCTCCCCGGCCCCCTCCGCCGGGGCTGCCGCTTCCCCCTCCGGATCCTCCCCGGCCTCCGCCGCTGCTTCGGCCGCCGACTCGAACACCCCTTCCTGGTGGGAGTCCGTCTCCCAGGCGCGCTCCCGCATCCTCGCGCTCGCCGCCATCCTCCCGCCCCAGGCCTCCCCCGACGTCGCGGCGCTCGCGGACTCCGACCGCCCCGCCCGCGCGCTCCTCCGCTCCGCCGCCGCCTACGACGCGCTCTCCGGGGCGCTCCGCGCGGGCGGCGGCGCCGACGACCCGGCCTGCCACTGGCTCTACGACACGCTCCTTTCCCAGGACCCCGACCTCCGCCTCGCCGCGCTCGCCTTCCTCCCGCTCCTCTCCTCGCTTTACCTCCTCCGCCTGCCTCCCGCCCTCCCGTCCTCGCTCTCTGGCTTCGAGGCCGTCCTCCTTGCCGTCTACTCATCCGAGGCCAAGAACCGCCAGGGCAAGCCCGTCCTTGTCCGGGTCCCCGACCTCTCCGTCCCCTCCCTCTACCACACTCCGCATTCCAGCCCCAGCTCGAAATCGCCTCGCCGGCCGCAGCCGCCGCCGATCCCCCCTCCTCAGGCCAATGTGGTGGTCGGCGTGCTGTCGCCGCCGCTAGAGCCGCAGGCGGCAGTCAAGTCCACCAAGCGCGCTGGGATTATCGGGGTCGCCTTTGAGGCCTACTACGCCAAGATCTCGCAGATGCCCCCCGCATCCAAGGTGGATGCCTGTAATGCCGTGGCGGCGTGGGCGGGGCAGTACTGCAGGTGCCGTTTTGAGCTTGATGAGGAGCTGCTGGAGGTAGAGGAGGTGGATTCAACGGGCTCCATGTCGCCGTTGTCGCCAGAGGCTGAGAATGGGAATGGGAAGGTCTTGGAAGAGGAATTGGCGAGAATGCGTATCAACGGAGACAGCAGTGGGCGGAATTGTGGTAAGCAGGAGGAGGTAAGGGAGGCAAGGGTGCAGCTCCCGTGGGAGTTGCTGCAGCCAGTGATGAGGGTTCTTGGGCACTGCTTGCTCGCGCCACTGAACCCAATCGAGGTGCGGGATGCGGCGGCAGAAGCCGTACGGGTTGTCTATGCCCGTGCTTGTCATGACCTCGTGCCACAGGCAATATTGGCAGCCCGGAGCTTGATCGAGCTTGACAAAAGCGCACGCAAGGCTGCCAAGGCAGCAGCTATTGCGGCTTCAGGGATAATGGTAACGTCGGGCACAGCGGGAAGCACTGCGTCGAGTTCCAGGCCAAGTTCCAAGCCAAACACACCCAGCAAGCAGCGTAAACCTGACATGCTGCTTGTGTCCAAATGAGGTCTATAGCTCTGCATTTTGTGAAATTGTTTGTGGTGGTGGTGGTAAAGAGTCCGGCTCTGTTCAGCTTGTCACTGAAATGTGGAACACAGCCTAGTATACCTTGCAATGTCGGAAAATTGTTTGTTATGGCTTAAAAAACGGCTGGTTTGGTATGTCACCAACTCTGTATTGTATGTTAACTTGCCTTATGTAGTTATGTTACTTGTTGCATATAGTTTACATATCAATATATTTTATTCTTCTTCTTGTGTGTTGGTGAGAAGATTCTGTTGAATGAATACTATGGTGAATGAATATTGTTGTAATGTCAATTTGATTCTCTTTGTTTCAGTATGTAGATATTTTGCCTAGATAATATTGAGTTTGCAACTTGCTAGTAGATGGAATGAAGAACCAATGCATTCCAGGCACATGGTTTATATCTGAAATTGGTTCTGGCCCTCTCCGTTTCTGCTTTCTTTTGAAGTTGATGTCATCACAAATTCATAACCAGTTCTGGTTTTTAATTATGTCAGGATATACTAGATAACACTTGAGCATGTTATGCTTCTTGGACTTCAAGAGTGCATTATACTAGTTGAAAAGTGTTAGCACGCAGTAAGTATCTGCTGTATGAAGCTAGCTTTTGTAACGCAATATGCATCAACTTGTGCATTATGATGCTATTTTAACACTTAGTCTGCTAGATGACTAGATCATTAATATTTGGGGATCGATTGTTATGGAATTGGATCCATTGGTTTAGTATGTCGAAATTCTCTATTTGATGTTAGTTGCCTTATGTTACTCGTTCCATATTGTTCACAATTCAATCTTTTAGTTTAGTGTCAATCTTAGTTGGTCTGTGCATGTATTTCTTAGAGTCTTAGTATTTTGATGAAAAGATTATTGTCTTACAGTTTTACTTCTACTATTTGATGGAAGTAGCATAGACTACAACACATCGTGTATTCATTTGTCCCTAGGTTTTCAAAGACATCCCACTTGGTGACTCATATTATCATATAATCATGTGTAAAGATGATATTTTTACTTAATTAGATAGTCATACTGAAAAGTGGTGGAAGATTAGTTAGAACAAAAACTAGAAAATAAAATCGTATTATCATATAATCAAGTGTAAAAGTAATATTTTTATTTAAATAAATAAATTCACACAAAGTGGTGGAAGATTTGTTACCATAGAAGCTAGAAATAACAGTCATTTCTTTCTAGAAGTTTTTACTATGAAATATTTGTTAGGTCTTATATTTCATAGAAAGAGTGGTAAGTATCAAGATCTAGCAAATTTATTTTGCTTGCATGGCAATGTGAAGAAATGCACGTTTTTGTATGTGAGATACATCAGATATATTGTCAATTCAATGCCAGCGACAGGTGTTGGGTTTTTTTCATTTAGAAACAGAAGTGCTGTATTGTATAGGATGTGATGTTGGATTTACTACAATATGATGTTATGGTGTCTGTTTCAGCCTAGAAGATTCCATTTTGGGGCAACATGAGCATTATGATTGACTGGCACAAACTGAGCACTCTGATTTATCTTGTTTCATGAGCATTTCACCACTAGGCTGTAGGCATGCCAATGTGTGCTGCTACCTCGCAGCACTCAGTATAGTTTGAACATACTATGTGGGCTTGCTTACGGTGGTGGCAATCAGCTCTGATTGCACCCATCCTGTAGTGTGTAAAAACATCTGTATATGCTTCTTCGTGGACAACCTCTGCATTCTATGTCAACTTGGTTATGTTGCTGTATATTGTTCATGAGTCGCTATATTTGGGGTCTTATTTGTGGTTTGCTGATGAGAAAATGTTGAATGGATATTGTGTGTAACAGTTGTGCTCTAATATGGGTCTGGAACTCTGGATTATTTCGCAGAATTATGTGAAGATGTTTCTTTGTGGATAGGGTTGATGAAAGCAAATTTTGATCCGTGGAAGTCTTTGCTTTGCTTCTCGGTACATATCTATCATCCTTATAATGGATCATGAAAGTTGGTTGTCTCAGGTTATATATTTTTGGATGGATTGTATGTACTATAATAGTGCTTGTTCTAGAACTGAGAACAAACGTGTGCCAGTTGTGCAGTAATTCACTGCGGCATCCTTCTGAGCTTCTGTAACGGAACATGGTGGAAGCTATTTTTCCTGTGATGGTCTGGCACCTAGTCGTCATGTTTGGAGATATATAATTATTTCAGAAGAGTTGACCGTTTATAATAGGGAGACACGTATTGCTCACCTGTAAGTAAGCGGGTGAGCATGTCTGCACACTTGCCCGCACATCTTTCATGACTACCTCTCCTCGCCGGCCTTTTCGGCACCTTTCCGTGCCCTCGCTTTCGAGTCATACAAATTGAGAAAAAACCCCGAAATATTGGTCATAGTATGATAAAAGTTCTCAGAGAAATCAGGGAAAATTTGGTGTCCTAAACAGGGTATCGATTGCAGGAATGAAAAACATAGGAGTATGGAAAGCACGGGAATTTTATAGTTTTGCAAGTGCAAAACAGAGGATTGTAAAACATAGGAAAACTGCGAAATTTGTCTTGCATAAAACACATGAAAAGTGTTCTGATCCTACACACTTGAGTCTAAAAAAGAGTTTAGAGTGGATGTTCAAATTCCTTTGTAATTGAGGCATATGAATTTAATCCATAGGATTTTGATAACACCATTCCTTGAACCAAAGGCAATCCATAGAATAAACTCTTAAGGATTGGAATCCTATGAAAATACTTTGAAATTCCTACAATCCAAAGAGGCCCTAATGTTTTGTCCGCCGCTATATACCTCCCGTCTATTCGGATTATAACTGTATCTAAACCAACACATACTAACATCAAAATTTGTCCACTTCTGAATGGAATTGGCCGAGTTTCAATATCTAACTAAAATCAGTATGATTGTTGAGCTTTTCTCCCCGGTGGGTCCCGGTCGATAAGGAGGGATCCTTTCTCATATGATTTTTTTTTGTGTTTGGTTAGTGTTTGTGTGCTACTTAGGGAGATGAACGGCTTCCTTAAGATGGAATGGGATTCTTCCCGCCTAACCCTTGTTCTGGCAGCGCGTCTAGTACTGTTGGAGGACGAGTGGAGGCGTGTCTCCGGTGGATCTCGCGGGATTCGGTCGGTGTTTATCTTTGAAGGATTCTCTTGGATCCGGTCTTCGTTCGTTTTTGTTCATGTGTCTACAATTTGGATTATTCTGATCTACGCTTCTCTTTATTGGCGGCGATTACTGTTCTGGTGCGCTGGTCTTATGGGGGCTTAGCACGACGACTTTTCGACTGTCTATTACAACAGAAGTTTTGCCCCGCTCCGGTGATGGAGGGGCGATGACAACGGCGTCCCTTCGGCTCGCTCTAATGATTGTAGTCGTCTTTAGGTGGTGTATGGATTAGTTACTTCTTGTGTTGTTTGTACTACCTTGACAATTAATGAATACTCCCTCCGTTTCTAAATATAAGACTTTCTATACTTTCTGACTTTGTCCTCATTCATTCATAAATGGGTGAATCAATACACTAAAACATGTCTACATACATACGAATCAGAACAAAGTCAAATGAATCAGGACAAAGTCAGGAAGGCAGAAAGTCTTATACCCCCTATGTTTCATATTAGTTGACTCACATAATGTAGATACGGAGGAACCTCCCCCGACCCCTTGGGTCCCGGGTCGCCCCCTCCCGGGCGACTCCGGAGGAACCTCTCCCGACCTGTCCAACCCCCTCACAGGCGTGCTCCTGGCCGGTGCCGCCGAAGCCGGCGGCAGTGGCGGCGTCCTTCTCGTCAAAGGACGGAGGGGAGGAGAATGCACCGCGGCGTCGGCTCCATGGGCGGTAGTGGAGCGGTGGCGGCGCTTAAAGGGAAGCACGGCCTTGGAGTTAGGGCCTGAAGCCGGAGCGACGCCTTGGCGGCGGGTGGCGTGCAACGTCGTCATCAACCTCCGGCGCCGCGATAGTGGATCGGATCAGGGCCTTAGAGCTGGATCTGGGACATCTCCTGCCAAGGGCGGTTTGTGGTCGTGCGCTGCGGCCGCCTTCTCCGTTCTGCTCCGACCGGCGGCGTGGGGGCCTGCTGGTGTGCTCGAATAAAGGCGGCGGTCATATGGTTCTTCTTGCGCCAAGATAAAGATCTGCCTGACGCTTGTCCTACTCGATCTGGCCAGAGTGTTGGGTTCCGGAAGGCTCCGCCAGTAGCTCCCATGGGCGCGTTATGCCTGGAGATTGCTGGATCGGTTGTGATTCAGTCGTGCCCATTGGGTTCTCCGTTAAGGAGGGAGCGGTGTGAAGCTCTACTATCTATTGCCATCATGGGATATGTTTCGCTACATGGTGAAGTCAAATGCGGAGAATGTCATGAAAGCTGAGACTGGAGGACTAGTAATGGTGATTGGAGCCTTTGCGGCGATGAGGAACTTGCTTGGAGTTTCGGGATTCATAGCAGCAGTATGTAAGTGGGGTGACAACACAGGTGAAGTTCGAAGTCTTACCTTAGGGTGAAAATGTAAGGTCCGGACTTAATTGGTTGTGCCTGACAATGGCCTTGTTGAAAGCATTTCTTTGAGAGTCGGGACTATCTCCATGATGAATACCCAACATATACGATCGGGTGACGACAGTGGTTGTGCACTGTTTCCTTCTTAGAGGCGTCGCTTTTGGAGAACTTGGACATCAGGTGTTATCTTGGTGGTAATTGTGCTGCTGCTGTAAGGACTGAAACTCTGTAGCGGTAATTTTCCTTTTTAGCTTTTTTTTGGTTGTGTACATTCGTAATGTCATTAGGGAATTACATTGTTGGAGAGGCTCGGTGTAATTGGTACGTATATCCACGATATTATTATACTCTTTATCTAATAAAATAAAAAATATGTAGGTACGGATATAATATATAAGTGAGTCATCTAATATGTAAATACGTAAAGGAGGGAGTATTTTGTAAGTATTTTGGAACAGAGGGAGTAGATAGGAAGTTTTCCCCAAAGAAAGAGAGAGAACTTCCCCATCCCTTCCGCCGTTCCTGCTCCACTAGACACGCCGCTCAAAACCCTCGCCCCCCACCGCGGCGCTTCCTTTGGCGGCCATGGATATCCATATCCGTGTGCAGCCCGTTCTTATGACCCCCCCCCCCCCCCCCCAGTGGCGGCCAAGTTCCGGCGCCTAGGCTTTGACCCGAACGATGTAGAAGGCCTCCTCCAGCAGGTGGCGGCGGCACCGGCGTCCATTGACACTCTAGGGCCGCTCGGCCTAGTAATGGCAGTGGTGTCCGACTTGTCCGCCTGTTCTCCCCTCCCAACTACAGCTTTCCCGATCCACCCGTCTCCCCCGCCGCTCGCCTCTGCGCCCTCCCCACCAACGACGCCGTCGACCGCGTCAGTTGCCTCCCCGACGCGCTCCTTGGCGACATAGTCTCCCGCCTGCCCATCAAGGACGCCGCGCACACAGCCACTCTCTCCCGCCGCTGGCGTGGGGTCTGGCGCTCTGCTCCGCTCGTCCTCGCCGACGCCGACCTCCTCCCCGACACCTCCGCCGTGTCCAGTGTACTCGCCGCGCATCCGGGGCCCTTCCGGTGCGTCCACATCACCAGCAGCCGCATGCCGGAGTTCCATGGCCTGCTCACGCGCTGGCTGCAGCTCCTCACCGGCAAGGGTATCCAAGAACTCGTCCTCATCAACCGCCGGTCGCCGCTCGATTTCGCTCTCCCCGCCACCTTCTTTGCATGGCCACCCTCACCCGCCTCTACCTCGGCCTCTGGAAGTTCCCCGACACGGTTGGCCTCCCGCGCGCCACCTGTTTCCGTAACCTCTGTGAGCTCGAGTTCTGCAGCGTCCTCCTGAAAAGCAGGGATTTGGACTTCATCCCCGACAGGAGCCCCGTGCTGGAGACGCTCCGTGTCCAAGCCAATATGTTCAAGCTTCGTCTCCGCCTTGTCAGCCAAAGTCTCTGGGACGTGCAGCTCCTCACGTCCTGCATTGAAGAAATCTTCGTGGTGGACGCCCCACGCCTTGAGAAGCTTGTCCATTCGGAAGCTTGGACCCATGATGGCACCTGCACTAAGGTCAAGATCGGCTATGCCCCCAAGCTTCACTTTTTGGGATTTTTGAATCCAAAAAATCATGTCATAGAGTTCGGCAACACCCTCATCAAGGTACCTTACCTTTCAATTTGTTCAATCCTACACGATCAATGTAATTTCTGATCTTTGGGTGTATCGTGAATGCAAATGCAGGCTAGGACAATGGTGAGCCCAAGCACCATGGCACCAAGTGTGACATTATTGGGTATGGATGTCTGCTTCGGAGCCCGCATGGATGCCAAGATGATTCCCAGTGTCCTCAGATGCTTTCCGAATGTTCAGATGCTCTACATCATGGTGAAGCCCCCGACTCTTCTTTTGGCATTAATTTGCACCATCGTGTACTAGCATCATATTGCTAATTGCTATCAATAACTGATTAACTGCATGCGCATTTTACTTGATCGCATTTTCAGTCTAAAAAAACTGATCAATCTGCTGGCAAGCTCAATGTCAAATTCTGGCACGAGTCTGGAACCATAGAATGCATCCAGTCGCACATCAAGCAGCTCCATATCCGTGATTTCCATGGGGTTCGAAGTGAGCTGGCATTCCTCAAATTTTTCTTTGAGACCGCATTGGTGCTGGAGAAGGTGATGATTATGTTGGACGCTGGTTTCACTTCGATGGATGTGGTGCATTCCAAAGTGGAGAGTCTGGTGTCCCTGAAACGGGCCAGTGAAGCCTCCTCAGTTCTAGTCACTGGTTCTGATGCTCAAGGAGGTTATATTCGGAGATTTTGATTTTTCTGTTCGCAACTCTTTTGCTAACTACTGAAGTCACAGCAGGTGCCTATGTATTTTATGATGCAAAGTAAAATTTCTGGTAGCTGTGAATGTTCTGTTCATCCAGTATGTACATGCTATAGACACCCTGAGGTTTGATTTCAGTGTTTGAAGATTCGTCCCAACTCTGGGTTCTTCTAGAATGTTTAGCTGCTGCAATTATTGTTTTTTGGTAGGCAAATACGGACCACTGTTATATGTGTTTCATGTTATTTCATTAACTATCTGTGACCTGATGATGATGGTACTACGTTGCATGGTTTTTGCTGAATAGATGTGGCTCTAGGCTGGTGAGAATCAGTGATGTCTGAGCTAATTGATGATCTGTTTACTGCCACACAAATCTCTCTATGTTCCATGGAAAATTATTCCCAGCTGGCAGAGATTTTTTGGTGCTTCCAGAAGACCAGAATGTGCAGTGATGTTTGGTGATAACTTTTGCTACATTGCTAAGAATAGTTGTCCAACTGGACTGACCAAACTATCATGTGTAGCATCCTTGACCAGTTAGGCTTATCCTCAGGTCTTCTCTACACAGTGACGAGTAGTAGTCGTTCCAGACAACACAAATACTAGCATTCTACACCTTACCTTGTTTACATAAATCGGTTTGCTGCGTGACTTGTCTGTTTGTGCTTGCAGATTTTCTTCATGAAGTAGTGTTTCTATATTGGTCTTTTACCAATTATCCTTGAATACAGAGATGGAGTACTCTTGGGTGGTCCTTAGACCTTTTATATTCCAACGGGATAAAGTAAATTAGTTTCACAATTGCATAATCAGAATTAAACAGAGGGAACTACTGACCAGTCTGATTTCTGGTCAAAACAAGGTCGAAAATACCAGCCGTTAGATCAAACCGGTCATATATTGGTTAATCAATATTTGGGTACTGCATAATTTGTTGTCGCCCTTTTCTACCTTTCTGATGGCTAGTGTTAGTGTGCACGTGCAAATGTCCTAACTTCTGATCAAAATTATATATAAAGTAACAGAAAATACAACCTAATTAGTGCAGCATCAACGGAATTTGATAATTGAAACTTGGAAGCACCAAGCAGTACATAAAGTTCTACCTTTTGTTGTCCGTAACACTAAAAGAAAACAAGATTGTTGTGCCTGTACCTTTTCAGCTTCAGAGTTAAGATGGAACCCATGACATGTGTCTAGTAGGCATGACTTTGTCTGTCCACCTGGCCTCTTATAAACTTGTATTGCGGGTACATGTTCGAATTAAACCTACCTAAAATGAATCAGAAGTTGACCCTAGATGGATTACTTACCAGTTTTCTGTTACTTTCAGTAGTACCATTCTTGCTGTAAGACTAACCTGTGAGAGTAGTACTATTCTTGCTGTCATTCAGAGAGTGCTACTGCACTAGACTGCTCAGGTATGAAGATGAAGACCTAAAGCGTTCTGTACTTCCATCTTAGGACTGAATAAAAGTAGGTTATATACATTCAATGTTTCGCTGGCATCTTCTTTCTTCTGCAGCCGGAGGGTTGAAAACTTGAAACTCAACTGTTTCCTGTGGAACACCTGCAAACTTTAAATTTTATTTTCCAAGCATTGCTTCGAAAGTGTGTCCATAATGCTATAAACAACTATGGTGCTGCTAATTTTGCATTAACGCTTAATAACCAGGTAAATCTGTTGGCTTGGAGAAAAACACACACTATATAATAGAGAAAGGAGGAGGAAGGAAAGTCTTAGGGTTGAGGCTGGAACTGAATCCCACTGTTTGAGGAGGCTTCACCATGACACATCCTTCTCTGTATCTGAACCTTTCAAGTTAGCTTCATGAAGTGTACAGTTTACCCTTATGCACATTGATCATCCCGCAAGCCTAACTCTGGCCCATATATAATATTTTATTCAGCATTTGGGGTATGTGATCTTGAACAAAACAACTCCACATTTCACCCCCTCATCTGATAATGCGTCGACTGCTCTTCTTAACTGATGGGTGCAGAGTGCGCAAATCTGACAAAAAGACAGAGTCTGAATGCGAGAAGTCTGCAACTTAGAGACAGTTATAGCCTTATCTATTTATTCATCCAATCCTGCAGATAGCATCAGGGGATGTTTGCTGCCATTGAGGTAAAGCATGACCGCTTCACATTGTTGTTACGGCAGAGAACAAACACATGATTTGGCTCATGTTGCAGCATCCATATCTAAGTTTGGATAGACCATATTGCGGCTCATGGTTAGGCACACATGACAAATTTATGATATGTAACATGATCAATTCTGGCTTAAACCCCAAGCCTTGTCATTCATTGTGAGATGCATATACTAGCAAGGGCTATATTGTGAGTCGCATGTTCACCTGGTTATTATGCTATGACAACTTTGTTGGAAAATATCGATCTTGCACACCGTTCATTGCGCTGTTACCTTTTTATGTAGGCCCCATATAATCGTATTTTTTCTTGAAATATTGCACAAGTAAGTATCGAGCCAACTTGCGCGTGCATGATTTATTTCAATTTTTTCTGAAACTTTGAAATACTTCAGGTTCATGTGTAATTTTGGCATCCTTTTCTGTAACTCTCTCTCAGCCGTTTATCCCGGCTCTCCATGAACAGAACAGGTCATGGGAACTGCCAACCCTGAACGTTTGAACCTATGACCTGTTAATTTGTTTTTTTCCTGTTAATTTGTTTTGAAATCTCATTGCACTGTAGGTATTGCACAAGGAGACAAGCCCAGAATATTCTCGATTAACGTAAAGGTACAATCACACCATTACCATTACTTGTTAGGGGTTAATTAACCTCGGTTTGCTAGGGAGTTTGTACAGCCACGAGTAGCAGGACTTGCTAGGGATCAGTACCAATATACTTGTATATCGTAGAGTAGATTGAGCTGTTTGCATCTGGACGGTAGTACCATGTCAAGGGGAGTACAACAATGAGTACCCAGTACTGTAGTTCATTGCTTCGCCCAAAGTGGCTGTTTGTTCTTAATCATTTGTCTGGCTGTTACTTGGAATAGCCAACAAATATGCTGCTCTGTTCAACATAAAGGGACAAAAGAACTTGCACTGACATTTGTTTTGTTATATCTTGGAAGCTGGCAGACGCAGAGGGAACTATTTGGAGCCAGTTATATGGTATTATTCCTTTAATTTGTGTATGACTATGAACACTGGGTTTGGCAAGACATTTTTTGTGTGTGTAGGACTATGAACACGTGATTCAGAGGCCCGATAAACTCGAGAGCGGACAAATAGAGCCTGGGCTACATGGTGCCCGTTGTTTTTGAAAAAATCAAAATTGACATTTTTTTGTATCCAAAAATTGCGAACAAAGTCCCAGATGTGGATAGTGTTGAGATATACAAGCATGCAAAATTTTAACTCTAAATTCGTTGTATTTTGGGCTGCACAAAAAAGACAAATCAGGAGAAATTTCAAAATTTTGAAACTGTGTATTGTTCACCACCCAGATCCACCCAATTATATTTTTTTTGCAGCCTAAAATATAACTAATTTGGAGTTAACAATTTGCACGATTGTAGATCTAGACAATATCTATATCTCGGAATTTTTCACGACTTTTGGAAACTAAAAAAAATGTCAATTTTGATTTTTGAAAAAACAGGCACCATGTAGCCGAGCTCCATTTTAGGTTTTCGGGATAAACTCGTCGTACCCAGATGTACCATCTTGATGAACAAGGACATAAACTCTTCCATTGTCCACACAAGTTCTGAAGAAAAAATATCCGAACCTTCAAATAACTCGGAGACTGAAAATTCAGGGACTATAAAAATATGTAAGCTTTAACTGAACAACAAATGCGGAAAAAAATCAGGTTTGGAAGCTCTCAAATCGGCGAACTTCTGAAAATAGCTCTTATACTACGATTTTTTGTATGAGTTGCATTTCTGGTAATGTGAAGCACTTAATTACCATACAAACGTCGTTTGTACCTTAGCCTGGCCATAAAATGGGTCTAAAAAATTACCTCATGGTTTACACATGTCCCTGCCTTGTGAAGAATCTTCAGATTTGTAGGTAGCTACTAATATAACTCCCATCTTTGTTATGAAGTTGAATCTTGATTCAACCCCACACACCCCTAACACTGACATAACGTCTGAAGAACGTCGTCTGAAGAATCCAAATCCAATGAAACAAACAACTTGAAGACACCGATCTTCTGTCAAGCTGTGCCTCTGACATTCTTTGCTGTAAGTGTCTCTTCCAGTTTGTCCTGGCTCTATACAAAACAGGGTACAAGCAATGCTAAAGTAACAATGAGCTATGTTATTAAAAAAAGTAACAATGAGCTATAACCAATCTTGGACCTCTGACCTGTTTGTTCCGGAATCAGCTTCTAATACATGTCTTGCAAGAGCATACAAAGTTACAAACCCAATTTTTTAAATGAAAATACAGGTACAAGTAATAACCCTTAGCTACCTCTACTTGCTATGGCTTATTTAATCTAGGGTTTCTCTAGGATTATGCATAGCATAGGGCTGCAGAAGCAGCAGAACTTGCTAGCTTGGGATTAGTACTAATTAAACATGAATATAGTAGACAAGATCGAGCTGGTTGCAGCTGGGCAGTAGTAGCATCTCAAGGCGGATACAAGATTGAGTAATCAGCAGTACGTTGCTTCTCCCAAAGTGACTGTTTGTTCTTAATCCATTGTCTGGCTGTTCGACAAATAACCTAAAATATATGCTTATGTGTGTAATTAAGCAGCAGATTTGCTCCACATGAACGGACAATTTTTTTATTGATGTTGATTTTGTTAGATCTTTTCAAGCTGGCGCATGTAACAAGTTTGGAGCCTATTGCATGGACTTGTTCTCATTTTGTACCTTCTGTGTTTATAAAAAACGAACAAACTTTAATGGTCAATAGTTGTGCTTTGAGAGGCTAATTGTCTGTCTTGATCTGAATCATGTGAAATTCTTGTTTTTGAAGCATGACTACACGGATTTGCAGCCAGAAAAATTCGCATAATGAACTGATGATCAATTCAACCATAAAGAGAGATGATCCAACAGAAGTGGGATAAATCTGATGAAACAAATATGGTGTTGTAGGTGTTGATATAATTTGCTATAATTTGTTAAAATTATATAAGTTTGACTTATAATAAATCTAGAACTCAAATTAATTTTGAACGGAGGGAGTAACAATTTGTTTGAGCAACACATTTGGTACAGCGTTAAGCACTTGCCATACAACTACGGGTGCACCTTTACCCGGCCATAAAATGGTTCCAACTCTTAATTTACCTCATGGTTTACACAACTTCCTGCCTTATGAGGATCTTCGGATTGATAGGTAGCTAATAAGATATTCCTCCAATAGTTATTATGAAGTTGAAACTTGATCTAACCGCAGCCACCCGACATTAACGTAACGGTGGAAAGTAGGATCCCACGCAAGATTTAAATTAGATCCTCAAATGAACTAGAAGTAAGAAGATATACGTGGGATCACACTTACATCCTAGAAGAACAACTCTAGAAGAATCCAATTCCAATAAAACAAGCAACTTGAAGACACAGATCTTCTTTTTAGCAATGCCATTGACATTCTTTGCTGTAAATGTCTCATTCAGTTTGTCCTATCTCTCCATGTAGTACAAAACAGGTCACAAGCAATGCTAAATTAACAATGATCTATGACCAATCTTGGACCTAGGACCTGTTTGGTCTGAAATCAGATCGTGAATTCGTGATACCTGTTTTGCGAGAGCACGCAAATCCAAGATTTTTTTATTAACGTATAACCATTAATTACCTCTACTGTCTAGGCTTAATTAACCTAAGTTTTCTAGAGGGGAGTGTATTGTATAGAGGTGCACAAGCAGCAACACTTGATAGCTGGGATTAGTACTAATCAAACATTTGGTATTTAGTAGAGTAGCTTGAGCTGGATGCAGCTGGGCTAGCATCTCAAGGGGAATGCAAGATTGAGTAATCAGTAGTACATTGCTTCTCCCAAAGTGACTGTTTGTTCTTAATCCTTTGTCTGGCTGTTCCATGGAAGAACCCAAAATATATGCTTATGGGTGTAAGCGACCGATTTGCTCAACATGAACGACAAAAAAAGTGCATTGATATTGACTTTATTAGATCTTGGAAGCTGGCGCATGTAATAAGTTTGGAGCCTATTGCATGGCCTTGCTCTCATCTTGTCACGCGTGATTCGGTACCTGCGACAGTACCTTCTTTTGTAAAAAAAAAGAGAGATTATAATGGTCCATAATTGTGGTTTGAGATGCTCTCATGGTCTCAATGCCGTGAAATTCCTGCGTTCAAAACATGACTTCAAGGATTTGCAGCCAGAAAATTTGAAACGTGAACTGATGATCAACAGGAAACAGCAGATATGCTACAAACAGAGGCATATTAAGAGAGCAAAACTAGCAGCAAAGTTAAGTTACACCCCACTGATTAGGTGATTATGTCTCAGTAGCCACTGTATATATCACTACAAAGCAGGGCAGTATAGCCCGGGAATTGAACACAAACAGTTCGTCCAAATCCGAGCTCGAACTGACACTGTCACAGCCAAATTCCTCTGAAGAATTGCTGCCACTGACGACCTTCTTCACTCTCCCTGCCACCACCCTGCACACCAGCATCGCCCTCTTCTCGAAGCCGCCGCTGTCGGACTGCGCCACAGGCGCCGTATCATGAGCCCGCCCGCTCGTCGCCATCGTCGCAATCTTCCCATCGCCGTCGACCCTGACGATAACAGACGAAAAACTTGTCAAGCTAACAGCTCTGCAGAAACTTAGCTGAACATTTTCTCCGGTACAACATACCTGAAACCGTCTCTGATAATGCTGCACAGCTTGCACTGTGACGGCGACCGGCAGAGGGCGGTGGAGCCGGCGAGGCCGAGGGAGCATTCGTTGAAGGTTGTGCACTGGAACTGGAGGAGCTCGTTTCCATCGGCGGCGCACCTCGGGTAGCTTCTCCTTTCCAGCTCGTCGGCGCGGCTGGCCGCCGCACTCGCCTTGACGCGCTCTCTGTACTGCTCGAACCTGTCGACGGTCCTGCCGGAGCTTTGCACCTTGACTATCCTCTCGATCCGGCACACCGGCGCTGCCAACCGCGGTTTTCCGACGAGCCAGCTCGACTTGAAGATGATCTCCACCACGTTCCTGCTCGTGTCGTCGGCGCCCAGCTCCGAAACTGCAATCATTCATCCATCAGTGTGGATTTGCTTCAAAAGATTCAAAAATGTAGTAAAGCTTTAGCTGCAATTTGTTTTCTTTACCTGCATGACGGGTTGATCTGTGGAGCTCGAGGGACTCAGCTTTGACGAAGAACTCGTCGCAGTCGGCGCAGGGGAGCATGGTGGCGCCGCCGCCGACGAGGTTTGGCCTGGGGTCGAGCACCGAGTGGCACTCGTAGTAGCAGCCAGAGAGCTTCCTGAAGGACCTGGAGCCGACCCCGATGGACGAGAGCGGCGACGAGAGAGCCGACGAGGAGGAGGAGCTGACGGTGGTCGCCGTCGTCGCCACCGTGGTCTCCGAGTTGAACGACGACGACGCGGACACGACCGGGCCGGATGCCGCCACGGACACGGACAAGGTGTCATTGTCCGGAGCCTTCAGGGACCTGCTGCTCGCGCCGTTGCTGCTCCGGCCGCTTCCCCTGCTAAGCACGGCGCTCTCCTTCGTGGCACAGATTGACCCCACGCAGGTCATGCTCCTGCCAATGCTGATACTCCTCGTCTTCGGCATCGTCGTCTTGCTCTTGCTGCTGCTGTTCTTGCTCTCCCCTACTCCTTCTCCTTCTGGTTGGCTTCTGTTCTTCAACACCATGGCTCCCCAGAAGTAAGAACCTGACTGCCGCTGCTGCTTTTTCGCTCCTCCTCTGCTCATCTTCTTGGCAGCTGCAAGTGCATCCATTGGAGAAGAAGGAAAACTAGTAGGCATACCTATCTTAAACCTTGTTGGGAGCGAGGGAGAAAGGGTTGCTGAAAATAGGGGGCGGTGTCTGAAGCTTTGATCAGTAAACTAGCTTTAGGCTCCATTGCTCCATGATTAGTTTACCAATTGTGCCCTTAATGACCCCCTTTTGTGTGTGTAACCCGGTAATGGTGGATGGTGGGAGTGAATGGAAAGGCACACAAGGTTGCAGATGCCAAGGAGATAAAAGGGGCCTCGCTCGTGGCATGCGAGCATGGCATGGGCAGCTTGTAATCATGCTTCCAATCCTCACCATGTGCTATATGCTATCTATCTCCCATTTGTGTCTTTTTCGATATGGGAAATAAATCAGACGGTAATAGTCATCCAATCTTATGCTTTAAGTTAAAAAAAAGAGAGCATATTCTCCTTTAGGAAGAAAAAAATGAAATCGCATGGTGTTGTAGAAGGCAAGTTGGTAGAAAGAAGCAATTAACTCTGAACCATCTACATTGCATCATGTTCTTTCTGAAAGCTTTCAGTTTGAACTTAAGCTCCATCATGGAATTTTTTTTTTGTTTTTTGAGAAACACAGACGCAGACACTCACAATTCACAAACACATACATACGCTCACCCATATGAACTCACACATCCCCAAACTACCCCTATGAACACCTCCGAAAGACTGAGCCAATAGATTTTGAAGATGACGAAGTTACCGCATGCGCTTCGTTGTTGACAGGCACGTCACATATCACTTAAAGAATAGCACATATTAAATTCTGAATTAAATTCAGGTAAATTTGAGTATCCATACTAAGTTTAGGATTTGAACCAGCGTGGATCGATTACACTACAAGTGACCTAAACATCTATGCTACGCTCAGTTCGTAACTCCATCTTGGATAATGGTTGTTCATTTTTTGGATTCAATTTTTTTTTATTAAGACATTCAAAGATGCAAGGAATTCTTGGAGTTTTAGAACCTGTAACTTTCATATTACAATATGATTGTTTGTGTCATGTTCAAAAAGACAAATTGTCATATTTGTGGATCAAGATTTACAGGCCCGCAATGTGTAATATCCCTTTCATTTACGATATTTCCAGTTACCATCTACAAGTTTGAAGGTGCCCTAAATAATCGAGTTAAGGACCAAAGATGGTCTCGTCTTTCATGGTTTTATTTAAACCTGAAAAGATTCGGTGTGGAGAATGGTACAAAATGAGATTTGAATCACATGTATTTGTGTGGTTTATCATCCCGTAGCTTTCTGTATATTCATGATTTTCTTTCACATTTTCATGTGTCAGGATGACCAAATCACTTCGCAGAAGAAATTCTAGGCTTAATGCAGATCTTTTGGTATGTAAGTTTGGAGAAAAAAAGAGAGGAAAAAAATTTCAAATATCATCCGCTTTGGGTGAGGAAAGGATCACCCTCCCTGTCCGGGCCGGAGACATAGCAATTAGCAACCAAAGGAGGACGTAATTAGCCGTATGGAATTAGAAGGAATCATCCTCTGAATATGCACCGCATCGCATCGAAACACTCTCCCTGATCTCGAAATGGAAGCATGGAGGAGGAAGACGACATGATTGAGACCTGCAGTCGATGAGAATATATCCACCGCGCTGGAGAATGCATGAGTGCGCAAGCTTTTGGCTGTAAAAGCGTACCTCGCGCGAGCAGAGGGTGTGCGTCACATCATTAACCGGTAGTATATTGTACGTAGTACAGTATAATCGTATTTTTACTTGAACAAAAAAGGGCTACGTATTGGTTCCATGCGTGGCTGCAGCTGGTCCTGGCTTGTCTCTACCGTCGTTCGATTTGGTTTTGGATCGGCGCGAAAGAAAGATGATGAATTCATGGTCGTGGATTCGGTCGTCGGGTAGCGCGCGTGCGTCCGATCGACGGATGGCTGGCCCTACCTGTCACTTTGGCCGATTGCAATGAATTCAATCGAATCCAATCCATCGATCCTGGCCGGCCTGGCATTGCTGCACATCGATCACGAGTGTGCATCGTCGTGTTGTTGCACATTTTTTTTGTTGCGGTAGAGCTAAGGGACACGGACACTTTTGTGTGTGCGGGCTCTTTGAGCCAAGGAATGTAATTATAGTACTGTCTCCGGTTGTAAAGTATTGTCGCTCGTACAGTTTAACATTGCGCGTCGTATGTTCAATTCTTCCGCCCCTTTTAACGGACCGGAGGGAGTAGAAATAGATGTTTTGGATGAATTATAGCCCAGCCTTCCTGGGCCTTTTTACGGTACAACTTACTTGTCCTTTGGGGCAGTAGTATTTTTTGGACTAGTTCAAAAACTTATTATTGTAAGGAGGTAATTGCAATGTTCTATCCATCCCGCAGGAAAAAACTAACCGATCCGGACAAAAAAAAAAGGAAATATAGCCTGGCTCGAGCTGCGCCGTCAGCCCTGCGCGCCGCCGCTGTACCCTTGCTCCTGGGAGATATGTTAATGTCCACCTCCTACTTTTATGTGCCAATCCTAGATTAGGTAAGCATGTACGATCGTTCCTAAGATAGCATGAACAAGCAAAATAAGCATGTATGATCTGAAGATAGCATGAACAAGCAAAATAAGAATGTACGATCGTTCTGACATTCAAGGAGTGGTGTTCTCAGATTTGTCATCTTGAATCCGACCTACAGTTGTTGTACCTTGTGTATGCACTGTTTTATTTGGAGTAAAAGAGGACACAGTTTAAATACATCAGTTCATTTTCTTTTCCCTGTAAATAAAATACAAGACTACACAGTGGGAATAATTATTCGAGCTAAATACAACACTAACATTAACCAGAAAAGTGTTCAATATTTTCTATATTTTCTATAATTATGCCGGCCTGGCATTGCTGCACATCGATCACGAGTGTGTATCGTCGTGTTGTTGCACATTTTTTGTTGCGATAGAGCTAAGGGACACGGACACTTTTTTGTGTGCGGGTTCTTTGAGCCAAGGAATGTAATTATAGTACTCTCTCCGGTTGTAAAGTATTGTCGCTCGTACAGTTTAACATTGCGCGTCGTATGTTCAATTCTTCCGCCCCTTTTAACGGACCGGAGGGAGTAGAAATAGATGTTTTGGATGAATTATAGCCCAGCCTTCCTTGATGCCTGTATCAAGAAGGGTTGTGTAATCCCAGTTGAAATAATGAAATTAACAGAAGCTCGTAAGTTCTCAAAAAAAAAAAGAGAGAGAGGACACAATCAATGTTATTACTCACTAGATTCAGCTTTGGTCTTTCTCCTCACACTAGATCAACGGGAAGTTCTGTCTACTAGATGCAACCGTCTTTTAAGGGTTGCTCAGAATACCTACAACCAAGTTAGATGACGACATACTAGCATACTAATGTATGCCTAGCTGCCACTCGCTTGTTTTATCCATTGGTTAATCCGTGTATTGACCTTATGTCATTCGTGATTTATAATAAAAATGATCGATGAACATCGTAATAAAGTTGGTTGTGTGCATCTATTGACGCAGATGTCGTGGTCTTACTCTCCCTTTTCAAAAATAATCATTTCAATTGAATTAACACCAATATATATATTGATCATCTTAGTGAATACTAAGCAGTTTGGGAGTTAAGTAACGACTACGACCCGCGGAGCTAAGTGGACATACAAATGAGTGGATGACATATAGTTCTATTAGTTCTTTTAATCATGTAAACCACATGTTAGTGCAAGTAATATGGAACACTGCTTTGATTGTATTACAAAGAATTTCGAATGTAGGAACTATCTCAGGAATTTGAAAAGGAATAGACTGAATAAAAGATTGAAATGGAATGGATCGAATCCAATGAATCAAACACGCCCATTGAGAGGTTGTCACACGAGAGCGCTCTCTGTGGATGGACATAATTGTGTGTCAAAGTGTGAGTTAGGCCATCACATCCGTGTGTGACCGCCCATCTAATTACATGACAGGTAACTCATCGTTCGGCAATGCATTCATCCACACCTTTGTGCCTTAGGAATATATCCTCTAAACTCTGAAGTGGTAGGGCACTGAGTGGAGCAAGTGACTCTTCCTTTCCCCGTGCCTCCCATTCCTAGGGGCTCCAAATTGTTCTCCCTTATGGAGATACAACAGACCATTCATGAGGCCGCGATCTCTTTATTTGCACTCTTCTACATGTTTCCAGGCATGAAATGTACATGGAGGCGAGAGGAGCGAGATTAACTAGGAAATTAAAGCTCGAGGTAACATAACAACTATGAAGATCACTTGGAGCCAAACATATGCGTTAGTTCAACCATGGCAGGTGCGCGATGCAAGGAGAAATAGATAAGTTAGCTAGAATGTGGAACCGGGAAGGTGTGTGAGGGGATCTACAAAGATGTGACCTATGAAGCGGTGGGATGGTGTCAAGTGCTGCAAGCCTCCAAATGCATTTCACATATGCATATATGAGAAGTTCTTGCACATGCATGTAGTACTACTCCATCAAGGTTGATCTCGTAAGTCAGGTAATACTGAGCTAGCTTCAAGCAAAGCTGCCACACCTACCTCTTCTGTTGTGTTGTTACATCACATTACTCCTCCATGTTTTGCTACACGGGTGACGATGTTATTTTTATTGATGGTTCAACGATTATCACAATATGTTGTAACTTTGGAATTGTAATATGTATATATGATAAACTCCCTACACCGGTGATGATATTACCACGTGCGAGTCCTATTGGAAGCAAGGATTTGGATTTCGGTTTCAGTTTTTTACCGCCCCAGGCCGAAATGGCCGAAATTCGTCCGGAATAATTTTTTTCCGAGCGGAATCCGAAACCAGGCAGAACGTGAAGAAGACATAGACCGGCGCCAAGCCTCTTTCCGACAAGATTTTGCATTTTCAATCGCGTCATAATGTTTCTATGGGTTCCCTCCTCCGTCCTGACCAAGTTTCCCCAAATCTTATGATGTATTTGAGGAGATCGACTTCATCTTCCTCGAGTTCATCCATCACCGCCGCCACTCCTCATGAGCTCACGGTGAAGGTAATTAGTTTGATTCCTTGCAGCCGAACACTATATTCTACCTGATCTAGTCATTGTGCACCTTTTCCCAGCATTTCAATGACATCGGCCATGGGAACGGCGACCACCGTGCCTGCTCATGCGCTGCTCGCCATCGACAGGTCGTCTACTGGTGTGTTTGACCAAGATAAGCGCGTCATAAGGATTGCCTCGACAACAGCTTACAGGACCTACCCTTGAACGCGTTATAACTGCACTGCAGCTCGTCCATGAGCCATGCCACCGCCGTTCCTGGAGCGCGGCCGCCATTCCGGGAACCGGTAGCAAAAATTTCCGCTCCTGAACGAGATGGCCGGATTTCGTCCGAAATCCGTTTTTTGTGGCCGAAATCCAAATCCCTGATCGGAAGTTGGAAAGGAACGGAAGTAGACTTGGCTAAGAATGTGGATGGGTATCCGCATATTGTGTGACAAGATAATGATGGTTATTACTATATCTCTATCATGGCAAGGATTTGATCATGTGTTGTAACACCCCGGTCCACCCCAGGATGGCGGCTGTCACCCCCTCACTCGGTCGATCCAGAAGGACTTCCCGTCGGTAACCAATTCTTAAATCGCTCCGCCAAGCACGATTAACCTCAGAGTTCTATGGGTTTCCAAAAAAAGCTGCAAATTGTTTATATGTGTATGCTATTAATACTAGTAAGCCCTAGGCCAAGATCACATGTGTTAGCGATCGACCGTCGATGCATAATGCATGCATGCCCATTAATTATGCAACATTGTAGCATAATTAACGTACAATAGCTAGACCATGTGTATATATGGCACGCGCCCTGATGCATCCATTTCATATAGCATTTTGCCCATTAATTTTTTTTATATATTTACATTCGAATTTTGTCATTATTCTGTATTGGTTTCTACCTCTACGATTGATTCTAACTCCAACTCATTTTCCAATGGTCCTTTCACAATAGTAGGATTTTATTAGGATTTTACTTGTCTTTGTGTCTATGTATGTGTAGGTGGAATTTATGAACAAACCAGGATGAAAGGAGACAAAGGGAGAAGAATCCAAAGAAGTTACAAGACACTAGAACCAAATAAAGTGGCTTGGAAATATGGGTACGCATAAATGATTATGTTTAAACACTGAATCATATGTGTGACTCGTGCGGAACAGAACAGAATTGGTTCATCTGCCCTGTCCAGCATGTAAATTTACTGGGTTGAAGCGTACCCTTGACCTCGGGTCGCCTGCGTGTTATATAGGGGCCAAACCGGCACAAGATTACAACGGATTACAGATTGATTCGATGGTGATCTTCCTTGGTTCTCAATCTAGCTATACAAGGAATGGAACCAGGAAGATCTCCAACCGAATCATGATCAACTTGATCTACACGTTTACAAAACGTTACACGGTACAACGTGTTTAACATTCCCCCTCAATCATAACTTGTCCAAGTTAAGATTGCGCTTAAAGGCTTCTAACTGACGCACCGGAAGGGCCTTCGTGAATCCGTCTGCTACTTGATCACCTGTAGGAACAAACCGAATATCCAAGAGCTTCTGTGCTACTCTTTCACGAACAAAATGGTAATCTACCTCAATATGTTTTGTTCTAGCATGAAAAACAGGATTAGCTGACAAATAAGTAGCACCAATATTGTCACACCACAAACACGCAGCCGGTGGATGAGAAATTCCCAATTCCTCCAATAAAGTTTGAATCCACATGACTTCAGCCGTAGCATTGGCCAAAGATTTATACTCAGCCTCAGTACTTGAGCGAGACACCGTGGCTTGCTTGCGTGCACTCCAAGATACAAGATTAGAGCCAAGGAATACAGCAAAACCACCTGTGGATCTCCGATCATATGGACACCCAGCCCAGTCTGCATCCGAAAAAGCACTCACAAGAGTAGATGATGATTACTGAGTCGTAGCCCAAGGCCTAATGTTCCTTTCAAATATCTCAAAATTCTTTTAACAGCAGTCCAATGAGATTCAGTGGGTGAATGCAGAAACTGACAAACCTTGTTAACTGAAAATGAAATATCAGGACGAGTAAGTGTAAGGTACTGAAGTGCTCCCACAATACTCCTATAACGAGTAGCCTTATCCGAGCCTAACAATTCCCCCTCCTTGGAAAGCTTCTCAGAAGTGGACAAGGGAGTAGGCGAGGCTTTGCTGTTGGTCATGCCAACACGCTGAAGAATATCAGATGTATACTTGCCTTGAGACAACAAAAGACCATCAGCCAACTTGGTAACTTCAATGCCAAGAAAATAATTCAGATCACCCAAATCTTTTAATGCAAACTCAGACTGCAAAGCACGAAGAAGAGCTGTGGTAGCATCCACAGACGAACTGGCAACAATAATGTCATCAACATAAACCAGAACAAACACAACAACCGAGCCTTTCTGAAAAAAGAACAGAGATGTATCAGCTTTTGATGAAACAAAACCAAGAGTGTGTAACTTATCACTGAGGCGAGAATACCATGCCCGAGGTGCCTGTTTGAGACCGTAAAGAGCTTTATAAAGTTTGCAAATGTACCCAGGTTTAGCAGCATCCACATAACCAGGTGGCTGCTGCATGTAAACATCCTCCTCCAGAACACCATGAAGAAACGCGTTCTGCACATCAAGTTGTCGCAAGCTCCAGCCCTGAGAGACAGCAACAGACAAAACCAAACGAATAGTGGCAGCCTTTACCACATGACTAAAAGTGTCCTCATAATCTAATCCATAACGCTGTTTAAATCCTTTGGCTACAAGGCGAGCTTTATAACGATCAATGGTACCATCAGCCCGCCTTTTAATTTTATAAACCCATTTGTAGTCAATGATATTAGTACCATGATTAGCAGGAACAAGATGCCACGTCTTATTTCTATCAAGTGCATGTATCTCATCATCCATAGCACGTTTCCAATTCCGATCAGCCAATGCATCAGAAAGAGAAGCAGGTTCACCCGTGGTAGTCAGACATCCGTACCTGACCATGCCCTCACCCAGATTCGCAGGTTTTACGATACCGCGAGACAACCGAGTGACGGGTCGAGAAACAGCAGGTGGAGGCGGTGGTGGTGGTGGCACATGGCTGGATGCAGAGCGCCGAGCTGCAGAAGATCCAGCGTCAGCAGCGCTGGCAGCCGACCCGGGCGATCCCGGGGCTGGTGTCGCCTCACCAGCCGACAAAGGCCCATGCGATGGCCCGCAGGGCACGAGCGGAGGGGAGCAGGCCGATCGGATGGAGTCTCCACCGAGACCAGGAGGCCCACGTGGCGTGCGCGGACTGACCGAGCGGTCCGGCACCGCGAGCGAGCCAGCTTCGGCTCGCGATCCGTCGGCGCTGACAGAAGAAGGCGAAGTAGTCAGCCGCCGAGTGGTTGCCCTTCTTGGTGTTGGAAAGGGCGAACCGCAGCCATAGGGTCCGCGAGCGCGACTGCGCCGCGAATATGGCCTCCAGGGCCGCCCACAGCGGGGCAGCGCTGATGAAGGAGGCGACCTGCCCAAGCACCTCCTTGGACAGGGAGTTCAGCAAGAACCCGAGGACCTGCTGGTCGTGCACCAGCCAGCTCGAGTACTCAGGGTTGGGGACGAGGAGCTCCTTCTCGTCCTTGTCAGCCACGGTGATCTGCAGCTTCGGCTCCTTCACCGTGCCATCAAGATAGCCCATCAGTTGGGCCCCTCGGATTGAGGGAAGAACCTGAGCCTTCCACAACAGGAAGTTGTCCCTTGTGAGCTTCTCGGAGACGCCATTGCCAAGAGCAGGGGAGAGGGAAAAGGAGCTCGAGGAGGCGGCCATCAGATGCGATCTAGGAGGAGCGATGCTCTGATACCATGTAAATTTACTGGGTTGAAGCGTACCCTTGACCTCGGGTCGCCTGCGTGTTATATAGGGGCCAAACCGGCACAAGATTACAACGGATTACAGATTGATTCGATGGTGATCTTCCTTGGTTCTCAAGCTAGCTATACAAGGAACGGAACCAGGAAGATCTCCAACCGAATCATGAGCAACTTGATCTACACGTTTACAAAACGTTACACGGTACAACGTGTTTAACACAGCATCGGTTCTGGATCATGGTGGGGGCCAACAAGTTAGGATAAATGACCAAGTTTTTTCTGGCCGGTTTTGGACCTTTTTTAATTTCTGTGTAGGCCTTCGATAGTTGCTCCTTCTATATCAGTATAAATTGCAAAACATTTGCCTTTGTTTTAAAAAAATGATTCGATAGTGTGTGTGCACGTGCAAGCGATCGATGATCGATACATAATGCATGCATTCCTACTGTACAACATTGTAGCGTCATATCACCTACAATCTAGCTCCACACCCCAGCCAATATAAATATATGTTTGGAAATTAATAGGCCAAATTGGGTAGACAAGAAAAGATAAGGCTATAATTGACATAGGAGCTTCACATTTATGTTGGTCGATATGGAATTGTAGAAACAACTTTTTTTCTAACAAAATTAGATGGTCTAATCTTTAATATTTTGCAATTTGCAGGTTATCCATTTGGCTACTCACTGGATTCAGCTTTGCTCTTTCTCCTCACACTAGACCAACGGGAAGTTATAGCTACTGGATGCAACTGTCTTATAAGTGTACGTCACTCTGAATACCTACAACCATGCTAGATGGCGACATACTAGCATAGTAACGCATGCCTCGCTTGTTTTATCCGTTGGCTAATTCGTGTATTGACCTTACTGATTCTTGAATTTAAAAAAACATATCGATGAACATCATAATAAAATTGGTTGTGTGCATCTATTGATGCAGATGCCGGGTCTTACTCTCCTTTTTGAAAATAATAATAATTTGAACCGAATTAACACCAGTATATTAATCATCTTAGTGAATACTACTAAGCAGTTTGGGAGTTAACCCGTGGAGCTAAGTGGACATACAAATGTCATAGTTCTAACAGTTTTTTATCATTTAAACCACATATTAGTGCAGTAATTTGGAACACTACTTTGATTAGCTCACAAAGAACTTCGAATCTCGGAACTATCTCAGGAATTTGAAATGGAATAGCATGCGAAATCGTACGCACATCGAGAGGTTGTCACTTCAGATCTTTCTAGAGGGACATAATTGTTGGTCAAAGTGTGAGTTAAGCCATCACATCTGTGTGTGACCGCCCATCTAATTACTTGCCAGATAACTCGGCAATGCATTCATCCACACCTTTGTGTCGTAGGAATATATCCTCTAAGCTCCCAGGTTGTACGGCACTGAATGGACCCTGTGACTCTTCCTTTCCCCGCCTCCCATTCGTAGGAGTTCGAAACTGTTCTCCCTATAGAGATACAACAGACGATTCATAAGGCGCCCCCGGTCTCTTTATTTGCACCCTTCTTCATGTTTCCAGGAGACCATTAGATAAGGAAGAATCAATACCATGCATGAAATGTATATGAAGGCGAGGGGAGCGAGATTAACTAGGAAATTAAAGCCCAAGGTAACATAACTATGAAGATCACTTGAAGCCAAACATATGCGTTAGTTGAAGTTAGTTCAACTATGGTTGTTATCCAAAAACATGAGTTCACGTATGGCAGGTGCTCCATGCAAGGAGAAAGAGAGAAGTTAGCTAGAATGTAGATCGAGTCAGGAAGGTGTGTGAGGGGATCTACAAGATAGGACCTATGAAGCGGTGTGGATGGAGTCAAGTGCCGCAAGTCTCAAAATGCATTTCACATGAGCATGCATATATGAGAACTTCTTGCACATGGAAGTAGTACTATTGCATCAAGATCGATCTGGTAACTCATGAAATCCTCAGCTAGCTTCAAAGAAACCTGCCACACCTATCTCTTCTGTTGTGTTGTTACATCACATTACTCTTCCATGTTTTGCTACACACTCTTCCATGTTTTGCTACACCGGTGATGGTACTACCACGCGTGAGTCTCCGAACGGAACGGGAGTTTTTCTTTTTCTGAGGTAAGCGACTCAAAGTTGAGGGCAGGGAGTTCCTGCAATTCATTTAAGAAGAGAGAGTTGGCTCTGTTTATACGGAAAACTAGGCCGAAAACCACACAATGCATGATTATTTGGGGCAAACCAGGCCAAAAGCGGACAACAGGGCAGATGACCTAGCTAAACCTGGCCCCGGCGAGTGGAAGGAGTCCGACCGGAACTGAGCAAATCAAGGGCTCGCTACACGGTGCCACGAAGAAGGTACATTGCGCCTTTCGAAGCCATGTCCTGACGAAGTCCGGCATTCCCACCACCGCCCTTCATGCCACATTGATCTGTGAATGTTAAGGCAGCACCTTCAAGAAAGAGTGCGACGTCACCACGCCGCTACTGCCCCGACCAGCACGCTGGTCCAAGGGTTTCACCCGACATTCAAAGGTGGCAGAGTAGGGGTAGCCTGACACCCTCCAAGGAGGAGTGACGACGCCCACACGTGCTGTCGCGTCAGCGCCGGACTAGCCGGCAAGGATTTCTCCTGATTCCCGGATTCTTCACACCAAAAGAACTATGGCCAAGAAGAAGAGACGATGTACTGGGATCAGACCCCAACAAGGATGAAGAGCGCCGGCCAACGACGACACCGGGCAGAGTTGGACGGGGCGAGCACGGCGCAGTACAGGGCCAGCGCCAAGCAGAGGGCTTGGTTTATTGAAAGATGGAAATCTGACCACGACAGGAGTCTAGTTTGTGGGTAACGACGCTGCAGATGGATCAGCAACGACAGCCCCATAACAAAAAAAAAATTGACAGGGAAATGGGAATTCCATTAACCAAGGTGCACAGAAATATCGTTGGCTACCAAATCAGATACAAACAGAGGAGCAACATCGACCCAACCAGTACATTCGGTCTTAGCATGAGAACCAAAACGGGCAAAGGAGTGAGCTACAGAATTACAAGCCCTTGGGAAAAGCCGGAATTCATAGCCTTCAAAACTCATGACCGCTTGAGTTTAGCAGTCCCATAAAAATTAAATCTTGTTTGGCATCCGCCAGTCTAAACGAATCCGTTGAATTGGGTAGCCAACAACAAACAGAACGAAATCATCTATCTATAGAAACTAAAATCCACGCACATGATAGGAAACTAAACAATGAACATGTTCAATAATCCATCAAAGAAAAACATGGTTCATCTATCAGATTAAAGTGAGAACAAGCACACTGCACCTTTAAAATAACTTATCTGATAATCCAAGAAACAAAGCATGGTACCAAGTGTAAATGATCATACATGGTGCAATTAATAAGATAACTTATGACATCTACCGGCCTCCATCAGCATATAACCGGCTGCAAGCTTACCATCATCCACTCAAATGACACCGTGTGCAAGGCCCCAGAACACTCAGCTTAGCTGTAGGCGGGACTTTATCCTCAACGAACCTTCTTATAGCCACGACCGTTCTAGAGGCTTCCTCGAGAACAGTCCTGCTATAGGGCCTACACTTTTTATTATTTTCTCCACAACACCTATCACCGCCATTAAGGGTGTCCAACATAAGGAACTCAAGTGATACTGCATCCTTGACAATGCAACATGTTAGCTCAACCAAGCTCTTGGCAGAGCTGAACCCTATGATCTTCACAAGTTTGAGGCATACATGGAGGTTTTCAGGCAGCTGCCTCAACTGCGAGGGACCTCCAAAAACTGATTCATGCTCCATATATTCCTGATATACCTGAAGATGGAAAAAAAAGGAAATTGAATCGATGGACCCAACTGAGTAACCCAACAGAATGAACAGTGACTTACATCCAAGAACAAAGTCTCCAAGGAAGGAGATGCATCCAAGAAAGAAAACAGATAAAAATAATCATACGATGGGGATGGCTCTCCCCCAATTCGAATAGTCAGGTGCTTGAGGTAGATGAATTTAGTAGGCAGCATTGGTATATTAATCACCTGCACAACAAATATATGTCATGTTCAGATTACTTATATACACAAGGTATCGTATGCATGTATTGCAACGCTGCAGCAGCTAAAGTTATGAGTATACCTCATCCTCTGAACTTAATTCAAGAGTCTCAAGATTTGGCATAATGGACGGTAGCTCAGCAAGAACATAACAGACGACATTGGGAATGCACATCCGCAAGTCCTTCATGCGCAATGCTTCTCCGACTGAGAGTTTTATATTTTCTCCACTAACGTCAATACTGGAGAGATTTGGAGCTTTGCTCTCTATCACTTCAAGCATCCAGCATGAATCAACAGTCAGACAGCTGAGCCGCTGCAGCATGCAAGGTATCTTTAGGAAAATTATATCCTTGCAATCATTAAGTTTCAACTGCTCCAAAGCAGGGGAGTTGGAAAGAAAGCACCCTAATTCGTTCCCAGTAATACGCACATAATTCAGATGCAGCCTTGCGAGGCTTCTCAAGGGGCCGAGTTCAGCCATTGGATGGAAGGCACAGGCACCAAGTTGAAGATACCGAATTGAGTTTCTAACTCCATCAGATAAAATTGAGCATGGGAAGTTGTACTTTTTATATAGCCTAAGGCTGAGCTCCTCAATCCCTGGTGTAATAGCAACCTGGAGCCAACGCTTGATATAAGCAAAGGTACGGTCATCATCACCTAAATTAATCTTTAATATCTTCAAGCCAATTCCTGAGTGGTTTCTAATTATGCTGTCAATTTTGCGGCTCAAATTTCCTCCATCTCCCTTGGACTTGGAGCAAAGCGTTACCCAGTTCAAGGTAAGTTTAGGACGATTCCTCCAGTAATGTCGAAAGGCGCGAGAAATACAAGCAGCACGAGCAGCATCACGCATTGGGATTAGGGAATGTATACGATGCCAAATGTCCTGCATGCAATGGAACTCCAGTCAGCGAAAGAAAAACAGTAGAACCACATGGAGTATCGTCTACCTTAGGTAGCTATCTGTTTGATTGCACATGGTGCGCTGTATTACATAAGTAGATGGTGCACTTGATGTAACAGTAGTAAGTCAACTTAGCATTGCATAGAGATTTTTTCTTGACAGTGTTACTATGATATCTGTTCTTACCTACACTAGAGCACAGAGTAATCAATGATACAGCTTTCTGTGCATTTGTGTCAAACAAAATGCATAGTGACGTATTATTGTGCAATAGCATGTTATAAATTGGTCAGCATAGCAATGAAATAGAAATATGCAAGTTCTGCATTGGGTACAAATAGAACACCTAAACCAAAATAATCTCATAAAAGAGAATCAAGTTCTGCTAAATGCCTAAATACAAATAAAACAGAAAAGGACATCATGAAATAACACACGATTCAAACAGTCATTTGTTAATCAATGTCCTACCACGACAACATTTCAGCATCGCAGCACGAACACATCATCATACTTAAGTTATTAAGACTGACCATTTTTCATACTCTTTATCAAACAAATAGGCATGGTTAACATGAGTAGGCCTGCTCAATCTTATGTTATAATTATACGTACTAGGCATGGCTTCCGGTTGTATCAGGGATCACATGTTACAGTTGTTGGGCTTAAGAGGAAAATGAAATTTAATGATGCCTGCCATGCCTTGTGGCCCTTGGCGAACATAAAAAAGAAACCATCTTGCTAGGCTTATTTTTAAGGCAGCAAGATTTAATGGTAAGTGCATCAATACAGAAGTAGCTGACAATATTTGACATACTCTATGCTTAAAGATATGTTAAATACATATTTACGGGGAGAAGACAAATGCAATCATAATATGTGAACAAGTGCTATATAACTGCCTTCAGAAAGACTGATGGCGATCTAAAAACAAAGACTGATGGGGTTAGTTCAAGGGGACAGCTCACATAAGATCCTAGGCTGTTATAATTATATTGTATGCTTTATCAGATACATCACCTATATATATTAAGTGTCAAACAGCATAAGCGATCATATGTGTCATTATTAGTAGTTCAGTACATATGCTCTGTCTCAGTATGGCAGGACAAGTAAGAGAAGAATGAAATCAATATTGATCCGAGAAGTTCAGAGACATTGAGGTAATATACCCTTCATAGATGATAAACTAGAATGTGTGTAGATAATATAAATGTGAAGGTGATTACCAGCCTTTGGACAGAGAAGTTAGAACAAAGCAAAGCTACCACTCTCTCCCGTCATCATGTATGACGTTGGGACAACATGCCAATGCATGCACGCAGTACAGATCTGCTGTCCGAACTCATAGTTGGAGGGAGTAATTAAGTCACTAGGGTAGGACCGTGACCAATTGAAGCACTAAAAGATACTTTCTCCGTTAATATATAATACTGTAAGCAGCTACCAGTGTCCTATGAATTCGTGTGGTTAGAGTAGTCACAGCGAATTTAAACTTGCAATCATCAGAATTTTATGCTGCAGTACCTCTGGAAGGTATGGGATTGAATTTGTCAATATTTCGCCACTTTGAGAATCACCATCGCCAACTTGTTGATAGGGCGAGTCCTTTCTTCCATTCCCTCTACCAATCAATCCATCTGAATTTTTAGTACTAACGTGTGAGCACTCACCTATGTGGTAGAAAAAAGAAGTGCTATTTTTAACGAACAAATATGGATATGGGTTAAAAGGAGCTCGATTGGGACCTAACCTACCCAAACGACAGTTCAATCTCACACGAATTAAAATTTAGTATCCATCTGACCCTAATCTAAACAAGTCAACTGCCGAACTACAGTTAAAAAGAGAGACATTTCTTATGACTGAAGAAAACGGCAACTGAGTGAAACGAATCAGAGAGAGGGCGAGCGAGTTGCGGCTTACTCCGGGCTAGGATTTGGTGGCGACGCCGCTTCTGCCCCATGGTAGTAGACGCCGGTATCTCAGTCCCAAGGGATCTTGCCAAGAAACAACTTCGGATTCGTTCTCTCCCTCCGATCTACTCCTCATCTGTCTGTCTATCTCTCTTTTATATATCCATCTATATAGGTCCCGAACTCGAACGAGTTCGTACAGAACTCTCCTACCGAATCAAAATCCGTTAAATTTCTTTTTTATTTCCTGCCCCATACGCACAAAAGTCCGCCCATACATAGCCCGTCTCCTCTGCGCACGATTTCCCACAGAAACCCCAGAAAATTTCCCACAATATTGATCTCATGAATTCGCCGGACTTCGCTCGCCCTCAAAATCGAACCCAAATCCAACACATCCGAGTCACGAAGGATAAGGACGCGCGTAGCATGGAGACGCCCGGCCGCCGTCCGCTCCAGCGCCACCCGAGACCCCACGTGCTCCACTCGATCTCCTCCCTCCGACGCGCGCTCAAGCCGCTCGCCTGCTGAACCCCGCGCCATCCTCTACCGCGACGACTGCTGTGTGGAGAACCGAGGGAATGCGCAGGGGCTTGGCTGGCGTCGGCTGAAGGGGAGGCGGAGCTCGAACTCTCGGTGGAGGACGGTCGGAAGCAAGCCGGCAAGCGAGTGAGACAGAGGAGAAAGAGGGTAAATCCTATATACCGCTTATTAGCGGCGCTACCCCTCGCGCCGCCTGAAGCAGCGTTGTTTTGGGCCGGGACCATTTCTTTTTCTTTCTTCTCTGCTTCTTCTCTGTTTATTTTTCATTTCATTTTTTTCTGTTTCCGTTTTTTCTTTTTCATCTGTTTTCCTTTTCCTTTTTCTTTCAAAAAATCAAATTCGAATACTTTTTTTCATTTCAAAAATTGTTCAAAATTCAAAATTTGTTCAAATTCGAATTTTTTCCATTTTCGATAATTGTTGAAATTCGAAATTTGTTTATTTTCGAAAATTGTTCAAATTAAAAAATTGTTCATTTTTGAAAATTGTTCAAATTCAGAAATTGTTCATTTTCGAAAATTGTTAAAAAATGAACAATTTTTAAATTTGGTCAATTTTCGAATTTGAACAACTTTCGAAAATGAACAAATTTCGAAAATGAGCAAATTTCGAATTTGAACAAATTTCGAATTTTGAACAATTTTCGAAATGAACAAAAAATATTCAAATTTGAATTTTGTGAAAGAAAAAAGAAATAAAAAACGAAAAGGAAAAAGAAGAAAAAGAAAAAACGGAAACAGAAAAAAAATGAAAAATAAACAGAGAAGAATCAGAGAAGAAAGAAAAAAACGTGAAATGGGCCCGGCCCAAAACAACGCTGCTTCAGGCGGCGCGAGCGGGTAGCGCCGCTAATAAGCGGTATATAGGATTTACCCTCTTTCTCCTCTGTCTCACTTGCTTGCCGGCTTGCTTCCGACCGTCCTCCACCGAGAGTTCGAGCTTCGCCTCCCCTTCAACCGACGCCAGCCAAGCCCCTGCGCATTCCCTCGGTTCTCCACACAGCAGTCGTCGCGGTAGAGGATGCAGCGGGGCTCAGCAGGCGAGCGGCTTGAGCGCGCGTCGGAGGGAGGAGATCAAGTGGAGCACGTGGGGTCTCGGGTGGCGCTGGAGCAGACAGCGGTCGGGCGTCTCCATGCTACGCGCGTCCTTATCATTCGTGCCTCGGATGTGTTGGATTTGGGCTCAATTTTGAGGGCGAGCGAAGTCCGGCGAATTCATGAGATCAATATTGTGGGAAATTGTTCAAAAAATACAACGAGCTAGCGCCGCACTGAAGCGGTATATATCATCTCCCGAGAAAGAGGGCGAGCGAGTCAGAGGAGACCGAGGGCAAATTTCTATCTCTTAGTGGGCCGCACCAACGTAGCCCATGTCCAAAATCCTTGAGGCAAAGTTACCCACTATTGCAAAGCAAATAGACCACCCAGTTCTCAAAAACAAAAAAGCAAACTCCAAAAAAAGAAAAGCAAATAGGCCACCCCCCCCTCTGATTCTTTGTTATAATATAGCTCCAAACATTGGATTCAGTTGTCAGATTGACGTCTAGGTAAAAATGCAAATCTGATCCTAGGATCCATGCAGTACTTTTATAAAAAAGTTAAAAACTCGGTAGTTTAACATTTTTTGAACTACTGAAAATATGTGACATATACATACACAAGTTAGACTCAAGCACCACCCTACAATTGTCGTTTCTTCGAGTGGCTAGTGTCCAAGGATCGCTGATGGACGGCTGACAGGCTGCAACTTCGTGGCATGCCTCACCGTCATCGGCATCATCGTCTCCAACCGCTACTTCTCCCTCGCCGTTGTCCACGGCTGCTCCATGCACCCCACCTTCAAGGACAGTACAGGTAAACCACCCCTCGCCCCCTCATCGGATTCTTCTCGCGTGACCGAACCCGGATCAATCTTCTTGGTGCAAACACACTATGATTTGGAGAAACAATATACGCACTCTGATTTGGAGAAACAATTTCCCCAAGAATGACCTTTAGACGGTTTGCGATAACTTTGGAAATAAGTTTTATACACCACATTGCATAGGCTAATAGGGCAACATCCTTTAAACGATCAGGATTCTGAACCGTTAGGATAAGCACATCAATAGTCGCATAACCACAGTCTCACCAACCGTCCCCCGCAACCTTTTATAAAAAAAATTGCTGGCATACCATCAGCTATAGGGGCCTTGAGATCACCCATTTCATCCAGTGCTCATTTAATCCCCTCCTCCGAATATTCAGCTTGTGAGGTAATCATTCATCTCATTTGTCCCTCGTGGGGTAACCGAGTTTAGGACGCCATTTAGCTATGTACCCGCCATGGGGGTAAACAAGGAGCAAAAATGGTTAGAGATGAGGGCCTTCACTTCAAGCCCTCCTCCGCCTCCACCACAACTCCATAACTTACTTCCTGCTAGACATTAGAGACGGACTTGAGCTATTATGGCTTCAACAAAATCGTATATATTTGATGCCACTATATTTACTACTGTCTTGTTCCTAGTATAAAGTTCAATTAATCGTGTATTTAAGTCATACTCCCTCCGTTTTTTTTAATATAAGATGTTTTAGGTATTGTGCATGTTATCTACATGCATGCAAAAAGGAGTGAACACGTACACTAAAATGTGTCTTACTAGTGGAAAACGGGGCACTAGTCCCGGTTCTAGAGGGCCTCTAGTTCCGGTTGGGCAACCGGGACAAGCCAATCGGGACCAGAGCCCCCCCCCCTCTAGTCCCGGTTGTCCACGAACCGGGACAAGCGGCCCTCCTACGTGGCCACGGAGGAGCCCGCGGGGCTGGAGACCTTTAGTCTCGGTTCCAGCCACGAACCGGGATTAACGTTAGGCCCTTTTTTCGATTGTTTTTCAGGGTTTAGGGTTTAGGAGGGGTTTAGGGGTATCGGATAGTTTCCATTGTACGGGGATCACGTCGATGCGCCAAAAACGCGTTTTGGTATATATATACTACATGAAGATCACGTTGATGCATATATATAGCACATACAATTACATAAGATCACGTTGATGCATATATATACCACATACAATATAAGTAGTACATGAAGATCGATCACTATTACATGGAGCTAGGCATTCGGTTTTTCATCATAGTGGTACTCTCCGAATCTAGGTATGACATCTGTAAGGAAAAATCCCGTCAATTTCTCCGCAATTGCTTTGAAGTGGTCCTGTATTGGGAGCGCGTTTGAAAGGACAAGGATAAGGATGTCGCCTAGAGGGGGGGAGAATAGGCGATTAAAACTTTTCCGGTTTAGGCTTGATAATTGCGGAATAAAACTATGTGTTTAAATTAACAAGCCAACAACCTAAATAAACTAGGTTCACCTATGTGCACCAACAACTTATGCTAAGCAAGACAAGCAACAAGGTGATAGCAATAGAGAATACTTCAAGCACGAAGGCTATCACAATGTAAAGTGCATAAGTAAAAAGCTCGGGTATAGAAATAACCGAGGCACGCGGAGACGAGGATGTATTCCCGAGTTCCTCCTTGTTAAGGGAGTACGTCTCGTTGGAGAGGTGTGAACCAACACAATGGTTCAACAACCACAAAGGTTTCACCTTCTTCTCCGATGAACCGCACCACAAAGGTTTGGTTCACCTTCCACTATCGGAATCCTTCGAGGCGGAAATCCAGAGCCTTTCAACAACGATCCGGGGCACAACCCACAACGGGATTGGGGCTCCCGAAAAGCTACAAGTGACCACACAAGGGTCTCAACCACCACACGGGCGTCTAGGGTCCAAAGACCCAAGAGTAACAAGTTCACAAGCTTTCAACTTCCACGAATCCTCGTGGAGAGCACAAACCGATGCAACGAAGCAATGGCAAGAGCACAAGGCTCAAATCCTTCACTCTCGAATCCCACCACAAGCAACTAATGCTTATGGGGGGAGAAGAGAGGAAGAACAACGAAGAACACCAAATCCCTCCAAGATCTAGATCCAAAGGCTTCCCCTCACTTAGAGGGGGATTTGATTGGTGGAGATGTGAAACTAGATCTCCTCTCTCTTTTCCCTCAAAATCAAGCAAGAATCATGGGAGGGAGTTAGAGGGAGTAAGCTTTTTCCAAGTGCAACAATGGAGGTGAGAGAGTGTGAAAAAGCTAGGAAAACCGTTGGGGAAGAAGACCTATATATCGGGAAAGAAGAAATCTTCCCGTTACATAGTTTTCGCACTTTCCGGTGCCAGATCCGGAAAATTCCGGAATACATACCGGACTTAAAAAATAGCTACTGGACTCACCCAGAATCGCCCGGTACACACCCGGAATTGATCCGGTACCAGACCCGGAAAATTCCGGATCTGAAACCGGATTCAAAAACAGTAAAACCAGTCATACGAAAAATGCAATAAGTTTTGCATCCGGACTCCGATTTCGATGACCTTGGGCTCGTTGGAATCGCAACGAAGAGCTTTATAAGATCATGCAGAGAAACATCATAGTCCACCAATTGAGGATAAAACCAAATGGGGAAAGGTTAGACCTCTCGATAAAAGAACAACCGATAAGACCTCCAAACCAAAACCGCAATATGTTTCTCATCCGGACTCCGTTTTCTATGATCTTGGGCTTGTTAGAAGATACTCACAAGCTCTACAAGATTAAGCATATACATCATAGTCTATCATGTGAGGATGAAACCACAAGTAGAGAGTTTGACCTCTTCTTAAAAAAGACAAACCGGTCAAACCTCGAACATAAAAAATGCAACAAGATATTCAAATGAAATCCGTTTTTGATGAACTAGAGCTTGGTATGGAGATGAACACAAGCTCTACATTAGCACATGGATAAAAGCCAAATAAGAACCAAGAAAGATGATATGCCAAATATGCAAATGTTTGAGCTCTCCACAAAGATGCGATTAAGTTACTCACTTGAGAGCCCCTCTTGATAGTACGCCGTCTATCCTATAACCCGGTCTCCCACTAACACCATGAGACCAGTAAAATAGAAACCCTATCAAGATCATACCTTTGCCTTGCGCATTCCACTTGAGCTAGATGATGACAATCTTTATCTCTTCAAGTGGACCACATTTCTTGATTGCGCTTTCTAGCACATGCTTGATGAAGACTTCTCCAAAAACTCCCCATACACCATGATGGGATGGGAGAGCCTTGCTAAGCTCCGTCTTCATGAATCCACTTGAACTTCATCTTCTTCTCTTGATATAGATGATGGCTTGGAGATAAACATGAATGTTCACCCAATCTTCTTTCCAAGCCATGCTTGCAATAAGCTCAACTCTAGATAACCATTCTTCAACTCCAATCTTCTTCATGGACAAGATCTATAAAGATATCTCAATGCAAACATTAGTCCATAGGGATTGTCAAAACCACGCATGGGGCAACACATGCACTTTCAATCTCCCCCATTTTGGTAATTGATGACAATCCCTTTTACGAGGGTTTATATAATGAATTAAGCAACCATGCAACACAAAGAGCAAGGATGCAAGAGCAAGAAAGGCAAATGCTTAAGAACAAAACTAAAGCATAAAACCAAATTCCCTTTAAACCCTCTAAACTTCTCCCCCATTGGCATCGATTGCCGAAATGGGAGGAAAAATTTAGAAGGCCAATATAGTAAGAGCTCCCCCATCATGTGTGCATTTCTCATAATATGAGTGAAATTGTCGGCCCAGTGAAAACCAGGGTACCATGGGCTGGCCTGCCACAGCCCTCAAACGCTCCGCAGGAAATTCTACTAAGGACCAGGCTTCCAGCCTGACGAGCCTCGCGAGGGATCTCTCCCTCGCGAGGGTTTCTTTGCTCGACTGAGCATTTCTGCTAAGGACCAGACGCTCGGCCTAGGAGGCCTCGAGAGGAACCTCTGCCTCGGGAAGGCCTCTCCTAGAAGATCTTCAGGCCCTGGCGCGTCTCCGTGCTACCCTCGGGAGGTTTTCCCTCGCGAGGAGTCAACGACTACAGAACCTCGGCGAGGCTCCAGGCCCTCGCGGGGTTCCTTCAAGTGGAAGCAAGCTCTTGCGCTTCTGCAGAGCGCACATGGGCTCTGCGCCCGCCGCAGAGTGACACGCGCGCCTGCGCGCGATGACAAAGACGCCGCAGTTGCCATTCTCGTGTATAAAGCGGTCAAAGGAGCTGGAGGAAGCAAAGCAGACTCCAAGACTTGCCAATTTGGTGATAAAGCGGCCGGCCGCCGCTACGCTCCAACTGCGACGTCACCGTGGGGTACGCCCCAAAGCTCTGCAGCGCCAGCCCACCGTCCTAGATGGACGGTGGCTTTTTCTGCCAAGACGACGTGCTCTCTGCCATGGACCGCGTCCATGGACGCCCCCGACGCTGTGCGTTGTGCTCCAACTCGGCGGCATTGTGGTATCCCTTCCCGCCGGAGGTTTTCGGGGAAGAGGACCAAGCCCAGTATATAAGGAGCCAGTGTACGACCTAGGAGGGGGATCCCGCATTCACCAACTCATTCCACAACCAAGCAGCTACGTCTGAAGAAGAAGACGAGCTCATTCCACCATAGTCCACCATAGCCACAACTGTGCCCTCGGCAAGCACCTTGTACTGTGAACCTCTCCAAGCAGTGCAATACATCTTAGCAGGACGTAGGGCTTTTACACCTCACGGTGGGCCTGAACCTGGGTAGCGGCTCGTGTTCCTCTCTGCCGTGATGTTCCTCACCGAGCTCGACGAGCACCGTCGCCGAGGTTGTTGAGGATTGTTTGACGTTGTGTTCAGCCCCTTACTCGTTTCCTGGCTTTGAGAGACACCCCTAGTTCCTGGGACTAGTCTCCGACATTTGGCGCGCCAGGTAGGGGGCTGAGGCGCGTCTTCAACTTCTTCAACCTCTCCGCGCCATGACACGCGAGCTGCGCGTCTTGCGCGACGGACGTCCGGCAGGGCCAACACCGAGCCCGCCGCCAACCACAACCCGCGTGGTCGCCCACGCGCCAACCGCGCTTCAGAGCGCAACGCCGAGCCGCGCGTCGAGCATCCTGAGGATGACGGCGGCAACGGCAGCGGCAACGACGGCGGCATCGACGGCGAGGACGAGGGAGCTTCCTCCTGCACCCATCCAGGCGCGAGAGCGCCTCCACGATGGGCCGAGCGGCGCCCAGTCCAGCCACGCGCTACTGATGGCGCAAGAGCTGCTGCGCTACCGTCCCACGCAGGCGGGCCACGACAACTGGCTTGGGCGTCTCGAGGAGCTCATCAACGCCGCCGCCGTTCCTGCCGCCACCACTGCAGCACCAGCGCCCTCTCGCTCGCTGGTGCGCCACTCCGGACGCGAGGGGAACATAGCGCACGGCGCTCCTCCTCCCCCTCCGCCTCCGCCACCTCCTCCAGCTGCAGCTCCGGCAGCAAACCACCGCGCCGCGTCGCACGCATCCTCGCCGCACGACTGCCAGATTGTGCAGCGGACTCCGGCGGATGCCCGCGTGGAGATCGAGCGCCAGAGGGACCGCCACAACCGCGTCGTGCAGGAGATTGCCGCTGCAGGTCGCCAGAACCGCGGCGTACTCGCTGGTGGCGCCGTGACATACGCCACGGGCTGCACCGCCTTCACCCGCAACCTGCGCCGCGTCGTCTGGCCCGTGAAGTTCAAGCCAGACCTCCCTCCACGCTACGACGGCAGGACCAACCCTCTGGAGTTCCTGCAGCTCTACACCGTCTCCATCCAGGCTGCAGGAGGCGACGACAAGGTGATGGCCAACTGGCTCTCCATGGCGCTCAAGGACTCCGCGCTCTCGTGGCTCATGAACCTCCCCGAGAACACCATCGACACGTGGGAGGACCTCTGCAAGGTCTTCGTCGCCAACTTCAAGGGCACCTACGAGCGCGCGCTCACCTACAACGACCTTCGCGCGGTGCGCCAGAAGCCTGACGAGACCCTCCGCAGATACATCCAGCGCTTCAGCCAGGTCCGCAACAAGATTCCGAACATCCCGGACTCGCACGTCATCTCCGCCTTCAGGGAGGGCGTCACGAACCACAGGATGCTCGAGAAGCTCGGCATCCACGACACCCTCTCCTCTGTGGTGAAGCTCTTTGATCTGGCTGACAAGTGCGCCAAGGCTGAAGAGGGCCTCCTCTTCGTCAAGAAGGAAGTGGAGGATGACCCTCCTGAGGGGTCCAGGAGCAAGAAGAAGCCTGCCGAGAAGCGCAAGACCACCGCCATCCTCGCGGCAGAGCCTGACGCAAAGCAGCCTCGCGAGGCCTCTCCGGCGGCTGAAGAGAAAAAGGCGGACAATCGCCCATACTGCATCTACCACAACAGGCACAACCACGCACTGAAGACTGCTGGGAGCTCAAGCAGCTCAGCAAGGAGCGGAGAAGAACCAGGGCCGTGGTGGCCGCGGAGGTGGACGCCACAACTTCCAGCAGAGGGCTCGGGGGAACAACGCTGGGCAAAACGGCAACCTCCCCGACGAGAACCCTGGGGGCTACCAGGCCCCTCAGGGGGCAATAGCCTGCATCCTCGGCGGGTCCCAGGCGCCCAAGTCCAACAACCACTTCAAGCAATTCTCTCGCGAGGTCAGCGCAGCGCTTCCAGGGCTTGAGGCTTCCCAGCCCCTCAAGTGGTCGCAGTACACCATCGCCTTCGACTCCAAGGACCACCCCAAGTCGACCAAGGCTGTAGGCACCATCCCTCTGGTGTGCACTCCCATCATCAACAACATCGCCGTCGCCAAGACACTCATAGATGGGGGTGCGGGCTTGAACGTCATCTCTGTCGAGACCTTCGAGCAGCTTCAAGTGCCCTACGAGTGGCTATGCCCTCTAGGCCCTTCACGGGGGTGACAAGTGGCTCCACCACACCTCTGGGGCAGGTGAGGCTCGCGGTCACCTTCGGCACGCCGCAGAACTACCGCACCGAGCAGATCGACTTCGACGTCGCACACATTGGCCTGCCCTACAACGCCATCCTCGGCTACCCCGCCCTCGCGAAGTTCATGGCCGTCACTCACCATGCGTACAACATCGTCAAGCTTCCAGGCAGCGGCGGCACCATCGCCATCCACGGTCAAGTCCAGGACGCAATGCGCTCTGTCGAGACCGCCTACAAGGCCGCTGCCGTGGCATTCCCCGCTGATGAGGACATGGAGCCCCTCGAGAGGCCCGCGAAGAAGAAGCAGTGTTCTCACAGGAGCAGGCAGCCACGAAGAAGGTGTCATGGACGCCAGCGGCTCGGGGGCTAGCGTCACCATAGGCGCTGGCTTGCCTCCCAAATAGGAAAGCGCGCTCGTCGCCTTCCTCAGGGCAAACTCTGACATGTTCGCATGGACACCGTCAGAGATGTCCGGAGTACCGAGGGAGGTGATCGAGCACCACTTAGCCGTGTGTCCAAACGCACGCCCCGTGAAGCAGAAAGCACGGCGCCAGGCGCCAGAGAAGCAAGAGTTCATCATCAAGGAAGTAGAGAAGTTGAAAGAAGCACACATCATCAGGAAGTTCCACACCCCACATGGCTCTCCAACACGGTGGTCGTTCCCAAGCACACCGGGGGCGGCAGGCTCTGCATCGACTACACCGACCTCAACAAGGCCTGCCCCAAGGACCCGTACCCCATGCCTCGGATAGACCAGATCGTGGACTCCACCGCCGGCTGCGACCTCCTCTGTTTTCTGGATGCCTTCTCAGGCTACCACCAGATCAAGATGGCGAAGGAGGATGAGGAGAAGACAGCATTCCTCACCCCTTGTGGTGTGTATTGCTACGTCTGCATGCCCTTTGGCTTGAAGAACGCCGGCGCCACCTTCCAGAGGCTCATGAGGAAGGCCTTGGGGGCTCAGATGGGAAGAAACGCAGAAGCCTACGTCGACGACATCGTGGTCAAGACTCGCGAAGAGCACACCCTCATGGAGGACCTCGAGGAGACCTTTGCCAGCCTGCGCAAAGTAAACATCAAGCTGAACCCCGCCAAGTGCGTCTTCGGGGTACCGTCAGGCAAACTCCTCGGGTTCCTAGTGTCTCACCGCGGCATAGAAGCGAATCCTGACAAGATCAAAGCCATAGAAGAGATGCAGCCACCTCGTCGCCTCAAGGACATGCAGCGCCTCGCGGGATGCATGGCCAGCCTCGGCCGTTTCATCTCCAAGTTCGGCGAGAGGGCGCTGCCATTTTTCAAGCTCATGAAGCGGTCTGGCACGTTCAAGTGGACGCCTGAGGCGGACAAGGCATTTGAAGACCTGAAGAAGTACTTGGCTAGCCCACCTGTCATGGTTGCCCCAAGGCCTGGCGAGCATCTGAAGCTGTACCTATCAGCCACTCCACAAACAGTGAGCGCAGCCTTGGTGGCAGAAAGGGAAGAGCCAGTCCTCGCCAAGAAGGACACCGCCACGCCAAGCCCAGATCCCCCCGACAAGGAAACATCCTCTTCAGGCCCTGAGCCCCATGCCGAGCCCGCACAACCAGAAGGCACCCTCGTCGAGGGTCCACCTCAGAGAGGCTCGACAAGGCTCCCGAGGAGCCCAGCGCTGCGTCACCATCGACAACCCTCGTCGAGCATCCCGTCTACTTCGTCAGCACTGTGCTGCGAGATGCTCGCGAGCGGTACACTATGCAGCAGAAGCTCCTCCTCGCGCTCCTCATCGCTTCCAGGAAGCTGCGCCACTACTTCCAGGGCCACCCCATCACGGTGGTCACATCATTCCCTCTGGAGCAGATCCTGCGCAATCCAAACGCCACTGATCGCGTCGCAGGGTGGAACATTGAGCTGCAACCTTTTGGCCTGCGCTTCGACACCACCAGGGTCATCAAGGGGAGGCATTGGCTGACTTCGTCGCCGAGTGGACAGACACCAGCAAGAAGAGCCTCATGAGGCAGAAACCACGCCAGCTGGAGACACGTGCCAAGCCACTGGACCATGCACTTCGACGGAGCATTCGCATGCCAGAACGCTGGGGCTGGCGTCGTCCTGACCTCACCCAAGGGCGACAAGCTCTACTACGCCGTCCAGCTGTGCTTCACGACAGACAAGGTCTCCAACAACATCGCCGAGTACGAGGGCCTCCTCGCCGGGCTCAGAGCCGCAATCGCCCTCGGCATCAAGCGCTTACTCATCAAGGGCGACTCCCAGCTCCTCGTCAACTTCTCCAACAAGAGCTATACACCTAAGGACGGCCACATGGCCGCTTACCTCGAGGAGGTCCGCAAGCTCGAGAAACACTTCAAGGGGATGGAGCTCAGGCACATCCCACGAAGGGAGAACCAGGAGGCCGACGACATCGCCAGGCGAGCATCACGCAGAGAAGCCCAGCAGGCGGGCGTGTTCGAGGAGAGACTCACCAGGCATCGGTGAAACAGCCAAAAGAAGCGGTCGAGATGAACACGGACGAAGAGCTCCCACCACCACCAACATCTGGAGCGCCGAGCTGCGGTCCACCCACAGGGGAACGCCTGCTGCTGGCCATGACGCATCAAGAGACGGGCTGGATCGATGAGCTCAAGGAGTACCTCAGGGACGGAGTCCTCCCTGAAGAGGATGCAGAAGCAGAGAGAGTTGCTCGCCAGGCCAAGTCATACTGCCTTCACGAGGGAGACCTGTACCGCAAGCGTCCAAATGGAGTTGCACTAAAATGCGTCCCCCCTGAAGAAGGCCGCCAGCTGATCAAGGACATACACAGTGGAGAATGTGGCCACCACTCGTCATCACGCACCCTTGCAGGGAAAGTCTTCAGGAGTGGTTCTATTGGCCCTCAGTGCTTCAAGATGCAACCACCGTTGTCCAGGCTTGCGAGGCATGCCATTCCACGCCAAGCAAGTCCACCAGCCTGCACTGGGGCTCCAGACCATCCCCTCTCCTGGCCCTTCGCGGTCTGGGGGCTGGACATCCTGGGACCTTTCCCACGCTCCAGCGGGGGCTACCGCTACCTCTACGTCGCCATCGACAAGTTCACCAAATGGGCGGAGGTTGAAGCGGTGCGCACCATCCCGGCGAGATCAGCGGTGAAATTCATCAGAGGCCTGGCCTGTCGCTTCGGCGTGCCAAATCGCATCATCACCGACAACGGCTCACAGTTCACCAGCGGCATCTTCAGGGCCTACTGCGAGAGTCTTGGCACACGGCTCTGCTTCGCCTCGGTGGCTCATCCACGAAGCAACGGGCAGGCTGAGCGGCGAACGCAGAAGTGCTCAAAGGCCTCAAGACAAGAAGCTTCAATCGCCTCAAGGCCCACGGCAAGAACTGGATCGAAGAGCTCCCCTCCGTGCTCTGGTCCATCCGCACCACCGCCACGAAGCCCACTGGAGAAACGCCGTTCGCTCTCGTCTATGGCGCTGAAGCAGTCCTCCCCACCGAGATCAAGCATGGGTCCCCACGGATCCTTGCTTTCAACGAGGACAACCAAGAGGAGCTCCACAACGACGACTTGCTGCTGCTCGATGGACTACGCCGCCGTGCCGCCCTCCGAGCGGCGAAGTACCAGCAAGACCTGCGCCGCTACCACAGCCGCCACATACGGCCGCGCACCCTCGAGACAGGCGATCTCGTCCTCAGGAGGATCCTCTCCAGAGAGGCCTCCACAAGCTCTCACCCATGTGGGAAGGCCCCTACAGGGTCGCGCACATCGCCAGGCCGGCGCGGTACGGCTCGAGACGGAAGACGGCGATCCATCAAAAATCCATGGAACATCGAGCACCTACGCAAGTTCTACCCGTGATCACGTCGCGGCAGGCATTTTTTGTCTCAAGAGGGAAGCACGCGTCTTCACCTCCCAGCTTCACCAAGCTTTCCCTTCACGAGGGCCATCTCCACTGAGAGTTTCCTACAACGCGTCGCCACGGGCCGCGGGAAGCCTCAGCCACTCCATGTGGAACCCCATGCCCAGACATGGCGGACTTTGTCTTGGCCTCGCCAAGTGTAATGAACAATTTCAGGTCATCATGAACCTATTGCGCTTCGGCGCCGTTATGTAATATTGCTTGGTGAGTTTGTTTTCTTACATTTCATTCGCGCTCACATTTTTCCCCATGCGCACCTCGCGAGCGGGGGCTGAGCACGGTGCCTGTGTCTCGGGAGCATCCCAGCAGCATCGTAAAATCCAAAGGATCCGAGCTCTAACTCGTGGCTCTCCGCCCACGACCGTTATCTCACCAAAGAGCTCTGACTCGTGGGTTAGCTCCCATGCACGTCACCTCACCAAGGACCTTGGTGCTTATTCTCCTCGTGAGATACCCATGAGGAAATCTATGAGCGCGCATGAGTTGTACAACTATGCTTTGCTTGTGGGTTCGCCTCTCTCTCCAACGCAGGGAACAAGACGCCTTGCAGGGCTCCAAAAGCTCCAAACCAGCCTCAGGCAGCCTCGAGAGGGAGAACACCTCACCAGGAACACAACACCCTCTACAGCAGGCGTCTCGCCAGAGCTAAGTCCAGAACTTACGCCTCATGAGCTCTTTTTCCCTCTCGCTGGTTTTGTCGCCCCTCGAGCCTCTCTTTTCTCTCTTACGCCTCATGGGCTGCTTGCACGTCAAAGGGGAGCCCCGAGCATCGCGCCTCGAGGGCTCTTACCTCTCTAAGCCTTACGCACCCCCCGGCCTTGTCGAGCCCTGACTCCGGCATACCGAAGCGGCGGTGCTATTTGCGCTAAGAGCAGGGTCCTAACGACGTAGAGCGAAAAAGACATGAGGGAACAGATAAAAGGCCTCCCGAGGGGCACTCACACTTGCACAAAATAAAAGTGTCTTTACAAACCAGCACAAAATAAAGCAACAAGTCTTAAGATAACTGGTGCCCTTGGCACATCTCTCCACAGGGGCAACCTAAGCAGCGGGGTTGTCGTCGTCGCCGTCGACAGCTTCATCATCCACCTCCTCAGCGCCTGCCTCGTCGTCGCTCTCCTCGACCTCGACCCTCTTGAAGCGTTGAGTGTACTTCTCCACGTCGTCCCACACCGAGGCGTCCAGCTTCGAGGCAGTTCCTTCTCCAGAGGCTCCATCACAGACGCGAAGTCGAAGCCGGGGTGGAGGTGTGCAAGGTTGGCGAAGACTTGGCCGACCGCGACGCCAAGGAGCTCGCGGCTCTCGGTGTCGACCAGGTCGTCGAGGTTCGTCACGACCTCTTCAAGCTTGGTGAGAAGCTGCTCGAAGAAGCTGAGGTAGGTGGCAACGTCGGAGTTGCCCTCGACAGAGAGCCTGGGGGCAAACATGCGCTCCCGCTGGCGCGACAAGACCTGCGTAGCCAGAGCGCTCCGCCGAGCTTCCTCGACGAGCTCCACAACAGGCCCCACCTGTTGCTGCATCTCATTCATGTCATGCGTCAAGGAGGCAAGGTCCTGCTCCGCATGTTTCCGAGCCTCCACAGCGTCATGAAGGCGGGAGTCAAATCGCTTCTTCTGAGCCTCAAGCTCCCTGATGCGAGCATCAAGCTCGTTGCGCCTCTTCGTGAAGCGCTCCTCCTGCTTCTTGGCCTTCTCCGCGAACTCCTTCCGGCAGTTGTCGCGGAAGAGCTTCTCCTTGGTCGCGGACTCATCCGCCATCTGCTCCTCCTTCTTGCGGAGGTTCTCGTTGGTCAGCGCGAGGCGCTTCTGGTAGAACGCCTCGTCCTGAGTAACTTTGCTCTCGCGAGACTCCAGGTGCTCCCGCTGCGCAGATTGATCCTTCTCGATCTGTTTGACCTGTTCCTCGCGCTTGCGTAGCTCGGTCTCGCGGGCATCAAGTTCTGCTCCGCGCTGCACCATCTGGTTTTCGCGGACGCGCAGGTCCTCGCGGAGCTTCTCCAGGCCTTGCCGCACGGTCTCCGACTCGGCGATGATCCCCGCCTCGCGGTCCAGAAGCTCCTTGTGCTTGGTGGAGACCGCCGCCTCGCGTGCCGCCAGCTCCTGATGCTTGGCCTCGGTCTCCGCCTCGAGAGCCTCGCGCCTACCACTCAGGTCCGCAAGGGTCTCCTCGACCTCGCGGACCACGCTGATGCGGATCTCTTCAGCAGAGCTCAGCGCCGCCTCGCGTTGCGCCTGGGCTGCCTCGTCCTTCCGGCGGCAGCGCTCCACGGTCTCCTGGAGGCAAGCCCAGCCCCGCGCAAGCTCGGCGACCTCCTCCGCCCTGACGCGGTCTTCCTCAGCAAGCTGGGCCTCGAGCCCATCGAGCACCTCCCTCGCCGAGCGAAGGACAGCCTCTCGGCGAGCTGCGACTGGGCGCTGACCCAGCAAGGCTAGGGCCCATGATTCTCCAGAGGGCCTGGAAGCGCCAGCGCCTGCCGAGGACCCCGTTGCATCGTGCCTTGGGCTCTGAGTGTCCTCGAAGCGCGCCTGGGGGCTCTGCTGGGAGCCTCCCCCTTCCTCCATGCTAGGGGCCTTCTGGGGGCTCTGGCGAGAGCCCCCCTCACCTTCAGCGCCGGGAGCCTTCTGGGGGCTCGAGGCGCTCCCACCATCAGCTCCACCATCTTTCTGCCCTTGGGGAGCACTCTCCTCTTCCCCAGGAGCAGGGTTGGCCTTCTCTGCTGAGGCCGTCCCCGCGGCAGCCTCAGTGCCCACCGTAGGCCCTCCAAGGCCCGAGCTCGGTGGAGGCGACGGCACAGTGGTGTCCTCCATTTCGACGTCAGCGTGTGTCTCTGCTGACGCAGCTGTCTCCGCCGCGCCCTCCTTCGCCGGCGGCGTGGTCCTTGCCGCATCCTTCTCCGGCGTCTTCTCTTCCCGCACAGGAGAGGCACCAGGCCGCGCAGGAGACGGCATCGTCACCTCTATCTCCTCTTCCGCCTCGCGGCGCTCCTCTGTCTCAGGAGGCGGCGCCGCAGCCTCGGGAGAGGTGGCGGTGGCCTCGGGGTGCACCTCTTCAGCCGTAGGCGCCGCAGATGCCGCGGCGGAGCTAGAGATCTCTCCAAGTCTCTGGAGCCTCCGCCTCTTTGGCTCCTCAGGGTGCCTGGAGAGGAAAAGACTCAAAAACCTCTCGGGAGGCCTATACAAGAACAACATCGAACAGGAAAGGGAGTACAAAAACTTACGCCGCGGAGTCGACCCACTTCCTCTTCTTCCGCCGCGTGGGTGGAGCACTGGGCTCCGCGCTCGTCCGTGCCTCTGTTTCCTCCCGGGCTCCGGCGTTCCTGTCGTGGATCGCCTTGGAGCGGGGCTCGCAGTGGCCCGACGAAGCATCGTCATCGTCGCTCTCCTCCTTCCCCTCGACACGCTGCGAGGGGGCAACTACGAACTGGTCGCCGCTGCCCGAGGAGATCTCATGGATCTCAGCCTCAGGCGCCGCACTCTTCAAGGCGCTCGAGTTCTCCGCCGAGGAAGCGGCGCCTCCCGAGGCGCCGGTTGCGCCCGCGTCAGACTCCGCGGGCGTCTCCGTCGTCTCCTCGTCGCCCTCAGCTGGTGCCCCCTGCGCCGCAGACTCCGGGTCCTCGCGATGCCCAACGTGCCCCTTAGGCACCAGGCCCCACTGGTAGAACTTCGGCATCGTCTGCACGTGCGAGACACGACGCCCGAGATCGATCCGATGGAGCGGCACAGTCTGGTCGGTAGGCGCGGGGATGTCTGGAGACGTGAAGAGGGTCTCCATGAGGGCATGCAACTCCTCCTTCGTGTAGAGGGTAGCGCTCAGTCGCATCTTGTCCCTCTGGTTGGAGTACAGCCACATCGCGTCCGCGTGCCTCTGGAGCAGAGCAATGCGGCGCCTCACGAAGTCCTTGGCCACCATCTGCCCGGTGAGGCCGGCCTCGCGGAGGTCCCTCAAGCGCCTCACCACAGGGCCAAGCGTCGCGCCCTTGAGCCCCTTGGAAGACCAGCTCGCCCTTTTCGTCGGAGGCGCTTCAGGCAGCTCGAAGAAGGCGCTCTGGCTCCCGAACTCCATGAGGAACCAGCGCTTGCGGAAGTCCTCCACCTTCTTCGTCACGCTGGTCACAATGTTCTCGCCTTTCCGCGCGATGGGGATGTAGACGCCTTTCATGCCGTCGGTGATGCGGAAGGACACGCACCCCGACCGCTCCTTGTTCGCCGTGAACCGGAGCACGTAGAAGCTGCGGAAGAGGTCCACCGAAGGCGGAATGCCGATGTACGCCTCGCAGAGGTAGGCGAAGATGGCAAGGACGAGGATGGAGTTGGGGTGGAGATGAAGAGCCTGGATCTGGTAGCGCTCCAGAACCGCCAGGAAGAAATCGGAGAAGGGGGGAACAAGCCCGGCGAAGAGAGTGTGCATGAACATGGGGTAGAAGCTGCCGTGAGAGTTGCCAGCTCGCTTGAGCACCGTGGCGCCGTGCTCGTTGGTCTTCGAGGCCGCCATGTGACGCACCTTGTCCAGCTGCGCCTCCGTCTCGAAGCGGGAGCCGCTCAGAGCCGGCTCGAAGTCACCGTCCCGCTGCATCGCAGCAGGCTCGCCGCCCTGCACCACTGCCTTGCCCTTCGTGGCAGCGGTGGCCTTCTTGGGCGCCATTGCAGCAAGGTCGCGAAGGAGGAGTTTGGGGATTGAGCGCTGGGAAGAAGGAGACAAAAGGGGAACGAGTGGAGTAATGGCCGCCTGCGCCGAGCTCTTCGCCTTATATCGGCTCATCGAGCCGTTACAAGGACGTGGCGGGACCCACCACTACGCCCGTTACTTCAGAGGAGATCGTGGGATCGTGTCCGGCCGTGACGCTCCACGTGTCTCGAGCTTCGTAGGCTTCTTTGGGCCCATGACGATTCGCCTCCGCCTGAGGAGCTCCAGCGTGCCCATCGCGGGCCCGGGGGCTACTATCGGCCCAGTGAAAACCAGGGTACCATGGGCCGGCCTGCCACAGCCCTCAAACGCTCCGCAGGAAATTCTACTAAGGACCAGGCTTCCAGCCTGACGAGCCTCGCGAGGGATCTCTCCCTCGCGAGGGTTTCTTTGCTCGACTGAGCATTTCTGCTAAGGACCAGACGCTCGGCCTAGGAGGCCTCGAGAGGAACCTCTGCCTCGGGAAGGCCTCTCCTAGAAGATCTTCAGGCCCTGGCGCGTCTCCACGCTACCCTCGGGAGGTTTTCCCTCGCGAGGAGTCAACGACTACAGAACCTCGGCGAGGCTCCAGGCCCTCGCGGGGTTCCTTCAAGTGGAAGCAAGCTCCTGCGCTGCTGCAGAGCGCACATGGGCTCTGCGCCCGCCGCAGAGTGACACGCGCGCCTGCGCGCGATGACGAAGACGCCGCAGTTGCCATTCTCGTGTATAAAGCGGTCAAAGGAGCTGGAGGAAGCAAAGCGGACTCCAAGACTTGCCAATTTGGTGATAAAGCGGCCGGCCGCCGCTACGCTCCAACTGCGACGTCATCGTGGGGTACGCCCCAAAGCTCTGCAGCGCCAGCCCACCGTCCTGGATGGACGGTGTCTTTTTCTGCCAAGACGACGTGCTCTCTGCCATGGACCACGTCCATGGACGCCCCCCGACGCTGTGCGCTGTGCTCCAACTCGGCGGCATTATGGTATCCCTTCCCGCCGGAGGTTTTTGGGGAAGAGGACCAAGCCCAGTATATAAGGAGCCGGTGTACGACCTAGGAGGGGGATCCCGCATTCACCAACTCATTCCACAACCAAGCAGCTACGTCTGAAGAAGAAGACGGAGCTCATTCCACCATAGTCCACCATAGCCACAACTGTGCCCTCGGCAAGCACCCTTGTACTGTGAACATCTCCAAGCAGTGCAATACATCTTAGCAGGACGTAGGGCTTTTACACCTCACGGTTGGCCTGAACCTGGGTAGCGGCTCGTGTTCCATCTCTGCCGTGATGTTCCTCACCGAGCTCGATGAGCACCGTGGCCGAGGTTGTTGAGGATCTGTTTGACGTTGTGTTCAGCCCCTTACTCGTTTCCTGGCTTTTGAGAGACACCCCTAGTTCCAGGGACTAGTCTCCGACAGAAATCAAATGCACATATCCAATAACGAATAGTTGGGAAGGAGATCAAACTATATTGAGGATCCAAAGATTGCAAAAGAAAATCAAATTGAAAAATATTTCGACAAAAGAAGTAACCAAACAAAGGATCCGAAAAAACAATAGAACATAAGAAGATATTATGATAAGATTAAACAAGTGTTCTAACAATCACGAGGGAACTCTCCAAGGTACGTGCACAATAAGGATTTGTATTTCAATATAGTGTGCACAACATGGAATCCTCACTCCCTCTAGATAATTTTGAACAAAAACACGTGCAAGAGAGCATGTATAAGAAAAGAAGCAATACAACTTGCAACTAATAAAATGTTGAGCAAGGAGCGGCAAATAAAAGGATGGGTGTGAGATAGAAATACAATTTTATGAGACTAATACAAGGATGAGCAAAGCATCAACATAGTCTTTCAAAAGGAGTAGCACATAGTGCATATCGTGTCTTTCCCGTACCTACACACCAAAGAAGATATAGCAAAAAGCTCCACAAGCTTATTAAGATGAGAAAGTAAACCAAATAAAAACAAAGCTTGTGCCATTTTAGAAACCACCAAAGAATCAAAAGCAATAAGAGGTGGTCACTAAAGAATTGGAATACCAATTAAAGATGTAACTATTCTCATGTGTATAAGTTTCAAAGTAGACACCAATCACAAAGATATAAGTCCACAAATAAACATGTACACACAAAATAGGTACAAAGGTAAAGAACATCATATCCAAGAGGAAGTCATAAATACACCAATAAGATTTTTGCTTAAAAGCATAGCACAAAGCTCAATTTTATCTTAAAGAGATATAGATGAACTTCCAACACATACTCATCATAGCATCAAAAATATCCACAAGGGATGAGATGATAAATGGGATGCTCCGAGAAAGATAACAAGTATCGCAAAAGGCAAATGATTTTGAAAAGCATCAATATTGCATATGTGAGACATAGAGTAGAAAGTGCTAGATCAACATATATAGGATTGATGAATCATGAAAATGATTATATATATTCCCCTTGATATGTAATCATCCCGGCTTACTCATATGTGCAATAAAGATGTTTTGCAAGAACCAAATGAATTGCAACAAAAAGAGATTCATGCCATGAAACAACCTACACAAGGTTGAAAGCTAGAAAAGTATGCATGAAGTAGATACTTGTTACCGAGATAGCATTGGTGATGTAGAAGATAGGAGCTCATGATCATCCAAGCTTGGCTCCAATAAGCACATGGGGACAACACCTTCCTTGTAGATGAGACAAGCTTCCAATGCATCTCTAGTGTACCTAAAACATATTCAAGTACACATGGAACCCAAACTCATCGGGTCCAAAGTAGTTAGAGCAACTACAATACATAGGACAAACTCCACATAAATATGTGCATATTGATATGAAATTGAATTTCATGCACATCTTAGCCATTTAGGATTTGTTGGAGTTTATCCTATATATTGGATCAACGAAAGTAAGCATGCCATAAGATATACATATAGTAAATATGCATGCACAAGACTTCCAAGACCCAAACGAGATATAAATTGGACAAAAATACAAATTAAGCCAAGAAAGCACACACAAGTGTGACAAGAAAGAAAATTGTCCAAATTATATCAAACACCCAAATCAACACATGATTGAAGATTCCACTTTGAAAAGATGTCAAAAGAAAGTAAGATACCAATTGATGAAAATATCAGCAAGGAATAAACTAAACCCTCTACACTTTTCATGATGGCACAAAGTACCAAGACGAGAAATGTTTGTCTTCCAAAGAGACACGTCATCGGGATCAAATACCAAACGAAGACAACTAAAGTTCAACAAGCATATAGGATTGCTCCCCCAAGATGTGTGCATTATTTATGATCTTGCATTTGAATACAAAATGCACACAAATGAGATCATCACTCTCCATATTAACATATTATTCAAACACTAGTCAAGTTCAAGAAAGGCAAGAAATTGCAATACCAAATTAAAGAACGGTGTTTTACTCAAAGTAGGATAGCTTCCCAAAGAATAGTGCATTATCAAGAAGTATGACTTTTGAATGTCAGTGCACAAGAATTGGTTCATTGCTTTTCCCAACTCAAGAAAGCACAAAACAAATTTCAAGTAGAGCAATAATGGATCCAAAAGATACAAGGAAGACAAAAGAGAGAGACATCAAAATAAATCCTTGGCAATAAAATAAGGCAATTCAAAGCAAGAGACAAAGTGAAGATGGTCCACAAATTTCACCACACATATGAGTATCACTTGTCAAGGACAAGGAGTATGTAGAGATATTTCTCGGTGGTATATAGAAATGATATTGAAGACCAAATTCACAACAAATAAGCATATGACAAAAGATAAGATTTAAAGGCCAAAGCTTAAAAACATAGATATTCTTGATAGCTTCAAGTATTCACGCGATCATGCAAAGCCACTACAAAGAGTAGCTTGAAGCAATCAATTTCCCAAAAGGATATGCGAACATATTTGGGGAAAACCGTACCAAGAATGTCCATCGCAAACAAGATCCAAAAGTGTGATTAAACAAAATCATTTTACCAAACATGGAACTTGTTTGAGCAACATGCCACATAGGAATAAGATTAATAACAAATCAATTCTAGGTGGCAATACCTCACATGTTCACATTTTCTAGACTTGTAATATGCACATAGCTTATTACTCCCCCATAATGTGATAATCCATTTATTTTAAAAACAAGAGGCAAACAAAATCAACTCGAGAAATTAATGGACATTATAGAATTTGAATTTCTCATGAGCCAGACATACCACATAGAGAATAGATAATATAGATGTATCATCACTAAGTGGTATTCCTCATGTACACACATTTATAGGATTGTGAAGTGCACGAAGCATATCACTCTCCCAAAATGGAATAGTCCATTAATCTCTCAAAGAGAGCCAACAAGATAAGATATCAAATAAAAGCAATAAGGCTCAACACAAGTAAATGGTGTGCAAACCAACATACACAATCTTGATTACTCAAGATAAGTAAGTAGAGAGCACAACACATACAAACACTAGCAAGGTACAAAACCTAACACATGCAAGGGTGCAAGCAACTTTCAATGTATATATGATTTAAATAAAAGTTACCGCAAGGAGGAACATTGGATATGAGATAGACCAATATAATCGAAATGACTTGGCTTGAGATAATATAATTGATGAAGATCCCTTAATTCTTCATGATGTAGCCAAGTCTCCAATGCCCTCCAACAACACCTATTGATCAAGTTTTAGCTAGTTGGTCCCCAACCAAGTTGGGTCCTAAGAGGTTAGTCACAATAGGTTTGGCAACCCAAATGGTTCTTTTCTTGACACCACTTTGAGTACCAACATATTTGGCAAACACATTGCCAACCTTATCCTTCCGAAGAGAATAATCATCATTAATAATAATGGGGTTGGATAAGGTACCATTTGTGCATGAAGAAGCAACGTGACCCTTCTCACGGCATAGGTAGCAACATCTACTTCCTCCTCTCTTCTTAGTTGGAGTCTTGACTTGAGGAGGGGTAGCTTGATTCTTCTTGGGAAGAGGCCGTTCTTCAACTTGAGGAACTTGAGGCTTCTTCCCTTGTTGCTTCTCACTAAGAGCCTTCTTCTTCAAAGGGCAAGATCTAACATGGTGCCCTTCAACTTTGCACTTGAAGCAAACAATCTTGGCCGAATCCTTGACTTGTTCTTGGCCCTTGTTCTTCTTGTTATACTTGGACTTGATCTTAATATTGGAGTTGAATCCAAGTCCACTCTTGTCATTGGGGCGTCTTTGAACACTCAACATATTGTCAAGTGTAGAATCCCCAACATGACGTTTTTCCAAGTCTTTCTTCAAAGAAGTGACTTGGGCCTTGAGCTCATTTAATTCCTCTACATGGTTAGTATCAACAAAAACACTAGAGGAGGTAGAGGTTGCATTGTTGAGCAACAAGGCATAGAAAGTAATTCATCACAAGATGTAGCAATATTGTGAGTGGATGAATCACTAGGACTAGCACATGGCAATAAAGCATTTTTAGTCGAAGTTGTGCCTTTGTCCACATGAGGCTCACAAGATGTTACCTTTGTAGTGATAGCCTCATGAGCTAACTTTAGCCTAGCATAGGATGCTAGAAGATCATCATTAGAGCTAGATAGCTTTTCATGACTTTCTTCCAATTTCCTATACTTGCTAGTTAGCAACTCAAGTTGAGCCCTTAGCTCAACATTCTCTTCCAAAATAGATGCTTCACAAGAAGTGGAGTTAGTAGCACAAGCATCATTAACATTAGAAATGGAAGAAGACAACTTGGCAAGCTCATCATTTTTAGATAGTTGAGTTTGGAGTTGATCATGAGACTTGATAAGGAGAGAGTGTTCACTTTCTAAAGCCTTGTGAGTTTTGTCAAGTCTCTCTATATCCTCAATTAGTCTAGCATTGCCAACACCAAATTCAACTTTTTCCTTTTTAAGCACTTATATTTAGCAATAGCGTGATCTCTTTCCTTAATAATTTTAGCAATAATAAGATCATTTGATTCATCAAGAGATTCAAGTTTCTCTTCAAGAGACACTCGAAGCTCTTGCTCTTCCTCAAGGGCATTCATTAAGGATGCCTTTTCCTCGGCATCCTCTCTCTCAATTTGACATTTCTTGAGAAATTGAGTTTCCAAATCCTCAATGATTTCCCTACTCTTAATAGCATAAACAATGATTTCACTTAGAGGAGGGATAGCTTTGCTACCTTTGGGGAGAGCACGAAATACCATCTCACCCTTCTTTGTTATGGATTCAACATCCATAAGCACTCCATGAGAATCCTCATCCACATCATCACAAGATGTAGAGGGTTCCAAAGGTGGAGAAACCTTTGAAACCATAGCCATAAGGCAAAAATGAGTAGTGGGCAAAGATGGTGAAGAGATACTTGAAGCACCATTGAGATCCATGTCTTGTTCCAACAAAGGTTGTGATTCCTCTACATTGTTAGCCACACAAGAAATAGAGGATATGGAAGTATTGTTTTCATGGCAACAAGACGAATGACGCATATCATCATGAGATTTAGTTAAACAACTATTACATGATATGCAAGGACTAGCAACACTAGCATGTAAAACATTTGGAGTGCTAGAAGTGTTTAAGTCCAAAGATAGAACACTACAATTTCTATCACCACTCACCATATCATTACCTTGTGACAAATCACATGTTGGTGAAGTGGAAGAAGTTGTGAACTCGTCACGGCCGGAGGTGGAGGGAGAACAATCATCCTCAATAATATTGGACACTTCATATTTATCTTGAAGCTTCGTCCAAAGCTCATGAGCGTTCCGAAAAGGCATGATTGATGCAAGAACTACATCGCTCAAAACACATATAAGACTATTAGATACAAGAGTATCGAGACAAGAGTTTTCCTCATCCTCCTTTGGAGAAGAAAAACCCATATCTACAATTCTCTTAACATGTGGGTCTATGTCCCGAAGAAGGGTAAGCACGCGAATTTTCCAAACGTCATAATTTGTGCCATCGAATTTAAAAATGTGATTGTGCACTAATTCTCTAAACGACATCTTTACTCTCTAGGCGGTAAAGCCCAAAAAGAGAGCCCAGACTCTGATACCAATTGAAAGGACAAGGATAAGGATGTCGCCTAGAGGGGGGGGGTGAATAGGCGAATAAAACTTTTCCGGTTTAGGCTTGATAATTGCGGAATAAAACTATGTGTTTAAATTAACAAGCCAACAACCTAAATAAACTAGGTTCACCTATGTGCACCAAAAACTTATGCTAAGCAAGACAAGCAACAAGGTGATAGCAATAGAGAATACTTCAAGCACGAAGGCTATCACAATGTAAAGTGCATAAGTAAAAAGCTCGGGTATAGAAATAACCAAGGCACGCGGAGACGAGGATGTATTCCCGAGTTCCTCCTTCTTAAGGGAGTACGTCTCGTTGGAGAGGTGTGAACCAACACAATGGTTCAAAAACCACAAAGGTTTCACCTTCTTGTCCGATGAACCGCACCACAAAGGTTTGGTTCACCTTCCACTATCGGAATCCTTCGAGGCGGAAATCCGGAGCCCTTCAACAACGATCCGGGGCACAACCCACAACGGGATTGGGGGCTCCCGAACAGCTACAAGTGACCACACAAGGGTCTCAACCACAACACGGGCGTCTAGGGTCCAAAGACCCAAGAGTAACAAGTTCACAAGCTTTCAACTTCCACGAATCCTCGTGGAGAGCAAAAACCGATGCAACGAAGCAATGGCAAGAGCACAAGGCTCAAATCCTTCACTCTCGAATCCCACCACAAGCAACTAATGCTTATGGGGGGAGAAGAGAGGAAGAACAACGAAGAACACCAAATCTCTCCAAGATCTAGATCCAAAGGCTTCCCCTCACTTAGAGGGGGATTTGATTGGTGCAGATGTGAAACTAGATCTCCTCTCTTTTTTCCCTCAAAATCAAGCAAGAATCATGGGAGGGAGTTAGAGGGAGTAAGCTTTTTCCAAGTGCAACAATGGAGGTGAGAGAGTGTGAAAAAGCTAGGAAAACCGTTGGGGAAGTAGACCTATATATAGGGAAGGAAGAAATCTTCCCGTTACACAGTTTTCGCACTTTCCGGTGCCAGATCCGGAAAATTCCAGAATACATACCGGACTTAAAAAATAGCTACTGGACTCACCCAGAATCGCCCGGTACACACCCGGAAAAAATACCGGAATTGATCCGGTACCAGACCCGGAAAATTCCGGATCTGAAACCGGATTCAAAAACAGTAAAACCAGTCATACGAAAAATGCAATAAGTTTTGCATCCGGACTCCGATTTCGATGATCTTGGGCTCGTTGAAATCGCAACGAAGAGCTTTACAAGATCATGCGAAGAAACATCATAGTCCAACAATTGAGGATAAAACCAAATGGGAAAGGTTAGACCTCTCGATAAAAGAACAATCGATAAGACCTCCAAACCAAAACCGTAATATGTTTCTCATCCGGACTCCGTTTTCTATGATCTTGGGCTTGTTAGAAGATACTCACAAGCTCTACAAGATTAAGCATATACATCATAGTCTATCATGTGAGGATGAAACCACAAGTAGAGAGTTTGACCTCTTCTTAAAAAAGACAAACCGGTAAAACCTCGAACATCAAAAACGCAAGAAGATATTCAAATGAAATCCGTTTTTGATGAACTAGAGCTTGGTATGGAGATGAACACAAGCTCTACATTCTCACATGGATAAAAGCCAAATAAGAACCAAGAAAGATGATATGCCAAATATGCAAAGGTTTGAGCTCTCCACAAAGATGCGATCAAGTTACTCACTTGAGAGCCCCTCTTGTTAGTACGCCGTCTATCCTATAACCCGGTCTCCCACTAACACCATGAGACCGGTAAAATAGAAACCCTATCAAGATCATACCTTTGCCTTGCGCATTCCACTTGAGCTAGATGATGACAATCTTTATCTCTTCAAGTGGACCACCTTTCTTGATTGCGCTTTCTAGCACATGCTTGATGAAGACTTCTCCAAAAACTCCCCATACACCATGATGGGATGGGAGAGCCTTGCTAAGCTCCGTGTTCATGAATCCACTTGAACTTCATCTTCTTCTTTTGATATAGATGATGGCTTGGAGATAAACATGAATGTTCACCCAATCTTCTTTCCAAGCCATGCTTGCAATAAGCTCAACTCTAGATAACCATTCTTCATATAAACCCTTGGATAGAACCTTGGTCATCATATAATCTTCTAGAGTGCAACACATGAACTGCAATCTTCTTCATGGACAAGATCTATAAAGATATCTCAATGCAAACATTAGTCCATAGGGATTGTCATTAATTACCAAAACCACGCATGGGGCAACACATGCACTTTCAGCGTTCCGCTTTCTTGCCAACTTTAAAAGAATGAGATCGAAATGAATACATGAGTTGTGTGTATATATATCAAATCATAATAAAACAATTATGAAAGAAACTCAGCACAACTGATGGTAACAAAATAAAGTTGTGAATAATGTGTACGTACCTCTTTATTTCTTCGGTTGTTTATTTTCTCGTTGGTCCTAATGTGAATGTTCTCACAAACGTAGAATCCACATAAATCAGTCCCCTGTGGCTGTTTAAGGCAAGACTGTACAAGAATAGAATTCAATCAAAGAATAATCAAGTATGATAATAGTGCGCAGACCTAGGTAGTACTACTTGCGTCGTTCAAACGCCATGTCAGTTTCGGTTTCCATTCACCGGGTTCTTCCTTGATGAACGATTTCCAAACGCTGCCCGACAAAGAAAATGAACAAAGGAGTTATTAATTACTTGATATCAGGAAATGAACGAAAGAGGCGATAAGAATTAAATTACTCTGTGAGCATATCAAAATAGGTCTTGAATTATTTAGGCTCTATCCTTAATGAGTCAAGGACTTCAACTTCTCCAGCGTGAATGTTAATGACGAGAAGAATAAAGTGGAACCTGCGCACGTTTATATACGCAGTCATGGATTAACTCATCAGTTACAACTTAACATCTGGTGAGCAAAATAGAATGTGTAGAAGACAGTAACACTCACTTGAAGTTGTAAGGAAAAAATATTTCTTTTTTGTCACGTTGTCGCTTCAAAAACCTTAGCAAATTCCCGGTGTCTCCTTGTTAAAAAGGGGATTTTCTATGGTGACTTCATGAACTTTATCCGGGTCAATGAACCCAATGTCCGTGATTTCATCCCTTTTTCATTCGAGAATCTTCATTCTGCATAATATAGCGCACAAAAGATTATAGTGAGGATAATTACAGACAATGAACGAGCTGAGCTAATTAAAGACTTAAATTACAGAAATAAATCACTTACAAACAATAGCAACTGATGATAGATTTGTCGAGGGCCCGGAGATTGTATAACTGAAAAAGTTCAGTAAACTCAACGGACACAGCGTATTCATGGAAGTAGTGCTCTTCCTTAACTGCCACCATGATACTGATTGTCCCTTTCTTTACCTCTTTCTTGTACCAGGTATGCAATTGACGCATTTTTGTTGTTAGGGACTTGACATTCTCGACCAAATTTCCCCCGGCAACATATTTATATGCTAGATCAGAGATGGGGTAATCAGTTGTCGAACCTATGTGTTGTTGAGAACCTTGAGCGGCATTGTCGTTAAACACCTTGAGCGGGGGGGGGGGGGGGGCCGATTGTGCGTCTTGTTCTCCGAGCTGGGGAACTTGTTTCCCTTTTTTCGGCTCCTCCGACTTTTTGTTATATGACCTTCCAATAGAACGCTCATAATCTGATGGCGGCTATGGTGTAGGGTCATATAGATTATCAATGCAACGCTCAACGAGCACCGGATCTAGTGTCTTCCCAAATGGTATTTCAGGCACTTTCGGTGCAAAATGGGCGATCGTCTCGGCCCTCGAGATGGCGCAATATTCCTCGTAAGTCCTTTGGCAAGGTAACTTCTCAAGAGGCGGCGGTGTTTTCTCCTTTCTAGGTTTCTTCCTTGGTGGCGTGTGGCGCTTCGTCGGGAGCCACTTAACAGACGCTTCCTCACGCGGCGAGGTGGACTTTGCTGCTGAGGTGGAGATCGAGATGGACTCGCACTAGGGTCCCTCTCGGGTAGGGTTGGACTTTGCTGCTGAGGTGGACTGCTACAAGGAGGAGTCGGTGGCCTTGGCAAGGAGCCTGGAAAGACGATGTATTTCTTGTTCCATAGGACGAAACCACGCTTGACATCTCCCAGTGTCTTCTCCTTGTCACCTCCAGGAATCTCAAGATCCATTGTTTCAAATCCCGGCACAATTTCATCCACCCCGACACAAGCATAGCCAGCTGGAATGTCACCAAGATGGTAGCTTGCTCCAGGTTGATTTGGTAAAGCATAGCCGACCGCCACCTTCAAGGATATGTTCCTCATTAACATATGTAGCTCACAATCTGTCTTTTCCGTGACATCATCCACGGGGTAGCGAGCCGCCGGCGGTTCGCATGCAGATGCTTCTAGCTGCGTGGAACCCACGCTGCTTTTTTGCTGAGATGGGACGGCATCGGCTTGAGGATCTTCTAGCTGCAGCTGCTGAGATGTCCTTTGCTGACTAATTGAGTCTATTTACTGTTGCTGCCGCTGCACCTGACGTTCCAATTCCGATAATAACCGGTCTAACTCCTTCTTCTTATTTCTCCCACGGCTCAATAACTGTCAACGCACTCCGGATACCCTTCCTTCAGGGTGACACCACCTCCAAGGCCTCGTAATCGTCCATAGTGTTCAGGATTCCCCAGGGCGAGTGTCAGCTCGTCGTTCTCTATCTCGGGATGGTACTCTCCCCTTCGAACTTTATTTATTGCGTCTACAAGCAACAGAGTGATTGTTTCAATTTTTCCTTCCATTTTCACTTTGCAACAATCAGCCCTGTCAGTGGGTCCAACACTGCCCCATACGCGAACAACCAGAACTTGGACCTCTCGGGCCAGTCCGCTGTCTGTGGAGTGATCCCTTTAGCAAGCAGTTCTGCTTCAAAGGCTTCCCACTTAGGAATGGCAGTCTTGTAGCCTCCTGTCCCCAACCTTTGGTGATATTGCTTCTTCCTAGCATTTATCTTATTTATGGACGATCGGGCCACAGCGGTAGACGATTTCTTATACGCCACAAATGCGGGCCAGTCATGTTTTATCTTCTCTAGTACTCCAGTGAAATTATCTGGATCTTCTTTTTCATATTTTCTCCATAATGTTTTCTTCCAGCTCTGGAATTGTGTGGCCATCTTCTTAAGAGTCCACTCCTTCACTTTCTCCTTCTTGCCTTCGGGTAGGTTGAAATGTGTCATGAGCGTATCCCAAAGCAAATTTTTTGTATGTTCGCGGACATAACTAGCTTCATCGTTGGCGTCCTTCGGCTTATGCCAATCTGTAATGGTGATCGGGAGCATGTCCCTAACAATGACTCCAGCTTGATTTACAAATTTACGGCAGTTCTGTATGGGTGTGTCGGGGGAGTATCCCCGGGTAGGGTCAAGGCTTGGCATAAGGTGGAGTTCGAAGTTGTGCCGAGGTACGGAAAGGGCCGACCTGTTTGGGCCTGGGAAGGTCCGAGCTTCATCTTGACCTGGAGAATACAGGCCGACCTATTTTGGCCCAGAGGGGTCCGAGGTATACTGTTGGCCAGGGCCGAGGTTCACTGTCCGAGCTATGTTCAGCCGACCTAACTACCTCAGTGCAGTGGTTTGTGTTGTGAGTGCAGGAGAAGCTGTGGGGAGGAAGTAAGATCCGACCTGGTAAAAGATATTAAGCGCAAGACCCGAGGTACGGAGCCCGTCACATCCGTGCCGAGCTAACCGAGGTGATGGGCTGTAGGTCGGGCAGGAGTCAATGCTCCTGTCACTTCCAGCCGGGTACAAGAGCGCCTGACACGGGAGCGTCTGTCAAGGAGCATGGCAGAGGCGTGCTCCGGGTTCGGCGGGCCTGCACGTCTCTGACCGCTGACCACGCGGGATCTGGGAAAAGGCTACGAGGTAGCTCTGCCAGGCCACGTCCTGTCTCGGTCAGAGGGGACATGCTAGTTCTGCCGTTAGGCTACAGGAGATGGGCAAGCCACGTCTTGTCCCTGACCGAGGTACGGTGGTACGGTGGTGACCGTTGCAGAGGCATGGCAACAGTGTTCTGCGAGGGGCACAATGGTAACCCGGCTGGCCTATATAGTGGGCTTCACCCCCTCCTGCTAGAAAGATCCCCCCCCCGCGCTGGAACTAGTTGATCAAGAGAGAAAGAAAGAGAGAGAGGAAGCTCGGAACACCCCGGAACACCTCGGATTCAGCTCGGAGTGCCTTCTTCCTCCCGTCTAGCTCCATCTTTTACCTCAAGTTCTCACCATTGTAGCATCATACAGCTCGAGGAGCAGCTTGTACTTGTCACTTGAGCTATACACTGACTAGGATAGTGCTGCAGTAGGGGTGTTACCTCCACAAGAGGGCCCCGAAGCAGGGTACATCGTGGTGTGCTTTGTGTTCTTGCTTTCTTGGTTCTTTGTTCGTTGTGTTCTTGCGTGTTCTTGCGTGTGCACTTCTTGAGTGCATAAACCCTCCCCGGATTCCCCCAACGACCATTCGGCCCCATCTTAGCCATACCTATGGCATCTGCCGTGATCCCACCACGACAGTTGGCGCCCACCGTGGGGCAGATTGAGGCGTTGGAGGGAGTTTTCATCCGGACGGGCTCAGGCGAGCGTGTTCTTTCCGGGCTTGTCGCCAAGATCGGAGAGTTCACCTTCATCAGCGACAACGCGGGGTGTTTCGCCGGCAAGCCCTTCCCCGAGCACGGCTTCACCATGATGCTCGGCAGCTTCGTCACGTACGTTGCTGTCGAGGTTGTTCGCGGGTACCCGGAGCAGGTGCTCGTGGACGACGAAACTCCTCTCCTCGCGGCTTTAGGTCGGCGTATCACTCGCCCCGAGAGCTGCGGAGGTGATGATGACAGGTCCGGTTGACGCCGCTGGCAAAGTAGATGCCAGCCAGTCCAAGGCAGCCGAGGTTGCTAAGGTGAGATCTGCAAAGCCCAGGCTAGAGAAGGACTTGCCTGGCACCCCAGAGCTGCAGGGCCGAGGTGCGACCCTGGTAGAGATAGTGGATACACTGGCAGACCCAGTAAATCCAGGAGTGGATATAGTGGTGACTGTGGCCGACCTAGAGGCAAAGCGTGTCCTGTTGCAGAAGGAGGCTGTAGCAATGATAACAGCTAGAGATGAGTTCAATAGAGATCTGCGTGAGTACAATGCAGCGAATGGCTTCACCCCGGTAGCGGTTGATACACATAGGGGAGCCGAGGTGCGGCAGAGAGGCAAGGGGCTCAACGATGAGATAAACAGGGAGGCTCGACCTACCACCTCGGCTAGGAGTGAGAGTCGCGTGTCAACTGGAAGGCCGGTGTATAGTTCCCCTGCTAAGAACCTCAGAGCTGCCGAGGCAGGCAGGGCCGAGCTATCCGGAACTGGAGATGCATGGCGTGCGCAGCAGAAGCGAGTCAATGAGTTAGTATATGTGGCTAACCAGCAGAATGAGGCTCTCCGCAGAGCATATGCCGGGGCTGGTGATTCAGAGATGGTTTATTCAGCTAGGCCAGTCAGTCAGGTGTCCAAGGGGCAAGCCTCGTCTCCACTCGTCGGAGGAGCCGATCGAGCCCGGAGTGTCACCTCGGGTCAGAACAGCAGCTGCAGATGTATGATCCAGTCCTAGCAGCAAAGCAGAAGGTGGGCCAGGGCAATGCTAGCCGAGCTAAGGGAAACCCCGGCCCAGGCAATGCGAGCCGAGCTAAGGGTAACTCCGGTCAGGGAAATCAGAATGGCGGTCAAGCAGCATCGGCTGGCCGAGGTAAACCACCTCCGCCCCCGAGGTATCAGCAACAACCTCGGCAGCAGGGGCAATATCAGCGAGAGCCGGAGTATGTTCAGCAACCTCAGAACGTCGGTCAAGGCGATGACCGATATGATGATGGAGACTCGGCCATGGCACGAGCTGGATACCACAGAGTGGATGGGGCGTTGGGACCTCGGATAGGAGGTCGGATGTTAGCTCCAGGCGATGTCCGTAACAAGCTGGATAGAATCTACTTGTCTGAGCAACTGGAGGAGGAAGGCCCTCCTGGTCCGGCGTGTTTTGGACCTCGGATCATGAAGGAGCCACCACCACCAGTATCTCAGTTCCAGTTAGGTCGGAACACCAAGCCATACAATGGGAGCACCAAGCCACAAGATTGGCTGACAGATTATGTATCCTCGGTGCACATTGCGGGGGGCAATCGCCGATGGGCGGTCCGGTATCTCCCGCACATGTTGGAAGGTCCAGCTCGGATCTGGCTGAATAATTTGCCGGAGTATAGTATCAACTCCTGGATAGACTTGGAGCTGGCGTTTAACAGCAACTTTGCTAGTACATACAAGAGGCCAAACCGACCTCAGCTCCTGGCGGCATGTAAGCAAGATGATCATGAAACTGACCGAGAATTCTTAACTCGGTGGAGCAATGTTCGGAATTCCTGTGAAGGAGTGGTAGAGGCACAGGCCATTTCCTGGTTTGCAGATGGTTGTCGACATGGCAGCATGCTGTGGCAGAGGCTCCAGAGAGATATGCCGAGATCCCTAGCAGAAACAATCCGGGTTGCAGATTCTTATGCCCTGGGTGATCCGATGCAGCCAGCAGCAGAGGCAGGAGCACGTAACAGAAGGAGGGAGCCAATAAACAACCGGCTCGGACCAAGGTGTAATGACCGTCAGGAGTTCGGACAGAAGAGGAGGGAGCCGGACTATCCATACACCTCAACCAAGTTGCAGCGGTGAACCCGGATCAGCCCGGAGCTGGAGGTGTCCAGAGGCCAAAAATCAATGGTCCGGCATTTAGTCCGAACCCGGAGCCACCCATGACCTATGAATCAATGATAGATGGTCCGTGCTGTTACCATACGACGACCCGCGCAAGCCAGCCAACCATTCAACCCGGCAGTGCAGCTGGAACCGCAGAATCAGAGAAGAGGGGCAAGGCCGGAGGAATCAGACAGGACCACCACCTCAGAGATTTCAGCCGAGGTCCCACCCTAATCTGTCCGGAGCAAATGTTACCCCGATAACCACTGCACCTCTTCCGAGGCCTGCAGCAGCAAGACCCGTGAATGTTGTGAATGTCCGAGGTAATAACAACAACAATGGTGCCGGACCAAGTCAGCAGTATGAATACCCCGGAAATGACTATAGAGAGGTTCATGCGAGCTATGTGGTCTTTGTGACCGAGCCAACTGACAAGAAGAGCGTGCAGAGGCGTGCCATGGAGGTGAATGCAGTAATGCCGGTGGTGCCGACCTATATGAACTGGTCTGAGCAGGAGATCACTTGGAGCAGAAAGGACACACCTCGGATCATGCCGAGCCCTGGAAAGTATGCCCTGGTGGTAGATCCAACGTTGTGTGGGCCTACCAACAATGTGAGGTTCACCCGAGTTCTGGTGGACAATGGCAGTGCCATCAACATCATGTACCGAGACACAATGGTGAAATTGGGCATATCGCCTAATCAGTTGATGCCAAGCAGTTGTACTTTTCATGGGATTGTGCCGGCGTTTCCTGTGCACCCATGGGCAAGATATGGGTGGATGTAGCATTTGGAACCAAGGAAAATTGCCGAGTTGAGAGTATCGAGTTCGAGGTGGTGGACTTGGAGAGTGCATACCATGCATTGCTTGGAAGGCCGGCTCTGGCCAAGTTCATGATTTCCACCCATGTTGCATACCTGAAGATGAAAATGCCAGGGCCTAATGGGATCATATCCATCTCGGGTGACTACAAGCGAGCCATTCAGTGTGCCTCGGCGGGGTCTAATCTGGCCGAGTCTTTGGTGATCGCAGCTGGAGAAGAAGAAGCTGCATCAAGTGGTGGCAATGGCGCAGTCAACACAGCTCGGCCTGTCCGGACTGATGAGCCCGGACTCAACTGCGGCGTTCGAGGTGCCCAAGGAGACCAAGAAGATCCCCATTGACCCGGAGCACCCAGAGCATATGGCCATCATTGGGACCGGGCTAGGCGAGAAATAGGAAGGCGAGCTCTGTCACTTCCTCCGTGAGAATCGGGATATCTTTGCATGGTCGGCTAAGGACCTGCCAGGTGTTCCGAGGGAGTTGGCAGAGCACTCTTTATTTGTTAGGCCAGAGGTGAAACCGGTGAGGCAACCGACCCGTCGTCTCTCAGACGACCGGAGACAAGTGGTGCTGGACGAGCTGGCTAAGTTGCTTGCAGCCGGGTTCATAATGGAGGTGCTGCATCCGGACTGGATATCCAATCCGGTCTTGGTGGAAAAGAAGAAAGACGAGCCAGCCGTGGTCAAGGTGTGGCGCATGTGCATTGACTTCACTAACCTCAACAAGGCGTGCCCAAAAGATCCATTTCCATTACCTCGGATTGATCAAGTGATCGATTCCACTGCTGGTTGTGAACTGTTATCTTTTATCGATGCGTACTCTGGTTTTCACCAGATACCACTGAACCCAAAGGATCAAATAAAGACTGCTTTTATTACCCCGTATGGGGCGTATTGCTATCGTGTCATGTGTTTTGGTCTGAGAAATGCCGGGGCAACTTATCAGAGGTGTATGCAGAAATGCCTGCACTCTCAGATGGGCAAAAATGTGCAAGTGTATGTCGACGATATTGTCATCAAAACTAAGGAGAAACATACTCTCCTCGAGGATCTCGAGGAGACATTTGTGAATTTGAGAAAGTATCGGTTGAAGCTTAACTAGCAAAACGGTCGGCTGCTGTTGGCGTTTCGCATGCCATCCGTGGTGGAGTTCCAAGGAGAGCCCCGGCGCAGGGAGGTAACAGTGATGGATCTCAACGTCTTCATACCAAGACAGCACGAACACCAGGCCTTGTCCGCTCCAGCCCGAGCTGACGAGCATCTCCACTCCCGAAGTCTAGCCTCGGCTCCTTTCAGCTTCGTGGCGAGCTCGTCGATGCAAGTGAGAGTCTTGACCTTGGGCCAGAGGGCACGGTGGACCTCGATGCGGCGTCAACAAGTTTAGTTCCAATGGCTCGGAGCGGCCTGATCCGAGCATTAAGGGCGACAAGGTGGTCCTGGATGTCCCAGCTGTCGCTGAGAGTTTCTGTCTCAGCCCTCTTTGCCCGAGCTGCTTGAACTTCGCGGATAGCCTTGTCCTTGGAGTGCTCGAAGTTTTCTGAAGAGGACAAAAAGGCTGTCGCTGAAATAAGGCATACGGTGGCACGGATGTAGGTCGGCAGAAAATAAGGAAAAGGTGAGAAGGAACTTACTGTCCATTTGATGATTAATCCGAGCGAGCTCGGACAACCAGCTTTTCGAGATAGCTCGGAGGGCGGTAAGTTCGGCTTCGGCCGAGGTGGCACGGCTCTCCAGGGTCTTGGCAAGATTTTGCTGCTGTTCGGCGGCCTGGTCCTTAACCTTCATAGCGTCCTCCGCAGCAGTCTTGGCTTCATTAGCCCGGTTCAGCTCTTGTTGCAGCCGAGCTATTTCATCCTCGGCTGTCTTCAACTTGGAGGCATAATCCTTGTCGCTCTGCTCCTTAGCGGATAGAAGAGTCCGGTGAGACTTCTTCAGCCTGTTGTGATCCAGCAGGAGGTTCTTGAAGACCTTTGTCCGAGCATTGTTGCATTCCTGAAAAAAAGAGAGATCAGTTCGGATAAATCCGAGGTATTTCTAGCACCCGAGGCCCAATTGAGTCCCGGGGACTTGGCATTGGCCTCGGGGACTCAGCATGGGAGAAATGACAAGTTTTTGAGATTCAAGCCGAGCAATTTTAACTCGGTGGAGTGTCAATTGCTCAACCCGAATCTCGGGGACTGGGAATAGTGTATGTTTGTCATTTGATTTCAAAGGAAGAAAGAGAGCTGTGTAAAGAAACTTACCGAGGCCTTCTTGCTGCAATCAAGGACTGCAGTCTGCATGTTATAGATAGATTGGAGCACGGCGCTGGGTCCAACTTGATGCTCAGAGCTCGGGTTGGAGGAGACCTCGACAGTGTCAGCCGAGTTCCAGTCCATGTCATAGTGCTTCTCCGAGCCTAGGCTGTTCCCGCTCTTGGTCCGGAGTTGCCCGACCTCCCAGCTGCTGATGTCCGGCTGGGTAGTAGCAGCGAAAAAGCTCGGGAGGTGGCGACCTGAGAGCTCGAGGGCGCGGCCTTGGTCAAGGTGGACCTCGGCGCAGAAGCGGGAACATGCGGCACCAGTTGGGTGCTCGCAGTCAAGGGGCCTGATGACGGTGGCGGCATCGGAGTTTGCTGTGGCTGTTTGGGGGGCTCAACGTTTTGAGCTGAATCTTTCTGCTGCTGCTGGAGCTTTTGCTTCTGCAGTTGTTGTTGTTGTTTCTTCTTTTGCTGCTGTTTGCTGCTGGTTGCGCGCAGCTTGAGACTTGGGGGACAGCCGAGGCTCCTGCAGCTTTAACCGGAGTCTTGGCGCGTCTGTCTCCGCATCCTTCTGAGGAGGCGGAGGAGTCTGATCTCGGCGGGGAGCAGAGTGCCCCAGGCCGGAGTCAGATCTCGGCGGTGGAAGTTCGGCGGAGGAGACGCGTAGCGGGGGAGAAATGGTCTTCTCCGGGCTGGTGAGGTCAATGGACGGTCCTGGAGGAGAGGCTCTGGCGGGGCTGCCGAGGTTAACCTCGACCTCGGTTGTCTGGGCTTCAACCACTGGAGGCAGTGGTGAGTGTATCGAGCTATGGCTCTGTTTGACCTGCCGAGCCGGGCTAGACGAAAGAGAAAGATTAAGTTAGAGTGTAAAAAGCTTAACCTTGGAGCAGCGTGAGAAGTAAGGAGGAGCAAAGGTCACTTACGCATCTTCCTCCACGGGACCTCGTTTCTTGCGCCGCGCCGAGGTCTTCTTGGCACGCTTGGCTTTGGGCGCTGCAGTCTCCGAGGTCTTGGAAGCCTCGGCATCCGAGGTACCAGGTCCTGGGCGCTTCCGGGAAGCTGCAGACGCTGGATGAAAGTTCTTATATGTTGGAGGAGCATATGAAATGGGAATAACGTTGACAGGTTCCAGAATTTGGCAATCGTCATCGTCATCATCGTCGTCAGACCAGTCTCTGATGGAACTGGGAACTTGTTTCTTACCCGGGTTTGGAGGAGCAGTCTTTGGGGCGGACCTCGGAACGGCCTTAGGGATCGGAAGGTGATCCTCGTTGTCCGGTCTTCAGTCTCTGAACCTTCCAGGGCGAGGCGGGCAGGAGCCCAGTTCGACGGCTCCGGGCCGTCCTCGATCAGCTGCCGGGCGAACCGCTGCAGGAGTGGCAAAAAAGAATTGAGTTAAGAAGCAACCGAGGTGTGCAAGACGGAGCGTAAGCTCGGAAATTTAGTAAGTACTCACTTGCTCCGGAAGATTTTCTCTGTTGTGAGGCTCCACGCCCATGTCCACTCTCGTCCATCTCAGTCTGGGCAACGGCTTTGACCCGGCGCCAAACTGAGGCCTTGGAGAGCGCCTTGCTGCTGATCCGAGTAGGATCGAGTAGACCTTCCATATGGCAGATCTTATGGGCTCGTTGTTGAAGGGGGCTGACTCTTCGATCCACAAAGTCCGGAGGATGTCATCGGAACCCCACCCTCTTTTCTTGAGATCCAGCATGTATTCATGGATCTCTTGAACCTCGGCGTAGGCGTCCTCCGGGTTGAAATCCCAATTGAGTTGTGCAGTGGGAGGGCCGAGCTGGAAGTCCGGGAGGTTGATGAGGTCGACAGTACCGGGGTTCCTCACATAGAAAAAGGATCGATTCCACTTCTTGCAGCTCCAGGCCTTTGATCCGTGGGAACTCGGAGCCCAGCCGGGGTGAGATAGCGGCCGCACCACAGGCAGTCATATCCTTGTTCACGACCTCCTTGTTGGGGATGCTCTGTTTCTTCAGCTGGAAGTACTTGGCCCAGCCCTCAACGCTCGGCCAGAGGCCGAGATATCCTTCAGAGAAGCTGCGTAGCACGACAGCTGTAGTATGGAGTTAGCTGGGAGGTGGTGCGGCTGCAAGCCGAAGAACTTCAGAAATTCTCGAAAGAACTTGCTGGCCGGAAGTCCGAATCCGCGCTCGAAGTGAGAGACAAACACCACTTTCTCGCCGGGGTTGGCGATCGGTTCGCCGTCCCCAGTGTGAAGCCGATACAGCAGTTCGGCTGGGATTCGATGAGTTTCTTTGAGCCATTTGATATCGTCGTCGGTGACGTCCGAGCCATCCCATCCACCTCTCTCGCTGGCAAATTGCCGACATGTTGGCACTTTCCTGCAGAAAAGGGAGGTTCAACCGGGGTAAGTACCTCGGACAGTTCAAGGTTCCACCGGGGTAAGTACCTCGGACAGTTCAGGATAGCCGGGGTAAAATACCTCGGATCAGTCAAAACAGCCGAGCTAAAGAGTTTTAGGCGGGAAACATGTTTCTACCATGGCGAGTTGCTAGCAAAGATCTACCGATGAGCAAAAAGGGAAATAAAATCAAGTTCATCCAGGGGCAAAACTGAAAGGGCAGTGCTACGGATGCATCTGGTACAAGTCTAGAGGAGATCTAAAAATGGCTAAGAGAGTGCAAAGATAGAGCATCGGGTTCCTCAAGTTCATCATATTCATCCAGATCCTCGAGTTCATCGAAGGATGAACCTGTTCATGGCTATGGCAACGGAGGGGAGATAAGGAACTCACCGGGAGGTACTAAGATCGGGGAAAGATCGACGACGGAGTGGCGGCGCAAGGCGCGGTGCGCGTTTCCGGCGAGATTCTTCGAGACGGCGAGGTTGCAGCGGCGAAGTGCTCGACGGCGGCGATGGAGACAGAGCGCACGGTGCAGTGGGCGCGGAGCATGGGCGATGGGGAAGAAGAGGTGAAGTTACCCGTGGGGCCCTATTATAGCCGCGTGCGGTAACTGCACGCATTAACTGCACACTACCGCGCGGTTATCGGGAAGGCGCGGGATGTGTGCGGGTGGGGCGTCGGTTTACGCGGTTGGTGGCCGCACGATCGGCCACATCGTGGGCCGCAGAGTGGCAACCGCCCACCCGGATTTCCTGCGCTGGTCAGCGCGAGAATCGAGGGGTCGGGGCGGTCAATAGTACTTGAGTGCGCAGGTGCGCTGTTCGGTGGGTCGGCTGACGAGGGCGGCGTGTGTGGTCAGACCTGTCTTTCAGAGGTCCGGTTTCGAGGTTCGGGCAGAGAATTCTTCGCCACGTGCCTCGGAAGATCTTGGGGCAAGATTGTGCTGTCGACAGCTCGGAAAGTTCAGTTTGCATATCTACCTCGGATTAGATGGTGGTATGTGGGAAGTACCTCGGCGGGAACTATGTTTGAGGTCGGTTTTAGAGGTGGTGTCTTGCTTGTTTTGAACCTGCTACGGCCCTCCATCCGAGGTCGTAGGACCGCACCAGCTTCGGGGACTAATGTCGGGGGAGTATCCCCGGGTGGTAGGGTCAAGGCTTGGCATAAGTGGAGTTCGAAGTGTGCCGAGGTACGGAAAGGGCCGACCTGTTGGGCCTGGGAATGTCCGAGCTTCATCTTGACCTGGAGAATACAGGCCGACTATCTTGGCCCAGGGGTCCGATGTTACTGTTGGCCAGGGGGGTCGCGGTATACTGTTGGCAGGGCCGAGGTTCACTGTCCGAGCATTGTTCAGCGACCTAACTACCTCAGTGGTGAGTGGTTTGTGTTGTGAGAGCAGGAGAAGCTGTGGGGAGGAAGTAGATCCGACTGGTAATAAAAGTTTTAAGCGCCAAGACCGAGGTACGGAGCCAGTCACATCCGTGCCGAGCTAACCGAGGTGATGGGCTGGTAGGTCGGGCAGGAGTCAATGCTCCTGTCACTTCCAGCCGGGTACAAGAGCGCCTGACACGGGAGCCGTCTGTCAAGGAGCCTGGCAGAGGCGTGCTCCGGGTTCGGCGGGCCTGACGTCTCTGACCGCTGACCACGCGGGACTTGGAAAAGGCTACGAGGTAGCTCTGCCAGGCCACGTCCTGTCTGGTCAGGGGACATGCTAGTTCTGCCGTTAGGCTACAGGGCCATGGGCAGCCACGTCTTGTCCCTGACCGTGGTACGGTGGTACGGTGGTGACCGTTGCAGAGGCATGGCAACAGTGTTCAGCGAGGGGCACAATGGTAACCGGTGGCCTATATAGTGGGCTTCACCCCTCCTGCTAGAGATCCCCCCCCCC